>NMRB01000537.1:119687-153095 GCA_002633025.1 Notospermus geniculatus
GTGTGTTCAGTTTTTTCTGTAGAGTGTGTGGATAACTGGAGGGGTGGGTGGGGGTGGGGGGGGGTGAGGTGCTCAGCTAGGTAGTTGTGTAAATGCTGAGGCTGTGTAGTGTGCGTGCTCAGATTATGTGTAATAAGAACCGTATTTGTCATTGGAGCCGACCGAATTACAAACTGAATAGCATCTACTGACTCCACCTCGTATCACCTCCTTGTGTAACTCCGCCGTGTTCTCCGGTTCTCTGAGTTCACTTCCTGTGTGTTAACTTGTTGTGCCGGAAGTTCTCCTATCTTCCCTCCGGAAACAGTTTGAACGGCACGTCAGGCGTCTGACAGCACGTATGAGACGAGGTACCTGATCAATACACAGCCTCGTTCTGACGTCATTTGACCTGTTGTTCGACCTTCTGTGAGGAACTCACTCTCCTTCACAGGTCCAATAGATTGTATCTCTGCCAAAACTGACGTCCATGTTGTTTTGTTGCTAAGCAGAATAGGCCATGTAGGCCACAGGGACTTGACATAACCACGTCCCTACTAGCCCAAGCAAGGAATGCCTCTTTAGCTCAAGACTGGTAGCGCGTTGGGCTTCGAAGCTGACAGTCGCTGGTTCAAATCCCAGCTGGTTCTTCATTTCTCTACACAAGCGTCAAATATGACTTCATATGCTGTGTCACCACTTGAATGCTGCAGTGTAGGCAAAGATCACTACACTGAAAGCGTGGGAAACCATTGTTGTAGTGGATAAGGCCTTCACACTGTCACCATTCCAGCCTTTTCAATGGAGACTGACCACTTCATAATAAACCTCTTATCAGGTCCGGCCTATTGTTCCTAAAAAGCAGTTCTATTATTTATAAATAGTCAAACCAGATAATCCCTTGAGGGACGAATTTCAATGCATTTAGATGGCCATTTAAGCTCTAATGTACTGCGTTGGTCCCTATTGAAACTAGCAGTGGTTATTTAAATGACGTGTTGATATGCGACCAGCGTCCGTCGACTGACCGATTATCCTGCCACTTAAGAACAAAGAGAATTTATCGATTGATCTCATCAGCCGATGAGCAAACTGGTGTCGGCCATTTCACAACTAAAACGTTTTGTTGATAAGCAGGCAGCACACATACCAATACATGTCGGTGAGTCATCTGACACTGACATGCGCTCCTAGAGCTAGCAGCATACAGTGCAAATCCATGTCTGTGATGTCATCTGGCACTGACATGCGCTCCTAGAGCTGGCAGAACATAATACAAATTCATGTCTGTGAAATCGTCTCACTGACATGTGCTCCTGAAGCCAGCAGCAGCACACATAGTCATCCATGTCTGTGAGGACATCTCGCTGACATAAAGCTAGGAGTACAAATACAAAATCGTGTCCGCGATATTGGAAATCGTGGGTGTCTGTGAACCATGTTGCGACGTAAAAAATTCACAGAGATGACGTAGCACACACAGGTTTCATCTCACAGAGATGACGTAGCACACACAAAAAAATTCACAGAGATGACGTAGCACACACAGGTTTCATCTCGACACAGACATGGCGCGCTGATATAATCTCGCCGAGATTTCTGTATGTGTCGTGTGCTACAAACTTTACTTCACAGTCTGACGGCAAATCCTTAATTCTGAAATCAACAGACTTGGGATTAAGGTCTTTAAGGTTGTCTACCACATTGTGAATTGCAGCCATCGCGAAAGCTGCCTCGTTCGAGCCGGTTATACATCTTCATCTTCATCTTTTTATTCCACGATGATTAATTAATATCAACACTATGGGAAAAGACCCAGATGTCTTGTCACCAATATTTTTGAGAACAAAGAACAAAATGTCTTTTGCTTAATAATTCAACAGGTTTTATTCATTATGTAGCATCAGTAATTAAGTGTTATAGTCTGTTTAAAGATAATGTATCACGGGTATTTTCACGGGCCACGAAAATCATTGTTTATTTACATTTTGTTTGCGTCCAGTCTTTTTTGTCTTATAAGTAATTTGTTGGAGGCATGCCCCTCTAGAAAATCTTTTGATACCGAAAGTATTCAATTTGGTGGGTTACCATGTCCCAAAAGTCCAAAATAACATAATGTAAAAATCCATGTTTACAAGCATTGAATGTAAACAATGATGTCATGATACATTGTCTTTAAATTTCATGGCGTGGTTGATGTTTTTTGAGTAACACCACAAGAACGTGCCTTCATTGGGCAGAGAAGGCACTCTCTCTACGACCACGTGTAGGTTCTGTGCGGGTGATCCAGTTTCCTCCCACATTTTACACAGTACTATTGATGAGTAGATACGATTCACTCCATTGCTGCTTTCACACCTGAAAGGAGTTTCAAATAGATCAGTCAACCCATATTTTACAGCTGTTTTACAACCCGCCATTTTATTTGACGCACATTCCAGGACCTGGCTCAGCTGTTCTGTACCACCTTAATGTGTCATGTCTCCAAATATCTGTCTGAAGAAGAGATATGGGACACACGATGATTGTCTGCTTCGTCAGAGAAGATGAGACGAAATTGTCTATAATTTCACGTCATCTGCCATCGATCTTAGGCTGTTCCCTTGGCCGTGTCAGTCCAATGGGTCGAATTTCCTTTCCTGTGTGTCTGGCGTCCAATGATCTGGATTATTCCCGGTGTTGAATCTCAAAGAGAGGCGGCAGTTTTATTAATAGTGCGACCAGGAACGCGAACGAAGAAAGAGCTTTGGTCAGGAGCATCTGGTTGAGGAAACGACAAAGATTTTCTATATGTTCGTGTAGCCACGAAAACGAACGCGGAAAAGGCTTTGCTCAGAAGCAGCGCCACGAGGAACGAACAAATCTTCTACCGCTTTCGCGTTGGCCCTTCAGGCTGAAAAGGCATTGGCCTACTCAGGGGGCTCCCGTTAATATACTCATCTCTTGTCCACTTCGTAAAAAACACCCATCTCTTATGGAACGAACGTGCGGCCGAACTGAGGCTGACGATGAAGTACACACCTGGTTATTCAACCCTCAAAGGCCTCTAGTTCGAAGAACACAACATTTGAGGTCCTCAGGCAGGCCAACCCTAATTTGGCCATGATCTGCAGAAGCTGATTCCTCTGGTAAACCCCTTTTCGCCGCTACAAGAACAGTAGCTCTCTCGGGTTAGGGCCACCCTATCATGATCCCAGAACTAGTACAGCTACTGGAAGACTTTTGATAGATCTGGGTAACCTTAATTACCTCTGAACAAGAACGTATATCGCACGCCAAAATGGACATAATTCTGAATTAATATCCACATTAATTCAAATGAATTAATGTCCACATTAAATCGACCAATAGGATTTGATTTTTATATGTGGACATATATTCGATTTAATGTCCACATTAAATCGATTTAATACCACCATTAATTCGATTTAATGTCCACATTAATTCAAGCAGCTACTTCCGCCGATAAATGCATAATCGACCAATCAGAAGAGAGTTTTTAATGTGGACATTAATTCCATTTTATGTCTACATTAATTCGAGCCCATGCACATCCGCCACTAAAAACTCTTCTCTGATTGGTAGCTGGTGCATTTATCGGCGGAAGTAGCAGATTGATTTAATGTGGACATTAAATCGATTTAATGTGGACATTAAATCGAATTAATGTGGACATTAAATCGAATTAATGGTGGTATTAAATCGATTTAATGTGGACATTAAATCGATTTAATGTGGACATATAAAAATCAAATCCTATTGGTCAATTTAATGTGGACATTAATTCGTTGAATTAATGTGGATATTAATTCCGAATTTTGTCCACTCCGGCGTGCGATAAACGTACCGGTAGCGCGGAGTTTGTCTTAGACTCTAGGGTAAAGGAAACCTAAAATAACACCAGAAGTAGTACAGTACTCTAACATGGCCTCAGAAGTAAACCAGCAGAAGGCATTTTGTGATTTCTCTCTACACTAAATGACTCAGACCAAGAGGTCATTTGGGACTACTGGGTAGGCCTTCCTTACAATGGCCGTAGATCGTAAGAAGCAGCAGTTATTTGAAGTTCCTCTCTACCCAATATAGCCTCTGACCAATGACAGCAGAGGTTATTGTGCCTAGGATAGGCCTACCCTAAAGTGGTCATAGGACAATAGACGGTAGCAGTCATTTTGAAGTTCCTGCCCTAAATGGCCTCTGACCAAGAACAGCAAAGATTATTGAAACTACTGGGCACCTTTGACCTAAAGTGGCTTCAGGAGTTAAGGAGTAGGAGGTGTTTGAGGATTCCTATCTGCCCCTCTACCCGAAATGGCCTCAGACCAAGAACAACAAGTCATTTTGAGACTACTTGGTACCCTTGACACTCGTATCTAGAAAAGCAGAAGTCACTCGGGACTTCAATGAAATAAAACAAAAAACAGGAAAGACGATAAGCGAAGACTGATACCATAGATCAAACCGTGTTGTTTCTTTCTTTGTCGAGTTGATCAGCATTCCGGTCTTGTAACCACAACAAAACATCTCTAGACGCTTCTCTATCTTGGAGACAGATTTGTATTGTTATAAAGTCAAGGAGTAGCGATGAGGTTGAAGATTGTCGGCTGTGGTGTTGTTGACTCTTCATCTTTGTTGGTGATCAGAGCATGAAGTTGTTTGTAGAATGGTGATTATGTTGACGCTACAACACCAGGTTTCCCTTAGTTCGTGTCTGGTGAAGGAACAGACAAAACCAGGCCATTCAGCCTTGATTCTAACACACACCTCTCAAAGTCGGCCATGACAAGGTTCTGACTGCTGAAGGTTTGGGGCTACTTGGATCAAACCTTAGCTTCTCGAAATTAGCAGTGCCAACTCTGTTTGGGGATCCTTGTTTGCAAAACGTTCAGGACACCTTGATTGGAGGCCAGGTTTCTCGAAATCTGTAGTTCGAGCAAGGTTCAGGGTTCATTGACTTAAAAAATCAGGCTTCCCGAAACCTCCCGTCAGCTTCAGGTTTCCTTATCTCTGGCACAGACTTCTCGAAAACGAAATTAGGTTTGAGGTTCCCAGATTGTAGATAGGTTACACTCTTAGCCGAAAAGGTTCTTTGGTGCTACACCAGGAGAACCCTCTGATTTAAGAACCCTCGGGTTGTTTAAGAACCTTTAGATTAGAGGTTCCAGCTAGAACCTTTCCCTCAGAAAAGGGTTCTAACTGGAACCTTTATGGGTTCTTTGGCGACAGAAAGGTTCTATATGGAACCCTTTTAGGTTCTTTACAGAAGGTTCTATATAGAACCTTGGGGTTCCTCTGGTGTAGCACAAAGAACCCCTAAAGAACCTTTTTGGCTAAGAGTGTAGGGTGTCCTTGATTTACACCAGGGTTCTCGAAATCGTTCCTCACAACAAGACTCGGAGTTCTTTTACCGAAGAAAGTTCGAGTCTCCTCGCTTCAAATCTTGATCCTCGAAATCTTCAGATCATGGAATCGTTAGTTCTATAGAGGCTGCTCTGGAAGGTTCTGAGTCTTCTTTCTTAGATGTCCGAGGCTGTCGAAATCAGGAACTAATGACCCAATCACTGCTTTGTTCTGCCAGATATTCTCTGATGATCAAGGGAGCACTGAAACGTGCTACCTTTCTTCCACGACGGGTAGGTCCACTGGAATTTTGGCGACTGGCCCTGGGGGTATTGGCCATGAATCCACCGCTCNATCCCCTTCCCGGGAAAAATTCTAACCTACAGTACACACACTTGTGGAATATGATCCCCCCTCTACCCCACCCACTCCCTCACAGAATGTCTGGGCAACGCCAACATTTAATATCACATCAATTTTTCTTAAAAAAATACCTCTGACATGTCTGACACTTTATCTCTCTGTTCAAACGAAAATTGATAGTCAATAATAATCCAGTTTAGGTACAAACAGCAAGTTTGTAGGGGAAAAAATATTACACTTGTACAAATATGCACCATTGTCCAACGAAATTTGATACGCCTGCAGGCATGGCATGAAATCATGATCATCATCCACAGCGGTCAATATTTGATCAAGTAAATGTTTCGCTGTCTGTATGCATGGCTGATGATGTTGGTCGTCAGTCGAGTGAGTCGAGTGTTTTGGTCATCTTGTGTGAATCTGAAGTTGGCCGAGAATTTCCTTTCTGGGTGCGTGGGCAAATATTCCTTTCCTGTGTTTGCGGAAGGGTGATCAGTAGGACTAGATAACGGACGAAACTTGTGAAGCCCACACAGACACAACTCGTCAGTGATTTCAATCCATGTCTGGGTTTTTGCTCTCAGAACGTGTTTTTTGAAAGTGATGCACAAGTGAGTCACCCAGAGTCAAGTAACAGAAACGATGACTCTCTCTATCTGACAGAATAGACCATTCTCGAATTCGCAGATCTGCGCACTTCCGCCGAAATCTCAACCAGAACCTCGATCTGAAACCGCCTGACGTGACGCCATCCATGATTCAGCAATGGTCGAGTCTGACGCAACGTCTTTGACGTCACTGTCGTGGGGTTCTCTGCGTTACGTCATTCAGTTTCAGATCGAGGATGTGGTTGAGATTTCGGCGGAAGTGCGCAGATCTTTGTCGTTCACATCAATTTGAGAGCGGTCTATAGGGTTTTATCTTGAAGTTCGTCTAAGTCCAACCTTGACAACGGTGGTGCCATCGCTAGCGTTCGACATTGTTGGTGTAGGTTTTAGGAAATGTTTGGTTTCGCCGTGGTGTTTAGAATGACAGAGTGATAAAGTATGAATGAGCTGAATGATACTGCATCCTCCATCTCTCCTCAAGAAGTACATGTATGGTTCTGTCTTTTCAGCATGCATTCTTTCGACATGCTGGAGATCAAGGTGCACTAATCGTCCGATTTTCCTTTCCCATATCTTCAAGCCTCAAAGCATAAGGAATAAAAGTCATGTTGTTGAATGTCACCAGTCTTTGGACATAACATTCAAGTGGAAATTTAAACATTGCAAACGAGATTTGCCTGCCAAGTTCAAACAGAAATCTACCGAGCTTATGAACACAAAAGGCTCATAGAACCAACAGCAAGGATTTAGATGTGCATGGCTTCTCTTTGTTTTTGACTTTGTGCTCGCTTTTTCATTGTTACCCTGAAGAAGGAGTGCATGTCAATGGATTATCTATGCTGTGATGAAATTGCTGACAGTTGCTGATGAAATTGCTGACAATTGCTGATGCATTTGCTGACAATTGTATAGTAAAATTGCTGAATATCGTCTATGAGTATATGTACTGACAACGGCAAATGAATCTGCCTGAAGTATTGCAGATGAATATACTGACGAATTCGCTGACAATTATTGTAGACGGAATTGCTGACAACTGTGTATAGACTTGCTGACAATTGCATTTTTTGCACGCACTTTCATTGTCGTCGAGAACGGAATTTCTATTGCTGCTTAATTGGTGACCAAAACATTGTTTTTACGCGCTGCTGGGCTTACGTTGTGATTTGAATGTGTATTAAGTGTGATCTACATGGAATAACAAAAGAACACTTGCACAACTTAAGTGGGATTTAAGTGTAACTTAAGTGGATTATGTCGACTTGCTTACTGACTTTATGGAACTGCTGTCTGTTTGAATGGAAACGCTTAGCTTCTTGTGAATATGCTGAGCATCTCAAGTGGAAACGCAATGTGATTTAAGCGGAAATTCTTTCAATTTAAATGGAAATTTGTTACAGTTTTGGTGGAGATTTCATTTTAAGTGGAAGGACTATTCGAATTCATTATAAATGTATGTACTGTGCTCTAAACGTCTGTTGAACACAGTTAACGTTACTCTGGCCGAAAAAATGGTTGTTTTCAAAACTGGATGTGATTTTAGGACATTTTCAAGTGCACTCAAACGTGCAGTGTTGTGACTTCATGACTATGCAATACTCGTAGTAGTTTTACTCAATATACATGTATATGCAGTACATTTATACATGAGCGGCACTTTTAGCCAGGACTTTTATAGAACTTGTCTTCCTAGTTAGTCGTATACTGTTGACCTTTTATCGTTGCAAAAGGAAAGTTGTGGAAACGTAGGCAGCCACTGTGAACTCTCAATTCACTGGATCAATTTAAATTCATCGATATCTTTGTGCTAAATCGTGTCTGCAGTTTTTCGATTTCAAGTAATACAGCAAAAGAACCGTGCCCGAGGATGAAGGATGGCCATTCCGATAGTTTGATTTTATCTAAAACAAATCCACCTCACGGGAATTAAAACTCTGATACAGTATTGGGAAACCGTTGTATCATTCTTAAAAGCAATAGCACTCGAGTCTGAGGACGTATGTTCAATGTTCAAGTAGAATGTCTTGGTTGAACTCACTGGATTGTTGAAAAAAATAACAGCAAGCAATTTGTTGGTTCACATTTTACAGCTGGATGAGAGATTGAAAAGGAACAACTGCCTTTGATATTTGACCATTACATTTTTTTCAAATTGTTATATCGACATTTCAACGAATATTCAGCAGTTTGAAAAAAAAAATCTCTGACTGCAGAGGAGAGATTAGAACTTTGTTAGAAACATTTATTCCACTCTCAAAAAATTTGGAAACTCATTGGCAATTCCAGTCAGAAATATCGATTCTGAGTTGACAAATTTGGAAATTCATTGGCGAATTGGCAGTCGAAATAGAAACATTGATTCTGCGTTGGAATTTGGAAATACTTCGGCGAATTAATGGTTAATCGACAATACGACTAAAAAACCCATCAGGAATAGTCGAAACGTGATCATGACAAGCAATAGGAGAATCTTTGGACAGTGTCTTACGTCACACTATTCATAAATTGATATTGTCTAATCTCTTTGGCGTCTGAATCCGTTGAATTTGAAGAAAAGAGATTACCGTTGCCGAATAGGCTCGGAATTGGTTCCCGTTGTTGTGTGTTAATTACATTATTCTAACTCAAAATCAATGAGCCTTCTCTGAATAATAGATGAGGAGGTCGTAAAGATATTGCTGGAAGATGGGTCAGTTTGACTCCGGCCTCAAACTATTTGATGGTTAACAGTAAACTGTTGAGGTCTTCACGTAATGAGCTGAAGCTGAAGTAATCATCGAAAGTCACAGCTGCTACAACAGGCAGAAGATTGTTAGTGGAAAGTAGAGCTAACTGCTGGTGTTGTGGATCTTGACTTGAATCAGTATTGTTACCACCTGTAGTGGATTGTTCTGTTAGGATTACTTTGTGGATATCGCACAAATACACTTAAATTCTGCCTGCAGCATCTCCTGTGAAAGGAAGTTACATTTTGAAGGATTAAATTCAAGAAAGTTAAATTCTGAATGATTCACTTTAAGAAAAAGTAAATTCTGAATGATTCGCTTCAAGAAAGCTAAATTCTTAGGTATTTCACTTCAAGAAAGCTGAATTCTGAAGGATTCACTTCAAGAAACTATATTTTAAAGATTCGCTCCAAGAAAAGTAAATTCTGAAGGATTCGCTTCAAGAAAGCTAAATTCTTAAGTATTTCACTTTAAGAAAGCTAAATTCTGAAGGATTCACTTCAAGAAACTAAATTTTAAAGATTCGCTCCAAGAAAAGTAAATTCTGAAGGATTCGCTTCAATGAAGATGATTCACTTCAAGAAAGATAAATTTTGAAAGATTCGCTTCAAGAAAGCTAAATCCAGAAGGATTCACTTCAAGGAAGATAAATTCTGAAGGATTTGCTTCAGGAAATTTAAATTCTGAAAGACTGACTTCAAGATAAGAACGTCTATCAAGACTAGTGGGAAAGCGTCTGTTCTGAGGAGAACTCTTCAAACTTTGCTATGTGCTGACTACATGCCTTCCATCCTTAAAAAAGGCAGTTTTCTTCTGCAGTTTACCTCGTACACAGCTCTGTTGCATCTGTCCCTCGTAAGCCTAAGGGATGTTTTGACATGGTCTGATCTAGTTACACGTTTTTCTCTGGTGTTTCAATGCTTTCCTGTATACTTGGGCTTGTTCACCACACAGAGAGGTTGAGCAAATAGCTAATGTGCCCTGTTGGATGGATTTCTTGGTTACTGATCTCAACTTTACCAACCTTTGACGATGGAAAAGTTCGAACTCACGAAAGATATCTAAAACAGTCCGAAGTTAGAATTGTCAGTTAATCATTGCTGTCGACTTCATTACTTCGAATCCTGCCCTTCAGGTCTGTGGGAAATTTCCAAACATCGGGATCAAGTTTGTGATCAAGGTTTTCTTGTGGACGAAACACTGATTAGAAGCCTGTTGGAAACTTCGAAGAAGAGTCAGGATCCATCATATAAATCTGTTGTGATCAAGTTCATTCGTGTTGAAATAAACACTGTTGGAAATTACAAAAACATCGAGATCCATTCTTTGTATCTGTTGCGATCAACATTATCGTGGAGTGAAACACTGTTAAAAGTCTGTTGGGAACTTTTGTTGGGATTTATCTTTGTATATGTAATAATCAACGACTTGTTGAATGAACATTCAACGACACTAAAGGTCAACCAAGGACGTATTTTTGGCCCAAACTGGTATACTACACTAACATCAATATCACCCTGTGTGGTGAAGGTTATCTCAGTTTGAACGGGGAAATCATTGTATCCTGCGAAAAGGTGGTAAGACTTTTGATACCTGTGGAAGTGGTGAGAGATTGTTTCCTGTCAGATTTCGACCACATACTTGGAGGATTTTCAAATGTTTAGGAACTTTTTCAGGGGGATTACACTGTGAAGATAGGAGGTGAAAAACGGTCTGTTTGATTCTGTCTCTTACTGACAAGAATAGGAATCTTTGGCAATATTGAAGGTGGAGGGCCTAGTCACCTCGAGAACTGTACGTTAGTAAATGTTTTTTAAGGGTGGTGACTTTGGTACGTGATCTGAATCAAGTAAAGCACCCTCTAAGTTCTCATTAACACCTACTTTACTTCGCCTCTGACTCAATCAGCTGAACAGTTATTCAATACAATTCCTTCCAAATACCAGAGATTTTAACAGATTGGAGAACGCAACACTGAAGTGAAACTTAAGACGCTGTGTGAGACTTAAATACTCTTCCGCAGACATTCCTTTTTTTCTAATAATTACTGCCTCAAGCGAAAGCTTTTCGGATCCAGAAATAACACTTCTATTCTTCAGGAGAGAATAACTACGATTTTTAACAGCTCTTCATTTGTAAGTGTTGCTTCTTCGCGATCTTTGAGCCGTGTTTCTTGGAGATTCCGTCGCACATGACTCTGTAGGCGAGAAATCTCTTTGATATTGTTGACTTCATTCAAGGATTCCTGTTACATACGAGTTCACAAACACGTGTCGATTTCAACCATACTTACTGACATCGTGCATCATCGGATTCTCTTTGATAAGATCCATTTACAGGAAAGTAGGCGTTATATTGGCGGAGTCAATTTTCAAAATTAGAAACTCGATGAAATCGATGGAGACACGTTGTCGATTTCTTTGTTGAAATGTACTGATGTCTTAATGTCTGATTCTCATAAGATGGCTACATCAGTTCAATAACTTCAGACCATAAGAAAGACAATGAATGCTCGGTTTCCAATTTAATAGCTCCTCAGACTCAATTGAAATATGATATTATAGTAGAGTACTCGATTCCGATATTTTTAGCAGCAGAGTGAAACTGTGACATTTGAAGTGGAATTTGACATTGATATTTGAAGTAGAGTTTGACATTGATATTTGAAGTAGAGTTTGACATTGACATTTGAAGTGGAGTTTGACATTGATATTTGAAGTGGAGTTTGACATTGATATTTGAAGTGGAGTTTGACATTGATATTTGAAGTAGAGTTTGACATTGATATTTGAAGTAGAGTTTGACATTGATATTTGAAGTAGAGTTTGACATTGATATTTTAAGTGGAGTTTGACCTTAATATCTGAAGAAGCATTTGACAAGTCGCACTGCTACTTGGAGTGGAGTTTTTCACTGATATTTGAAGTGGAGTTTGACATTGATATTTGAAGGAGAGTTTGACATTAATATTTGAAGTGGAGTTTGACCTTAATATCTGAAGAAGCGTTTGACAAGTCGCACTGCTACTTGGAGTGGAGTTTTTCACTGATATTTGAAGTGGAGTTTGACATTGATATTTGAAGGAGAGTTTGACATTAATATTTGAAGTGGAGTTTGACCTTAATATCTGAAGAAGCGTTTGACAAGTCGCACTGCTACTTGGAGTGGAGTTTTTCACTGATATTTGAAGTGGAGTTTGACATTGATATTTGAAGGAGAGTTTGACATTAATATTTGAAGTGGAGTTTGACCTTAATATCTGAAGAAGCGTTTGACAAGTCGCACTGCTACTTGGAGTGGAGTTTTTCACTGATATTTGAAGTGGAGTTTGACATTGATATTTGAAGGAGAGTTTGACATTAATATTTGAAGTGGAGTTTGACCTTAATATCTGAAGAAGCGTTTGACAAGTCGCACTGCTACTTGGAGTGGAGTTTTTCACTGATATTTGAAGTGGAGTTTGACATTGATATTTGAAGGAGAGTTTGACATTAATATTTGAAGTGGAGTTTGACCTTAATATCTGAAGAAGCGTTTGACAAGTCGCACTGCTACTTGGAGTGGAGTTTTTCACTGATATTTGAAGTGGAGTTTGACATTGATATTTGAAGGAGAGTTTGACATTAATATTTGAAGTGGAGTTTGACCTTAATATCTGAAGAAGCGTTTGACAAGTCGCACTGCTACTTGGAGTGGAGTTTTTCACTGATATTTGAAGTGGAGTTTGACATTGATATTTGAAGGAGAGTTTGACATTAATATTTGAAGTGGAGTTTGACCTTAATATCTGAAGAAGCGTTTGACAAGTCGCACTGCTACTTGGAGTGGAGTTTTTCACTGATATTTGAAGTGGAGTTTGACATTGATATTTGAAGGAGAGTTTGACATTAATATTTGAAGTGGAGTTTGACCTTAATATCTGAAGAAGCGTTTGACAAGTCGCACTGCTACTTGAAGTGGAGTTTTTCACTGATATTTGAAGTGGAGTTTGACATTGATATTTGAAGGAGAGTTTGACATTGATATTTTAAGTGGAGTTTGACATTGGTACTCCGAGAAAAGTTTGACATTGTGGAGTTTGATATATCCGAAGGAGAATATTTTAACATAGAAATCTGGCGTTGATATCTTAACACAGTTAGCAATATTTGGAATTTGTAATAAGAGTTAGAGACTCTTTCGCCTGCTTGACCAACAACGGGGGAAATATTTTTGCAACTTAGAAGTGACTTTGTGACGAAAACCTTATGGTACTCCGAAGGTTCCACATTTTGCCGTTGTCTGTGGTGGAGTGGGTCAAGCCAGACCCGTTGAAAAAGATCGTAGAAACTTTGTGACTAAGAAAGTTTTTTGTTCAAGGACGCAGCATGGAGGAGGACTATGATTCTGACTTTGAGGATGAGGAAGTGGTGGATCTTAAGAATGAAGTAAGTTAATTAGATGAATAATCTTTGGGAGTACGTTAATTAGATGAATAATCTTTGGGAGTACGTTAATTAGATGAATAATCTTTGGGAGTACGTTAATTAGATGAATAATCTTTGGGAGTAAGTTAATTAGATGAATAATATTTGGGAGTACGTTAATGAGATGAATAATCTTTGGGAGTACGTTAATTAGATGAATAATCTTTGGGAGTACGTTAAGTAGAAAATACAGTGAGGAGGGGAGCCCTGATAGTCCTTATAGCCGAGTGGCTATCACGCCCGCTTAGCAAGTGGTAGGTCCCTTTAAAAATCGAGCCTGAGCCATTTGGGATTAATCATCCCTGGCTCTTCAGTCGTTCGCATGGACAAGTAAAGGCAAATAACAGACCCCATCCAAGTCGCTCGAGATGGCCATTTCCACAGTTACCAAGGCCAATGATTCTGTGCCTTGGGCCGGGTGTTCGAAAAACATGGACTATGGATCAATGGACTCTGGACTACTGGACTGTGGAAACCATGGACTGAACAGTCATAACTACCTCACTGACATACGCCGCCTGAAATGAAAACCTCTTCTCCGACAGGAAATTAGGAGCTGAGTCTTGAGTGATTGAGAAGCTGTCATCGCCGTGTGTTGTCGGGTCACATCGAATGTTCGTTTACATGTAGCTTACAAACTTCGAATTTTCATATAACAATGTCTGTGTCTTCTCTGTTTGATTCACAAGGCTTCAGCAGCCTAGAATGATCTTGTTGGGCCTAATATCGGTGTGCATGGAGAAGAGCCTAGCCTAGTTTTTCGTCGTCTCTTCCCGAGCAAATTAAAGGCATTATTTTTTTATCAACCAGTAATGAAAATTCAGTAGCCTATTATGCATGCACAAGACTGGTGTGTTATTCGCGATGACGTCTTCGTACAAAACCATGAAAACAGAGGCAGGCGGCGCATGTCAGTGAGGTATTCATGACTGGTCAGTCCATGGTTTCCGCAGTCCAGTAGTCCAGAGTCCATTGATCCATAGTCCATGTTTTTCGAACACCCCCTTGGGCCCTGATAGAAAAATTCCGTGCAATCATACAGTATAATCTAGTACATTATGTGCAAACAGCCTGATATCATCCACGACCCATCCGTCTTCTACTGGCGTAAGAAGGGTCAAAAGTTTATTAGTCAGATAAAATAAGAGCTGGAAAGAAAGCAATCCACATCCAACAACAGAGACTTCATATTATAGAGTTGTGAATAATTTAGGAGAATTCGTCCTTGCATGCTATCATTGCCAGTATTTTATTAATAATCTAGTACCAGTCTTACCCAAAGGACGTTAAATGGTCTTCACGCGAACATCACTAGGCTACACACCAAATCGACAACACCGCTAATCAACTGTGAAAGTAGACTCGTCGCCTTTTTGCACCAACGTCTTCACATATAATTGGATTGCTTTCTCCTTTTCACTACCAGAAGCAATTTTATTTCTCCTTTTCACTACCAGACAATTTCTTCACATATAATTCGATAGCTTTCTCCTTTTCACTACCATAAGTAATTTCATGAAAAACAAAAAAACATGTAATGATTCTTATACGTGATGTGGACCCTATCACATAGGTATTCATTGGAAAGTACTCACTGAGAGCTTTCCAATGAATACCTATGTGACTGGGTTTGGATACGTCCAGTCCTTTCAACCTGTTTTCAAATTTCACAGTATGTAGGTCATCCACTGTGGTAAAACGATAAAATGCGTATAAAGTCGTCTCCGAATTTTGCAAATTTTCGACCCCAACCGGGGTCTTCCTCAGGCACTTTCTAGTAGAGATCCAAGAAGTAAATGAGGTGGATTCCAATATTATGGATTTGAAGTATTAAAAGAGAAACGCTGAAAAAACAAAAAGGTGTGAAAAGTTTAGGTTGACTGAAGGAAAGTAGAAGCACTGTGATAAAACAAGGGTTATCCAGGAAAACCTGCCCACAATTGTAGATGTTTTCAGTGGGGGTATGGTTGCCTGAAGTAATAGCTACACACTGAACTACACTGCACTTGTTAGTACTAGTAGAGGTTACTTCAAATGATCAGCATCCCACTGCTTTCACAATTGCACGGCAGATATCTCCGGCTCCCAGAAGAGTACGGTCACCGACCCTTTTAGAATATCCATAAAATGTATCGTCTCAAGAGGTTTAGCAGACACATATGAATAAATATTGAGATGGGCAGATAATTCTAGAAGTATCGGGAGATTTCATTGTGAAGTATGTTTACTAATATAATACGATCCCCCTCTCCTCCATTCTAGCTGAGAATTAGATTTGTGACTTCAGATATGATGAACGAGTCTTACTTTCGAATACAAAGGGCAGGATCTTAGTCGAGGGGGGGGGGCTGGTCAACTGGAGTAGTCACGCAGATAAAGTCATCTCTGCGACATCATCTCACTGGCATGCACTCCTAAAACCGGTAGCACAGATACCGAGCAAATTCATGTCGGCGAGATTGGACAGTGCCTGTGAGTCGTGTCATAGATAAAGGCTACAGCTCTCGAAATGAGGTAGCACACGGAGGAGATAATCTCCTCTGGCAGCACACATAGGTTTCAGTTCAAAGACAGCTCGCAGAGATTAGAAATCGCGAGCTGTGCCGTAGACATGTAACTCTCCGATACGAGGCAGCACACACACATATCGGTTTCAGCTCACAGACAAGGCTCGCAGAGGTGTGAGATTTCCCTTGTGGTACCAGTACAGCTTAAGACGTGGAGCACTCCAGATTCACCACTTCTGGCAATTGAGGCCATGCTGACTGGATAATTACACACGTGACACTTCCCACCACCAGGCACAAGTGAGAGCCAACCGGATTGAAGGATCGTGGCCCGTATATCTACAATGCAAAGGCAGAGTGCATGTACAGTACTGGGGACATTCATGTACTGGGGACATTCATGTACTGGGGACATTCATGTACTGGGGACATTCATGTACTGGGGACATTCATGTACTGGGGACATTCATGTACTGGGGACATTCATGCCCCGAGTTGGTGAAGCGATCTACAATCTGCAGAAGTAGCAACAATGGCCAACAATACTGCATTTGATGTTGTATGAATCGCTCATCCGCGACACGTCACTCCCCAAACAACCATTCCACCATCTTGTATTGCACCCCGCTGACCGATTGCTGATGTTTGGTAGTTGCCATGGGCGATATGTACCATCGATCTAGTGTCACAGCGTGGTTCCTCAAGTCCGAAATCAAGCTGCAAACAGATTTCTGTAGTTACACATGCCTGAAGATGATTAGTATAGATTCTGTGTTGTTCTCCAATGGAAGAAGACAACAAAAAACACTGAATATTGGGTTGAGAGATGCACCAAATACCATTACTGGTCCTATGGACAATACATTGGGATGATATAATGTATATCAGAAGGAAACCGGTGTGCCCGGGAAAACCTGTATGCTGTAAAAGGGTGGCATGAAGACTGGGTCAGACTGGGCATCGAACCTGGAACCTCAGTGGTGACAGTCGCCTACAGAAGACACTTCCATTTGTGATCAGTGACGGCATGGTCAGTAGAAGCAAAAATAGATAAGCGAGCTTATCTATTTTTGGTAGAAGTAATAGCTCCATTCTGTGGCATAAATCCCTTGTTTTTTCCAAGGGACACCAGCTGCATCACTCACGATAGTAACATCTTCAAAGAAATTGAATATTGACTTCTCATTATAAGACGTCACCCAATCTCCATATTCCATTTTGGAGTGGAAAAGTCTGAAGCAATTTAAGATGAATATTGAATATCACTCTGGAGACTCATCAGTCTTGTGGATGCTGGAGGAGAATGATGAAGTACCTTCCTGATGTTCCTCCTTGTGTTTGCCCCTTCAGATGACAGGAGGGCCTCATGCCTAATTCAGAACCATCTCATGTTAATTTGCCTAATGACTTGACAGTCGTTTGCATATTAACTTCACGCTGTTTCTGCTACATGTGGTTAGCAGGTACCCAGATTGCCTGCATGTGATTGTAGCAAGAACCCAAACTGCTACTACTGTATGTGATTTAGCAGGAATCCAAATCTGCTACAACTTCATGTGATTTAGCAGGAGTCCAAACTGTTTCTGCTCCATGTGATTTAGCAGGAATCCAAACTGCTACAACTGCATGTGATTTAGCAGGAACCAATGTTTCTGCTCCATGTGATTTAGCAGCAACCCAAACTGCTACAACTTCACGTGATTTAGCAGCAGTCCAAACTGCTTCAGCTTCATGTGATTTAGCAGGAGTCCAAACTGCTACTACTGCATATGATTTAGCAGGACTCAAACTGCTTCTACTGCTTGTGATTAAGCAGGAACCCAAATGGTTTCTGCTACATGTGATTTAGCAGGACTCAAACTGCTTCTACTGCTTGTGATTAAGCAGGAACCCAAATGGTTTCTGCTACATGTGATTTAGCAGGAACCCCAACTGCTTCTGCTGCATGTGATTTAGCAGAACTCACACTGCTACTACTCCATGTGATTTAACAGAACCCAAACTGCTACTAGTTCGTGTGATTTAGCTGGAACGCCAACTGTTACTGTGATTCAGCAGGAACACAGACTGCTACTACTCCATGTGATTCAACAGGAACCAAGACTGCTTCTGCTGCATGTGATTTAGCTGAAAGTCAAAACTCCTTCTACTGTATCACACTGCTACTACTCAATGTGATTTAGCAGGAACCCAGACTGCTTCTGTTGCTTGTGATTTAGCAGAAATCCATCAGCTACCTCTGCTGCATGTGATTTAGCAGGAGCCTAGACTGCTTCTACTAAACGAGATTTAGCAGAGGCCAACACACTACCTGCCTCCAGTGAACAATGGCGTGGTGTCTACGTTCCTTCCTCTACTGGCGCAATCCAATTGGAGCATTCAGCCCTCACCACTAAATAAGATCCGTCTTATATGTGCGCATTTGCATATCGATCCTAAGGGACAGACGCTACAGTATGTGATTCACCATCCGGGGAATATGTCTGGGTTATTGTATTCAATACATTGATTGAGACCAATGAAATGATATGACATGCCGGTACTCACTCGACCAATCAAATTAGAGAGGTGGATCGAGATCGAGTCGTTCTAAGAATCTGTTGATGGACATTCTGCAGCTGGTAGATAAACCGATGAGAGTGATTCTGAGAATCTGTTAATATCAGATTGCATCTTGATGCCCGATCTAAAAAGTGTTGATCTGATTCGTCAAATATAGGGTTGGCTAAGAGGCACAGCGGAAACGTTATCGCCTTTTGTCACTGTACTCATCATCTTCACCATGCCCCTTCCAATCGAATCATCAATGATAAAAGGCTGTTGGCCTACCTCAGCTGTTGAGCAGTGGGCGGGGGGATGCTGGATTGATGTAACAACTCTGTTTTGAACTTCTGGATCTACAGTCGTGTAGAGAAAAGCTGTTGTCTGAGTGGACTACCCTCCCCCTAGAACTGAGTGGAAAAACACTTTTTGCCATTGGAGGGTAGATTTGGTCGACCAAAATCCGCTCCAACAACCAACCAGAAAATTAATTCATGTCAAGTTTGGTTCTGAGTTGTTGGAAACCATTTGAAGGAGTTAGACGCCGAAGTTGTAAACAAGCTGGTTTGTTTACAAATATGGTCGGCAAACAAGTTTTATTCCTTCGTGCAGGTGGCAGCACCCGTGATCGTTAGACTGGTTCCCGGTCCGATGCCACTCACTCACGATATTCACGTCAGTACATATCACCGACAATAGGTGACAGCACCGCAGGCGTCCGTGGATAGAGAACCAGTGAGTGAGTGTTTACAACTTCGGGGTCTAACTCCTTTAAGACTAAAGTTGGCAGCACACCTACAAATTCATGTCCACGAGATAGGAAGTTGTGCTGTGACCCATGTGGCAGACATGAACTCACAAAGATGAGGTAGCACACACTGGTTTCATCTCACAGATGGCTCGCTATGATCTCACTGATATTTCCGAATGTGTGCTGCCAGTTTAAACCTTCTATAGAATCCAAACTCCCTGTCGTTTCATCGTGCACATTGTGATCTTTCAAATTGCACATAACCAGACTCCAAACCACCTGCCGCTGGGATAATTTGATTAAGTTTCAATGAGAGAAGAGGGAATGGAATCCCATGAAGGCTGTCAATTTCAAGCAGTTTGATTAAGTGTGGGTTACTAATCATGTAAAGGGAGGAGATAATGGAGTGAATGCATTGTGGATCTTTTAATTGGATTCTATAGTGTAAACAGTGTTTGCTAATTATAGGCAAGTACAAGTGTGAACTTTGTGTACGTTGTGGGGTCTTAGCCAGAACATCACGGCTTCGATTCCCCACAGTGGACCTGTCATCTCTGTGACTCCTGGTATCATCGAGTCTAATGCCCCCGATATAGCATCCCCCAACAACACCTTTCCAATTCAATTGGACTCCAGAGGGGTACCAAAGCCCACATCTTGACTAATCAAGGCCTCCGGTCACTCCCCCCTTCGAACTACGCTCCCTTCACCCTTGACGACCACCGTTTGTCATCCTGCTCGCAGACAGGTCGTTCCATGGACCGCACACCCCCCACTGCTGTCAATGATAAATGCGTGTAATCCAATGTTTTGTGAATAAAGCATGCATTAACGTATTAGATTATTCTTCATTTTGAGATTTTCATCGATCCAAACCTCACAATGTTCCTTTCTTCG
The DNA here is from genome assembly GCA_002633025.1 of Notospermus geniculatus. Lineage (NCBI taxonomy): Eukaryota > Metazoa > Nemertea > Pilidiophora > Heteronemertea > Lineidae > Notospermus > Notospermus geniculatus. The sequence continues at coordinate 139,866 of NMRB01000537.1, forward strand.
TCATAAACCGCGCTTTCAGTAAAGTTTGGCTGCGTCAGCCGCCACGCTCATGGGCGGCAAATGCGAGCGATAAATGCTACGGTGGTCGGCAAGGGTGGATGGAGCGATAGTATGAGTGACAGGAAGCCTTGGTTGGGCAAGATGAAAGCCCATAACCCTGTGACGAACAATACAGGAGGAGGGGCACACACATTTTGTTCGATTGCAGGTCCTGTCAATCCGCCATAGCATAGCTAGAGCTGCTGCCCTCTGTAGTTTCCTTCTGCTTCGTGCTGAAAACGTATCACGTCTGCTCGTGTTGTAACAAGGCTACTTGGGTCATTTGCGTTCTCACCATGCACAGCCAAGATGTTCGGACCGTCGTTAATTCACCGTATCGGTCATACAGCAGCCGGCCAAGCCACCGCAATTAGTTCAGCCGCGGCGTACCCCGTGATGATTTGAATGGATCAAGCCTATTAACGCCAGTGTCATTACGGCAGATTGTGCCGCGTCAAAAGCAGTGGCTGGTGATGCAAATAGGCATTAGTTCCGTCTGGCGTTCACCTCGTCTGAGACAGAAGACGGGCTTATTGAAAGCCGCATCGTTACGTCCATTTTCATTAGGCATCTCGACAAATGGAGCGGTGAGCGGTGAACCGGAGTCGGCTTGTTGTCCGTGGCATGTACCAGCACTGATTAACTCAGTTCCTTCTTCTATACGACATTAATCCCTTTTTTCGCTTATCTTGTCTGATGAACATCATTCTTTGCACAGAAAAGAACCATGATAGTAGAGAGGTTCAGATTCATAAGGAGAACGAGGAGAGGTTGATCTCTATTTACGGATTTCATCATCATCATCTTTATCTTTGTTGTAGAGAAAAAAACTTGCAACACTAGTCTATACTTCAAGGGCTGAAGCCGAGGTATGGATGGCCCTTGATCAGAATCAAGAGTGTGTCAGGATTTTCAGTAAAATCGAGACTACAAGTATACCACCAAGATTAAGGCCAAGTTGCCATCTTGCCTGAGGAAACAAAGTCGTCATAATTTTTCTGAACCTTTTTCTGGGAATGACATTGGCTTGTCGCTCCATTCTCGGAGCGTCTCTGAACCACCCTAGCCTTGTGGTCAGCACATCTGTCTGGGGTCTTGTCATCAGCTTCTTGTCGCCTTCCTTCTCAGACCGTCTCTGTAACTCCCTATCCTTTTGATCAGCACAGCCGTCTACAGCGTCAACGTTTTCGGTGTCCAGTATCTCTGATCGTCTTTAGTCTTGTGGTCAACAAAAAACTGAATATCCAGAGATACCCTGATGAAACAGAATCTCCCTTCTTTCCACATGGCTTTGCACAAACATCACCAGCCCTTGAATGTGCCGTGCATTATTACCATCTTCCCTGACTTGTCGTCATATTCCACGTTTCTTTATTTCATAGATGTCTTATTCTTTCTTCTTGCAGGTAAGTGTCAGAGATGTAGGTCTGATGATCCCCTAGTCAGGTAGGACTGGTCATAATGAACGTTGTTTTAGCTAGAAGAGAGAAGGAACAGTTTGCATGTTGATCATTAAAACTATGCAAGACTCGAACGATCTGTCTTGTAACTTAATGTAATAAGAGTGTATCTTAACTTTAGCTGTTCAGAGGACAAGAACAACAGCCATGTACACATATTTTTGAGAAACTGTCATAAACTGGGATGATACGCAGGCAGTATTGAGTAGTTCCATCTCTTGGCTTGGTCTGGTACCAGTCTGCAGCCTCCAGTCGTTGTAGAGAGATTGATCTCGATGATCTGACTGCAGGGAGTGATTAAAGAGACATCTGCATGTGCTGTGATGTACTGAGCCACTGATTCAGCGATATTGTCTGAAATAAGCTTGTAGATTTCAGCGTTTGTTGTCAGTTTCAGTCCTGATGGTACGAGGTCAAGTGAGTTCTTGACAAAGCCATGGTCATCTGAATTTAGTCTTAGTCTTGATGACATTCTCTTGGTCCAAATCAGACGAGTAGACCTCCAGGGCAGTTGAATTCCAGGTCGAGCCTTCTCCGACAGTTTTCCCTACATTTGGTCAAGGCCAGATGAGTTGCTTGTCATCAGGCCAAGGCCAAGTGTGCCATCTTTAGGTCAAGGTCAAGTGATTTGTCGGTAGGTCAAGGTCAAGTGATTTGTCGGTAGGTCAAGGCAATTGGGTCATATTTATGCCAAAGGTCGAATGAGTCTTCTCTTGGTCAAATGGGTCTACTCTTCGGCATTTATATTTTGACTTCTTTTTGAGATTATCGTTAAATTGTTATTCCTCGAACTCAAGCAAAGGCATAAGAACTGTGATTTGCTAAAGGTGCAACTGGCGAGATGCTGCTGTTCAACCATGAACTGGGCGATAACAGGTGGGCTGGTTCTAAACCTGGCACTGGCACTGGCACTGGTATCATATTATGGCCAGAAATCATGAAAAAAATGTATATATACGAAACAGTCATTTTTTTGGAAGATAATAGGGCCAACCAGTTAAACATGGATCAATTCTGTTGAAAAAAAAATTATTATTTTTTTCTAGTTTTTTTTTAGATTTTTCAACATAATTGATCCATGTTAAACTGGTTGGCCCTATTATCTTATTATCTTCCAAAATAATAACTGTTAGGTAAATATACCATTTTTCATGATTTCTGACCACAATATGATGCCAGTGCCAGTGCCAGTGCCAGCGTGCCAGTACCAGGTTTAGAACCAACCCATAACAGGTCGTTTGATCCATGCCAAAAATCTGTAGGGTGGCCACAAACTCCATTGCTGCTTCTATGGTGGAAAGGAAAAGTTGACAATGGCAGTACTACTTAAGATGCTTCTTCATGTGAGAGTTTTTGCAAGCTGGTTGTGTGGCCAACTCAACTATAGGAAACTATAAGCAGTCGTTTGTTCCACATCCTGGGAACCCAGGGCATTTCCACTCTGCATAGCGCGTTACAATGCCCTGGGGAAACCCACCCCGTTTTGATGGGGAAGAGGGCTGTTCCCTCATGTGTACTCGCCAACTGATAATTCACGAATGAACCATGCAATGCAGTGGGGGATCGCCACTTGATGTAATGGGCAGACATCGCGCCTAGTGCTGTAACGTATGCACATATATCTGGTGTTATGAGTTAGCGGGTACCAGTCTCATAGCAATGCATCTCATTCCATAATTTATGCATGCTGTCGGAATGATAGCTGCCCCAAACACATGAACTGGATCATACCTTCGTGTTTTGAACCCGTCGGTACTTACCCATTATCTAGATAATCCATGACAACCAGTTTTACGCGAAGTTAATTCAGGAATATTAAAAAATCCAGCGAGTTTGTCAGCGAATCGAGGAATGTTTGAAACCACCATATTTGGGAGTGACCATGGCGGGAGAGAAGCTTCGCTGTGATTGGTTGTATTCAGCGACAGATTTTCTGTCGCTAGTTCCACAGCGAAAAGGCGCCAATTTCAACAGGGCCTCGGACGTGCGAATAGGGGAGCGCGTTTTAGAGGACCTGTTGCAAGTGGATGTTTGTTCCATTGCTCTCAGCATAAGGAAACCAACAAAAGTGAATGTCCTGGTGAGAACCAAGGCGCACGTGAAAACTTTCAAGTGGAACAGCACCTTGAGTAAACCAACAATGGTATGAATGGTGAACTGCCCATTGAGAGCCAACAAACTCAAGTGGAGAAGCATCTTTAGTTCCGCTTTCTTCCACCAGCTGTCAGCACCAGTCACCTACCAATGGCTGAACTCTCCCTTTCTTTCCCTTTACCTTATTGGTAATGTGGCTACTCCTGTCACCACGGTAACGCATACGATGTACGTCGCCTTTTACGATGTAAATAGTGGCCAGCAGATATTCGTACCTAAATCCCTGGGACCAGTTTCCCGTGCAACTCAATCGATTTTTATAACAGTATTGTTCGTAATTTTTCCAGACAGGCTTCGGATTACCTAAGTTCATATTTGAATATTCGTTTTTAAGGATTTGGAACCTTGTTGTGATGGCATATGGTAGGAGGACTAGTCTATTGACCATTATCCCTTTATATCTACCGTGTTTTATAAGTGGCTTTCGTCTGAGTCAAGTTTCATTTACATTCTTATAAGTGGAAAGGAGGCGGGTTCAGCCCTTTTGATTTAACCCTCAGGGTAATCATTAGGACAAAAAGGATTTGAAGACGATGCTTCCTAAGGAAAAGAACTTGGATTCTGGTCATGATTAGGATTCAGTGAGGCTTGTCTTCCACCATGGGATGCATGTAAATGAATCTTGTCGCCCACGTGACAGATCTGAGGTTGTCAAGTTTGTAGCTTTGTCTGGGATGACAATAAGACCATCGTCCACCTGTCGCTGGACTTCATTCTGAATCACATCGATCGGGGCATTCAATCAGAAAACTTCTCTATGTGTTGCTGGTGGAATGGGACGTACCTGTTGACTCTGTGACATATGCTTGACATCTCTGTGCTGAAAAGGTTTCTGAATTGTCCATTTCAATTTGTGTTCGATTTGACCAATTTTTCCACACCTACTGTTACGAGATACATGTATTCTGACATTTATAAGGAAATTAAGTTAGCAGTTTCTGCATTGTCAGCTTCAATGCATTTCTATTTCATAGTCAGCTTCAATGCAGTATAAAAATGGTTTAATATGTAACTATCAAGATGAAATTACACATTATCAGTTTCAATGCAGTATAAAAGTGGTTTAAAAACTATAAAATCAAGGGTAGCAGCTACACATTGGGAGTTTCTATGCCGTATAAAAAAGTGGTTTAAAGACTAGGAAATCGCCACTGCAGCTACACATTGTGAACTTCATTGCAGCATAAAAGTGGTTTAAGGACTTATGAAATCAAGGTAGCAGTTACACAATGTCAGTTTCAATGCAGTATAAAAGGGGGTTCAACATAGCAGGAAATCAACATAGCAGTTGCACATTGTCAATTTGACTAAAGTATAAAGGTGGTTCACAGACCTGAAAATCAGATAGTCTGATAGTCTGATCAGATAGTCAACTTTCAACATTGTCACTTTCAGGGCAATTTTTGGTGTGGGTACTTTGAAATCAACATCAGTCAACATAAATTTGCAATTTGTCAATTTCTGTTCAACACATTTGACAACTGTATAATATAATCTGGTAATACCTCTGCCGTTTAACACTGATGGACATGATGCACCTAATTTGTTAGAAATTACAGTTTATATCCAATATCAAGCTAACTCATCACTTTTTCCTTTTTTATGTTCTGACGTAACAGAAAAGCACCAGTTGCCCTCTGACTGGCAACTGAATAACTACTAGTCTATGAGTGCAACACGTGTTGGCAAGAAAAAACAACAGATGATATTCTGTCATTAAATCTTGTGTAACAACTGCTCCACCTTTGTGACATGATTAACCTCATAACAATGGAACTTGTCATGTTTAGTTGTTCCACAGAAGAGAGAGTTGCATATCATACTTGACGTTTATTGATTTTGTGAAGAGGTGTATGGTTATCAGTATGTTTTTGTGATTATGGACGAAACTCTGGGATACACAGTCGTAAATCATTGCAACTAGTGACTTCTAAAGTGAAATCAGAGGAGATGGGGCTTCCCCAGAAGGAAATGAACTTAGAGGCGGTAAGTATTAACTGGTTAATCATTTGTTAATTAAGTTACTTAGGTCAATTTTCTAATCAAATTTCTGTCTTTTTGTGTGTTTTGTTTGCAGAATCATATAGAAAGCAGGTGGCACTAAGGTACGACCGAACTCAGTCGTCATGGGACTAGTTGAAGTGTTACACTGGGTTGATTTAAAAAAAAACATATTTGAGTTTATTAGTACTCTCACAAATTACATATATATGGTGGCAAATATACAAGGATCTGAGTCGATTAGGGTATGGTATGGGTTGTGATCTAAATGGCCACACGCAATTATATGTACTGGTTGTGTTCCGCAACTGATGGTCAAAATGATTGCAGAGAAACCTCTGTAGTCACCTTTGGTCATATTGGTATCGAGAATGATACCAATCTGGACCTAAAATGGTAAAAGGTGATACCAATCTGGACCTAAAATGGTAAAAGGTGATACCAATCTGGACCTAAAAATGGTAAAAGGTGACACCAATGTGGACCTAAAAATAATGGTAAAAGGTGATACCAATCTGGACCTAAAATGGTAAAAGGTGGTATCTCCAGTCCACATGTGATCAGTGGGAGCATGACCATTTAAAGTAATAGCTCTGTCAAGTGCTATGAAGTACACTCTAGCGTAGAGTATAGCTATTACTTCAGTTAACCAGGCCCCCACTGATCACGAGTTGAGACAATCCAATATTAAAAAGCAGTACCAGTGTTTCCACCTATGACCAGTGGGAAGATGTCGAGCTGATGTAACAGCTCGGTTTTGCACTGATAAGTTCAAAAGGAGTAAAAAATCAAGTCCAGCCAAGCATCGACGTTCATTTCAGCCATCAAAGGCTCGTCCATTTCTTTCTTTCTCTCATCCTCCTATTGCCTGCTGCACCTTCAAGAAAAACCTTGCCAGATCTTATACATGATTCAGTGCTTGGGGTACTTGCTCGAGATCAAAGATTGTCGGCCCAGCTTCTTCTATGAATGATGCAAGAGGTGCCGTCCGTTCTGGTGCTCTAACTGTGAACGGATTTGATTGGACTGACAAGAAGGATTCGATCAGCATCAGTCCTGTATGCATAATATCATGATGTCCTTTAAGGGTTGCCTTTCAACTTTGAAGGAATGGTGTCTACTTTGGTCATAAAAGGAAAATGACTTTATAACTTTGAAGTTGATGGCAAATTTTGCGACCGACAGCAATATGGCAAATTTGGCAATTTGGTAGACAGCCCTGCCCTCTTTTTTTGGTGAGAGGCAGTATTGCATTGTGTTTGTATTATTTCCATCAGGGCCGAATTCAAAGCATTATTGTCCCTGGTAAGTATGGAAGAGGCCATCTCAAGCTACTCGACATGTTCCTTACTTGCATGGATGGGGTCTTTTACTTGCCCTTGCTAAAGGAACAAGGTACAGGGCACCACGGCTTACTGTTCCATACGACGGGCGTGAAGAGCCAGGGACATCCCACATGGCTCGGGTTGGATTCGAACCCGGAACCTGCTGCTTGCTTCGTGGACGTGGTTACCACTCGGCTATCTTCAACTCTTCAGTGGGAGTACAGTTTATTACTTTACTCTGCATCATCACCCCCAGTCTCTCCATAAACCTTTCTGTTGAACTCAAGTAGCAACTCATTCAGCCTCACTCGGTCCGAGATGATCATACTAAATCATTGTTTCAAATCAGCCGTAATCTTCCACAGCCATTACGTCTGATAAGTAGATCAATGTATTGTCCATTTCACGGGTGAAACCCACACGATGACAACATGAACATCGCCAGTAGACTGCGCTGACAATCTCACAAAAGCTTTGTTTTTGTCTTCTAATAATAATAATAATAATGGCGAGTTCTTATATAGCGCTTCATAGCGTATTACGCTCTCTAAGCGCTTCACACATTATTACCCCAGCCTATGATTCAGAAACCTTTCTGTAGAAACCAAAGGGCAGCCACAATATAGCGCACACGATGGACATTTCAGGCCAGTTGAGAGTTACAGAGTGGCACGGCCGGGGATCGAACCCACGATCTTCCGATCATGAGTCCACAGCCCTAACCATTATGCCACCGCGCTCCCCCTTCTGAATGAGAGAAAACAAGCTTTAATCTTCGGTCGACATCACCAGGGACGATGCAGTCACATCTTTACGAGGATTGCCGCCTTTCTTCTCAGAACTCTCGTGTCTTTTCTTGCTCGAGTCTTTTGTAAGATGACAGATGTTCTTTGTGATGGCCATTCACGGTGCTACAACAAAGGAAGAAAGAAAAAGACAAGACTATGAACAATCATAGACATGAAACATGAAAGGCCTGGGACTCTGTTTGCAGATCTTTTATCACACAAACGAACTAGTTGGCTGGTTCCATCCACAATCTTTAAGCCTGAAGACAAGTGATACAGTGCATCATCTGTATTGAAAACCTTTGGGACTGACAAAATGTTGTCTATAGTCAAGCTAGTAGCAAACAAACGGAAATGTCAGTGAGGTCATTTCTGCCTGCCTAGTCTGTGAACTAAACCCTACCCGTGCTACCTCATCTCTGCGTGCTTGATAAGGTCGGTGACGTGGTTCCAACCGCACATACCTGAATTTGTAGGGTGCTGCATGCCCTGCCTGCCTGCTATAGTGGCAGGGCATGAATGGTTATGGCGTATGGCGAAATCTCGGTTCCTGTTGCAAACCCTCATGGAACTGCACGTAGCTCCTCTTGTGTGCTTCCTGATCCCCTCATAGCCTTACCCAGTTCTGCATGTAAGGCACCCCTGATCCCTGATCCTGGCACAGCCAGATCAAGTCCTCCTGGATCCATGCCGTAGAACTGCTGGGTATATTTAGCTCGAGCAAGATAATTCTAGCGTTTATCAGTAACATCCACTTCAGTTTGAACCTCTCGTCTCTGGTAATGCTTCTACTGGCTGCGGTCTGCTTGTCATATCTTGTCACCATGGTGACTAGTTAATTAGTATCATGGAAGGGACATTTTACATCAGAGAAATGGAAACTGGGATAAAACGTTTTGTTAGCAGGTTAATGGTGTCCAGTTGACGTTGAACACAGATGAAAGATGGTTTCGGAGATGGCAAAAGTGCTGACGATGTTGGTTTATATAACGATATGTTTTCATTATGAGCACATAGATGATTCTTTTGGCATTTGGGACTAACATTGTTTTGGCATCGTAAACCAGTAGTTGTACTTTGCAGATGGAAGAAATGCTGGCAATGCTTTTTGTTCAAGGATCTGTTTTCATCGTAAGGTCACAATGCAAGGTCACAGGGTCAAGTGTCAAGGTCATTTCTGAGTCAGTGTTGTTTCATTCAAAGGTCTTTGCGGTATTGGAAAACAGTGGCCTACATCATTTTGCAGGACGAAAAACTGCTGACGCTATTGCTCTGTTCACAAAAACAGTTTTCACCACAAAGTCGAATTGCAAGGTCACAAGGTCAAGGTCAAGGTCATTTCCAACCCAGTCAGGCACTTCATTGCCAACAGGTGGCTGCACTGTACGGGCAGCCCTACTGAATACATGTGGTATTATTCCTTTCAATAATAATTGGAATTGTTTGCTTCAATAGATTTCTAAGGCAGTTATGCCTTATCCATGGTGGCCAAACGTTCCCCATTAAACTAAACAACTATTCTGATGCCACTTCACTAAAACCCATATGAAATAGCATAAGAACGCCCCTGGTATCTCATTTGTACAGTAACACACTTGATCCTGATAGGCTTCCCCCGAGTGTTCGCTATTTTGTCGTATTGAAGTGTATTGGGTGGCCTTGGAGTTAATGGAAATTGATCCCAGTATCGGCGAATACGGGAATTATTTGATTGACTTTTAACTCCTTGGTTGTGAATTCGAGGGGTTTTCACCCAGGATGGGTTGAATTGGTCTTTTCTGAGATTCTAATGGTAGCATAACAATTTTGCTCTCCAATGTTCAAAGGCACGATTTCCAATTGTTATCAGCAGGGGGTATGGTTCAACTGAAGTAACAGCTACCATGCAGTATACTTATACACTGTGGTGTACAGAATAGAAATTACTTCATTGAACCATGCTCCCACTGAACACGAGTTGAGATGCTACTCTTAACTTTGGAGAATAGAATTGAAAACCTTTCCTGTTTTCTTCTTTCGGTTTGGCGGGAATTGATTCCATTACTTGCCACCAGAGGGCAAATCGTCCGGAAAAAGTCTTTTGCCATTGTGATTGCACGCCTATTCATGCGAACAGAAGCCTTTTATTCTTTGTGTAAAGTCGACCAATTTGACCTGATGAGTATTGTCACAAGATATGCACCTGGCAGGGTGTGTGTGCTCAACAGGGAGGACTACAATTGAATGGTTAAAGAAGGAGAAATGGACAACAGACAAAAGGTGCAGATGCAAGCACTTGGTCATTTATTTGCTGGTAAACTAGTCGGAATGTAAATTTTTACAACAAAGCTAAATCGGGTCACACACACACGTCAATCTCAGTGCAATCATCTCTCTGAGCCATGTCTGTGAGGTAAAAACCTACGTGTACTGCCTTATCTCTGAGAGTTTAATGTCGACAACACGGCTCGCTGACATGATTTCCAATCCTGCAGACAGGATGGTGTGTGGTGCAAGCACACACCATGTCAGTGAGATGATGTCACTGAGATGATATGTAGTCCTGCCAGGTTAAAGTCGGAATGCATACCATGCAGAGTGGAACTATGGTTTCGACAACACACCTAAAGAATTCTATTGGGTGTACACTCGAACTGAATCAACGTCACTCCCAGCCCCAAATGGGTTACTCTGCCTTGGCATCCCTCTTGTAAATATACCAAACAATTAGCAAAGATCTGCCCTCTTTCGTGACTTTTTGCATCCTTCATGTCCATTAGCTTGTCTATTATTCATACCATCAGAAATATTTCGATACATCATGATATTTCTGATAGCATCCATATTACCCATTAATATAAAATAAGACGAATCTATTTTTGCTGTCCTTCCGAGAAACTCATTTTTCAATCCTATTTTTTTCACTCATGTCTAGACATTCCATTAAGCGCTCCCAGGTTTTTGTACTTGACCAAGTCTCAGTCTTAGCGATACCTGATTTTCCTCATTTATAACCGTGACGTTAATGGAATAAGCGACGACTTGACTTGACCTGACAATAGGGGACACACACACAGGCACATCAACAGGAGACACTCAGCTGCGATTCGAGATCGGCAAACTGCTATTCGAGATCGGCAAGAGGCAATTCAACATCGACAAACTCCGATTCGAGATCGGCAAGAGGCCCGATTCGATATCGGCAAGAGGTAATTCAAGATCGACAAACTCCAATTCAAGATCGGCAAACTGCGATTCGAGATCGGCAAACTGCGATTCGAGATCGGCAAACTGCGATTCGAGATCGGCAAACTGCGATTCAAGATCGGCAACTTGCGATTCAAGATCGACAAACTGCGATTCAAGATCAGCAAACTGCGATTCAGGGCTTTAATTACGTGATCAGTCAGCTTTAATTTCGTGATCAGCCAGCACATTTTTTTTTATTTCCTCCTATCTTTTCCTGACTCTTTCTACATCCCATAGTCTCATCCTTCAATTAATTATTATTCCTATCGTTATCAGCTGTGATAATTCTTAAGTTGGCCCTTGGCATTTCTTGCAAATTAAACCTGCATTTTTTCTCATCTCCATTATTCACCAGCTCCGTCAACATTGGCGTCATGCAACTGCGAAATAGAATAGCCATACATAAAACAATATCTCCGGAACTAGGCAATAAAAAATGGACACTCCGTGACTTGACTGCTCAGCAATCTGATGCCAACTCGATACTTGATCAAAAAAATATCACCCAGCATCTTCTCAGCTCGTGTTGGTCGATATTCTCATGTCAGTTTCAGGCGGCAATGGTGCGGAAGTTGATATCGAGTCGAGATAGAATCAATTTCACCAAAGATGACTGGTATTGGCACTATAATAGGAAGTTCTTCAGGGCTGTCGTCACTGAGTATGCGGGTTCGATTCCCAGTAGGCGGTGGTAGAAAAGGCTGATATAGGGCGGCTCTCATCTCTGAGGATCCGGAGTCTCTCCCTGGTCAGACCTGCTCTTCAGGTGATCATAAGGGCTATTCTCTTTGACAGCGTTTCCTCTGGGCTCTCTGGTTTCCTCCTGCTGTTCAAATCAATTGTCCAGTTCTGTCCACAAAACAGCCAGTAATGGTACAGTAGGTACCTTTTTATTGAAGACACAAAAGTTATGTCATGAAGTCGCCATTTCTATTCATATCCACCATTACAGGACACCTCAATTTGAACTCTCATACCCAATGGTGTCCCTATTTCTGGTGTTCCACTGTATGTAATGCCCAGTTTTCAAGTCAACATAAAAAATAATGTCCACGGCTATGTACATGTAAATGTGACCATTCATCACTGTTATCGTTGTTAATTGCAACTTGTTGCCATGCCATCGGCACCGTTTAACCGTAAAATATGCTGATACTTCCTCGCGGGGCAGGAGCCAGCTTCATAATTGATGTGATAACTCATGTACATGTAGATAGAAAAAAACGGCATGCAACCCACTCGGTCGCCTGATGTAATGTCAATAGCCCAATCAAGCAAAAAATGTTCAGCATAATGGCGTGTCTGATCATTGTTTTGGATCGATATTTGGATGCTATCAGTCTGGAATGATAACAAAAGCGATTTTTTTCTGCATCTGCAACTTGGCCTGACCATTCTGGGGTCAGTCGGGATATTCTGCAGGGTTACCAGAGGCAACACCGCATGGCCGGGGCAACTTGACGGTCAGTGCACGCAGAACTGTCCAGTGTGCAGACGATGCACACTGGACAGATGCACGTGAGCGTTCCCTCGCAGTAGTTGGCTCGCTTTGGGCAGCTTGACCATACAAAACTACACTGTAAATCTAAAGTGTTTAAAGTCTGAACACGAAACTAAACGGGAATATGCAACATATTTTAAACATCTAAACGCGATTAGTTCTCCATATTCCAACGAAATAGATTAATGTGTTTCCATGACGGCAAAAAATTATTAAACCGACTGATTTAGACTGAAAAAGTGACAAAAAAAGCGTTGGAAGATGAAGGAAAAAGTATAAAAAGGCACGCAGTAAAGAGTGAATAATACCGGCAGGCAGATTCGATCCAGGGCCCACCTGCAACATGCATAATCTGGACCAACGCTCTAACCACTACGCCACTGGGGCTACACGCCCTGGCCTGGAATTTTTCTTTGGGTAACTCGGAAAACCTGTCTACTGTATTATTTCCTCCTGAACGTTAAAGCGTGAAGTTAGACCTGGAATAAGTTTATTCCACCTTTATGCATCTGATTTATATCTTTTATATCCTGGGGGAAAAAAATTCGCCGGCGGGAGATATAGCGAAACGACAAATTTGACCAATTCCACCCGAGCCGTGAACCAGCCCTAAACACGATGTTCAGGATTCCTTCATGTTTCGTGTTTAGGGGAAACTGAACGAGATGTTTATAAGTTAAACAAGACATTTACAAGACATTTAGATTTACTGTTTTCTAAATGCAGTGTTTAGG
>NMRB01000537.1:154970-194523 GCA_002633025.1 Notospermus geniculatus
GTAAACTTTTCCCTTGTCAGATGGATAGCGCCTTCAGTTTTTGACGGATCATTTTCATATTGCATATGGGTGTGTATGACCACAAAATCTAGGTCAAGTTCGATTTTGGGTGCGATTCGATTTCTACTTTGGCCAGTAGGGGGCGTTCTGTGAAAATATTCAAAGGCCTGTATTTTGAGAATGACTTGAGCTATCGTGTTGAAACTTTGTATGTATGTAACTCTAGTTTGTGGTGACTTGCACACGAAATTTTGCCGCAGTCAGGTTCTTCACATTGCCACTAGGGGGCCGAAACGAAAATATGTAATTTTTCCTTGTCAGATGGATAGTGTCTTCAGCTTTCAAAGGATCGTTTTCATATTGCATACAGGTGTGTATGACCACAAAATCTAGGTCAAGTTCGATTTTGGGTGCGATGCGATTCCTATTTTGGTAGGTAGGGGGCGTTTTGTGAAAAACTTAAAAGGCCTATATTTTGATCATCGTTCAAGCTATTGTGTTGAAACTTTGTACGTATTTACCTCTAGGTCGTAGTGACTTGGCCTATGCCTTCCACCACTGTGCTAAAAAGCCAAGCGGGCACAGTGCCATTGGCACTATTTTTAAAGTTATGGTACTTTGTGATGGCTTCCCATGCTTCCTCAAAATTCGTTCCTCTCACCATTCTGACTTTGAACTTTATCTTCGTGTCACGTGTTGTATTCTAGGCTAGGTCTCCTGGCTGTGTAGGCCTATTCTCAGTTGAGCCACCATCACTCTGTTCCAAGTCTCCAAAAGTGTATTCTATTTTTGGTCTCCTCACTGCCCTAAGAATTCCTGCAGCCCCAAGCGTCAATTTCAGCACGGCCTCTAATTTCGCATTCCACGTCACGTTTGTTCAAGTTCCACGTTTCATCATCACAAACTACAACCAAACCGATTTGTCGCTAAATTACATTTTATAGATCTGCGGGATTTTTTCCATCGTCTCTCGTTTGTGATCAAGTTGATTGAAAGAATCTCATCGACTGATCTCCTCAGGGGTAATTTGATGACCTGTCAAAAATCGAACCCCATGATTGGCTAGAAGCGACCAGTTTGACACTCAACATCGTCCAAGATATAAAATTACAGCATCAAGAATTCGGCAGTTTGAAGAGCAAGTCATACTTAGTGATGATGATTCTGGTGGCTATCTTGATGTTGGTGTTCTATGCTGTTATGTTTTAGTCCTTATCATAGGACTGTGGTCTTGTTTCTTGTTTTCGACTCCAATTTGCAGGAGTTCTCTGAGCTGGCTTCACCGAAGGCCTTCGAAATTCTCCGCTAATTGCTTGTCTTTGGCTGTGGACAATGGAACAGTGTGATATCATTATCAATATAGGCTGTCTGTCTTGTCTTGTCAGCAGGAATACACACGAACCGTGTATTGGAATCTGACTGTGAAATCCAAGTAATGTCTGCTCTGAACGAGCCGAATTGGGATTCAGACTTCGTATTTGGAATATGTAGATTCTGATCTAGTATTTGGAATTTGGTTCTATTCATATTACATTGTTATTGGTAGTCATTCAAGTTTATAGTTTCAAGGAATATGTCTTTCTGGCTTCAGAATTTGGTTTGGTGAACCGGACTTATCTGTTAATGCAGAGGAAAACCAGATGACCCATGAACAGTATACAGTGGAGAGCTCAGCCTTTGAATCGTTAATGTTTTAGAATTGGACCACTGGGAAAAGTATACAGTGGAGAGGCCCAGCCTTTGAGTCGTTAATGTTTTAGAACTGGACCACTGGGAAAAGTATACAGTGCAGGGTTTCCGCCATGATTTTCAAGGAGGGTGGAGAAAAAAATTTGAAATGTAAGAAATTAAAGAAAAACACTACTGAAGTGAAAATAGTGGTATTTGAAAAAGGTTAGTCTGCAAACTTGAGGGGGGATATCCCCTCCTTGAAATTTTTGAGGAGGGGATCATCCCCCCTCTCCCCCTCCCCCTCTGGCGGAAACACTGCAGTGGAGAGGCCCAGCCTTTGAGTCGTTAATGTTTTAGAATTGGACCACTGGGAAAAGTATACAGTGGAGAGGCCCAGCCTTTGAGTCGTTAATGTTTTAGAATTGGACCACGGGGAAAAGTATACAGTGGAGAGGCCCAGCCTTTGAGTCGTTAATGTTTTAGAATTGGACCACTGGGAATTAACACACAGGCTCCATCACCATTCTGTTTTGCTCATAAACCAATAATTCAATATCATTTCAACTATATCCAATATTGTAGTATTGTTTATCGATCTAGGCCACTGAGTATAAATTAATCATGCATCTTCTTCAAATGTAATTTTGTCTATGGCGGAAATTTTACTTTTGATCTTTAAGCATTCGCTCATATAACCAATAGTTATACACTACATTGGGTCATATGAATAAAGACTAGCAAATGCTTTTACTTCAAATTTGTACAGCATTGCGTAGTGCATTTGTATTGCAAAATTCAAGTAAAAGCATTTGCTAGTCTTTATTCATATGATCCAGTGAGTGATAACCTGAACTTGACATTTTGGAATTTTGTGATTTTTTTCGGCATTGTTTTTGATGTTGCCATTTTTTGTTGGTTGGGTGTTCCCTAAGATTATTGAAACCATGTCAACCAACTTCATATCAGTCTTAAAAGGTCATGGGGGTTTAAGATCAAATTCCCCATTTGGGATCCCTGTCAAGTTATATTTCTGAAACTTGGAGGGATGAATGAAGGGCAATAGNGGTGTCCTAGTGGCCGTAGATTATCTGTGTGAAAAGAAAACGTGGCTATGAAAAATATTCAAGGAAATATGCCGGAAAATTAGGTGGGCATTTACTTTTGAGTAAGGGTGTACTATCCATCCAATCACAACAGCAAACAGGCCTATTATGACGAATGCCATGTAAGTGAGGTCATCGAAGGCATGACCCTTACAGTTCATTATATAATCGTCTCAACAAAGGCAGTGTGATCGGCGATACATGTTTGATCACCTGTTGGACTTGACTAGGTGGACTGACGTCCTTGCCTTGTTCGCAATTCCGATAAACACCAGTGTTTTGGTAGACTTGTGTAACAGTTGTCTTACAAATGTTTAGGCTTAAACAAGTCCAAGTTAGACAGGCGAAAAACACCTTTTATAAGTTCGGGCCGTCAAGTCTAGTCAAAACAGTGATTATTACAGGTCTGAGTGTTAAGCAAAACACAACTAAAGGAAAAGTGAGTTATCAAATGAAGCATTTTTTAGGACTTACCAATGAAAATCAAATGTTTTTCTTTTTGATATATGTAGCAGACAGTCAACGCTAATAGAAGGTGAAAAAATCAGCCCACGAAATGGCCAGATTCTAGGAGTAATTTGGCCTCAAAGATAAAACAAACGAGCTAATTAGTCATTTATGTTATCAAAAATAATGTCTATTGCCCTTCATTCATCCCTCCAAGTTTCAGAAACATAACTTGACAGGGATCCCAAATGGGGAATTTGATCTTAAACCCCCATGACCTTTATAAAGGAACACACCCAAATGGTTATTCGCCACATCAAAACCTATTGTACATTTTACGGTGGACAGCCATAATGTCATGGATGCGGCGTCCACCACGATGTAAATATTGTCAATAAAAACAATGGCTATAGGATCCTATCATCAATCATAGCAAAGTGCTCCGCAGAAACTAACATTTTGCTCCTGTATGGTTAAAAATCATACGACATTTGTTTCGCTCTTTCAGTTTAATTATCCTATCAATCCTCATTCAAGTCAAGCAATGCCGATTTATTTTCTCGTGGGGTGAAATTACATTGGTCCTTTAGAAAAGAGTTAAGAGTTTGTTATTCAGCACAATGGATCTGAAATTGTACCAGAAAATGGAAAACCTTTAACCTATAATATGTAGGCCTAACCTGGTAGGTTTTAAATTTTGAATGATGATAAACAGGGCATAGATGATGATAAATGATGATATAATACAGTGGTACATTGCAGCGTTTTATCCTTCAAACTAGATGTCCGTATAAACTGGTAACATCAAATTCTAAAAACCTCATACAAGTAGGTATCGAACGTCAAATTTTTGTTGATGGATTTTTTAGTGTTTTGATCCAAGTGACAAATTCAATTCTTCAAAATGGACATCTACATGAAGTGAGATTGACCTTGTATGACCTTTGACCTTCAAAATCTTGAAGGAGGACAGTAAACTTCAATTCTGAGTGGCTGATACATCTCTTGGAATCTGATTGGCTAGATTTTAACCTGTGACCTCTAAGTGATCTTCAAATTTTTAAGGAGTGCTTAATACAGTTCCCAACACTGGATATCTGTCGTGCAATCTGATTGGCTACATTTTTGACATGACCTTCAAGTGACCTTCATGAGTCCGGAATGATACACAAACTAACCGACTAAAACGTGAAATGGAACAAAACTGGATACTAATTTACTAAACATGGAAAATCCAGACAAATCGACAACATGGGCAGGAGGGTCTTAGAGTTTATCGAGTCATGTTATGACCGGGTTGTAGACACAATGGGAGGTGTCTATTGGAAGGGAGTGGTCATATCTCTAGCTGTGATTACGGTAGTGTGTTCGCTCATCTTGATCGCTGTGGTTTTTACCATGCCCCCTGGTAAGTGAAAACAAGATCAATTTGATCAAAATTTTTAGCTCCAACTTTCAAGTGAGCTTATTCAGCGCGCAAGCGAATTTGGCCCTTCAACATTCCTTGTCATGGGCCACAATTTTCAACCCACTTTTCCATAGACATTGAAAAGTGGGCCTCACAACTGATGCCCATTTGACCTTGAACTTGTTTGACCTTGAACAAGGTCAAGGTCACTTATCTAACAATAACACTTCTATTTCAGGTCAGCGCTGGGCCACATGCATGTTAAACTCTGCTTTGTATGTTGGTGCACTGGTCTTCTTCACCACTGAAACTCTGTTAAACTTCAAGCTTTGTTTACTGTGTTATTCTGCAGGTTTACATCCTGTAAATTGAACAAAATGCATAGGATTTCCGCATTTTGCGTTAATAGGGAGATTTAGAAATCAAACGATAAACGTTAACGTTAACGACAACGTTATTTTTGTACCGAAAATGCAATATAAAATCGGTGAATGTGTAGTATGAAAAATAACGTTGTCGTAAAGTTTACGTTTATCATTTGATTTCTAAACCTCCCTAATGTCTTCTCAACCGACTGAACAAGTTGTTTAGTATTCAGTTACAGAGAAGCAAGCCAGAAGTTGTTGCTGAAAACGTCATCTTTATTTTATCACAGAACAAAAATGTAACATGGCTGGCCCAGTCTGATTTCATGTGTCCAATCCACCCCTCTTCCCAAATCTTTCTAGACGACCACTTCTATATCACTGTGTGTTCTGAGTGATAGAGTGCATGGATAACTCACCAATCAGACGAACCCCTGTCCCAAACTTGTACCAGTTCAGCGCCCCCTACCGTTTCAGAGTTGCCCCTTCCTGCTGTCGTGTTGATGTAATAATTCATGACAAAGATATTTTATGATTAATTTCCTATCTTATCTCGTTTGCTAATCACAGGTTTATTTGGTAGGATAAAAAACTTTACACCATCTTGGCCTGCGGCTATATGACCTTCACCTCCACTAAAAATGACCTTGAAACCAGGTGGACTTTGCATGACCAAAACGTTGCCATTTTTATTAGGGTTAGTTCAACACAGGTAAAATGCCTACCATTCTGGGCTAGGTGGGAATCGTTAATTCAACACCCAATCTGGGCCACCTGTTGGGAGCCATTCTCAAGGTCACTGAGAGAGGTCAAGGTCATTTACCTCATGCTTTGCAAGAAATAGACGTTTAGACGTTGGTTAGTCTTGTTGTAGTCTTTGTCACTGGTTCATTTGAATGATTCTAAGCTGCGGGCTCACTTATGAAAGTTGCTTGCCTAGTTACGGTTGGGACAGTTGCCATGGTTACTGTCGGTTAACAAACTTCAACATTGACTACCTTCGTTCATGTTGTTGACACCAAGTTGCCTGCCTATTTCTATGTCTTAAAGAATAGAAGCAGTTTTCATAACTTTATCGCAGCTCACTATGAAATGGTATCAATTAGTTGAAGTGATATGAAGTTCTTTTGTATTGAATCTTTAGTTTTGTTTATTTGACCACTTTATTTGACCACGTTCTCTAATGCATCAAGATCCTTTATTACTTCTCTTCAACATTGATCACGATAATAGGAATGAGATGTGGTGAAATTGAGGTGCATCTTTTGCACAAAGAAATGTTTGAGGGCTTGGTCCTCCAGACGAAGTTCTAGTTTCTGCTCTCCTGCCAGGGCTCGGTGCTGACAGCATGTTGGAAAGCAATGTTTAAATGATGAACCATCACCACAGTAGAAAACGATATACAACTGGCATGACTGGGGTGGAAACTTACATCCAAAGTAGGCCTTACTGTGATGCTTTTACCAAATTTTCTTTCATTTGGATGTATAAAGCTATAATTAGTTGCAATGATTCTCTTGCCAATCTTAGAGTTCCACCTGAATTTGCATCGTACGAACTGCCTGTATAGTCTGGTCTGCCGTTACCTCGTTATGTCCTGGGGGTAACATTATAAATTCGTTTGCTAAAACTGCTTGATAGCTCTAGAAGTTGCAACATGGCTGAACTGCTATTCATCAATAACTGTATCATATGTTTTGCTTCAAGGTGTGCTATCTTTGCTGAAATGAAACTTTAGCTGTGTGTAGCATGTCTAAGATAAACAAGATGTTCTGCCACCGACAATTCACTACCTTACATATGAAATGAAGTGTAACATTAAATTTGGATGATGTGGAAATTTAGGGAAAACTAGTTACGGCTGTTGTGTTATGTAGTACCAACGTTGGGTTGAATTCCTAGGTGTTTAGGCTTAAACAGCGTTCAAAGATTGATTATACAGCTGCAGGACTTGAGTTTTTGCACACGCCCTGCCACTGTGTAACCAACGGTTAAACGATGCTGAAGCTCAAACACCATTTATGAATTCGACCCATTTGTGTTTAGCCAGCATTGGCGCCCGGCCTGCATCCATGCATAAATGTACAGCACACAAACTGGAAGGTAGCATATAGATGTTCCCACTCGTGTTAAGATGTTATAGAGTGCATTCTTGCGGAAAATTTCAACTACTTTGATGACAAGTTTGCAACTAATGGCACCTGTGTTTTCTTGTTAGTGTTACTCCAGGTTCTAAATATCGGTAAAGAAGAAAAGGGTATTGACGACAAGTGTAATGTCATTTAAATGTTACCACGATCCCAGGGTTTCATACAAACACACGTACCATGATCTTCCCCTAGAAAATGACGAGAATCATTACAAAAACAACGCCCACGTCACATTACCTGCCCCAGAATTTCATAATGGCCCCTCCCCTCCCACAAGTAACGCCCCCATCAGTGTAGTATCAGCTACGTTGCATGCCCCATCTATCGCAGCTCCTTATTTCCTCCCTGATGTTGTTCCATTATTTTCATGAGTCATCCAGGACTGTGCCAAGCAGAACTCACGTGAAGGGAATGTGACGCAATACTTCAAGTTTCTGACAAACTTTGAGACACACAGACCTGTTGACTGAACAAAATGCCCAGCGTAAAAAACGAAAACCAGGGCTGTAATATCTAACAATGAAAACCATGAAACCAGGGCAATATCCAAGAATTGTTTTGTTGTCATGAATCCAGTGTACATCCAGTGGGATTCCAGTGTGCTTCAGCCAATGCTAATGTAACCTGCCTTCATGTTTTGGCAAGTGTACACCCAGTGTTGCAAATGATGTCTACAACTTGTAGCTCGATGTGGTTCCAGTGTCTCCCGCCATGTTATGGAATCAGTGGGATCCAGTGTGCTTTTGACATCGATTGTGTCAGCTAAAATGGATGCAGTGTTTCCAGTGTATATCCAGTGTTCAGATGTACTGATCCTATTGAGTATTCCAGTGTGTCACCTGGTGCAGACTGAATGTTTTTCAGTATATCGCCAGTGTTATCCAGTATATTGCAATGACACTCAGTATATCGCCAGTATTACCAAGTACATTGCCACGATAGGCCTACTCAGTATATCGCCAGTGTTACACAGTATATTGCAATGATATGATACTCAGTGTATTGAAGTATTATTCAGTGCATTGCAATGTTATTCAGTATATGCTGTATTACACAGTATAACAGTGGCTGGTGTTACCATAAGATTTGTTGTTGCTATTTTACGCGCTCTGAAATGCCTTATAAAATAATCCCAGCCATCTATTTCCTACAATACCAGATGAGAAGCAAGATTTTCCTGTCGGCGATTGGCGAATGGTGTCGCCATCTCTGAAGTGATCGTGGAACTATGCGCCCTTAGGTGGAGCACCCGACTGCCATCTGTTGTTCGTCGGAAGAACCACCAGCAAATCAGGCCACCCTCCACGGAAAATATGCTAGTTTTGTTGAATCACTTAAGTACAAACCGAGAGGTATATTGCAAGTCATCTAAGGTTGTTTTGATCAAGATGACAGTGTGACAGGGCTGCATGATGTTAACACATGCAGCTGGCCATTGAAATGTCAAAGACTTTGCGACCTTGAAACGTCGAATTCTTGAGTTGGCGAGCAACAAAGGTCAGTCCCCAGGCCATCCAATAACAACATGTCCAGCACCAAGCTGTGAGTTGCCTTCTCCATTCTCTCTACCTTGATATGAACAACTGGCATATGTATTTCACGTATAGAACAGCTTATCAGAGAAACCACTCTCCATCACGCCCCATCCATTCGGTGATAAAGAACCAGCGACCATTTTCATCACCATGGTAATGTTTTCTGAATGGCACAGTCCCACGAATCTGAGAAATTGCCGATATTTCTGGGTTGTGATGTGAGCAGATTATTGTTCATGGTTCTGAACATCAGTTTTCTCATACATTTCCCAAGAAATATTGGTAACGTTTGTCGATTACAGAGTTGGTGCTATAAAACTTATCACATTCATTGACCCGAAGACTGCACCAACTTTCAAATCACACATGTTTCCTACAAGCTTCAGGGTGTGTGATAAAGATGAAATTCGTAAAATAATTTTTCTGTATTTTTCCCAATTTTTATTTCTGATTCCATCCTGGACTGGATAACATTTAACAGAAGGTAGAGTAGTTTTCACATGATTTCCAGGGTTCCCACATCCTCGAAAGAGGGCGCCATGAAAGGGTCAAAAAAACAAAACAGAGAACTCGAAGAAAGATCTCAAATTATTTTTTGATTGCCCTTCCATTTACTACTACCCCCAGGCGAGAGGTTTTACAGACCCTTTGAGTGGTACTTCGTACTAACGTCTGGTGTG
Organism: Notospermus geniculatus; assembly: GCA_002633025.1. Taxonomy (NCBI): domain Eukaryota; kingdom Metazoa; phylum Nemertea; class Pilidiophora; order Heteronemertea; family Lineidae; genus Notospermus; species Notospermus geniculatus. The sequence goes on from NMRB01000537.1 coordinate 164,330, forward strand.
GGGGCCCTGTTTTAGCCCTTCGTCTCCAATCAAGGCGACATATTATTTTGGCAAAAGGGAAGGTGTTTGCATATGTGTTGATTGTCCCCGGACCATCTTGCAGTAGGATGCAAATCCCTCTTACCCTGACAGGTTGAAGCCCTCCTGTACAGTGGGAGGGGAGGCCCTCCCCTGTGAAATTCTGAGCTCCTCCTGCAATTCGAACCCCACCTGCTGTGTATTGTGAGTTCCATGTCAAACCTGAGAAACACAGTCACAGCAGACTGTGCTGAATGGTTTTGGACCCTCTCCGCTCTCCTGAAGATATACAAATGACCCTTTCCACTTTTGCGTTCAAAGAAAACCCTTTGTATGTGTTGAGATCTTGCCCCTGGCTTCTAGGACCACACTGACAACCACAAGGTCCTCATGGTAGGACTCCATTTGAAGAAAACCCTCACCCTCACCATCACTGTACAATAGTGTTAGCTCATCTCCAACGCTTCGAAAACAACACGACAACCCACCAGACCAGAGGACCCTCGTTTTAGGTGTGCTATAGACAAATCCCAAATTCCCAGGTCTGCGCACTTCCGCCGAAATGGCAAACAGAACCTCGACCTGAAACGTGACGCAATCCATGATTCAGCAATGGTCGAGTCTGACGCAACGTCATCGAACTCACTGTCGTCACATGGTCGTGGGGTTTTCTGCGTCACGTCATTCAGTGTCAGATGGTTTCAGACCGAGGTTCTGTTTGCCATTTCCGCGGAAGTGCGCAGATCTTTCTCGTTTTCGTCAATTTGGGATTTGTCTATTGTTCTGTAGAAAAATATTCTACTTATGTCCCTATTCTGTATTCCTACCCACCTGATTTTGTTGACAATACCCCTCTCCCTCCCCAGAAAGCGTTGCTGAATCCTGTGAAAAAGGGAATAGATGTACCTGATCAGTGAGGACCTCCACCACCTCAATAGGTGTCACTAGTGGTTAAATCTATTGAATTGAAAGTGACATTCAGGTCCTGATCAATTTCCCACACAAAAGGCATCAATTGTATAGGACCTGATTACTGTGTGCTGCCATCTATCACAGTTACGATCCCCCCCATTGTATGTGGACAATAGATTTGATCCTATCCAAATGGGGACCTTACGTGTGCGTACCACCTGATACCACCTTACGTGTGCGTACCACCTGATACCACCTACATTGACTGTGCACGATATCTGTTGTCATTTGGCAGACCTTCAATTGGGGACATCCCATCTGCTGTTAGGTCCTCGTCATGAGGTGGTATTTCACACACAAGTCTACATAAAAAATGCAGTTTCACTGAGTTGCGCTACCCAACCCCACCCCACCCCTTTTAAGAAGAAGTTTGGCGAATTTGATACCCAGTCCCCAAACGGGGGCACTTTGCTGTGTCTTTTACTGAGTGACTGAGTGTTTGCTGAAGGGTGCATTTTTGAGTGTTTTCCATAATTTTCAAAATACACATTTTGCGCAAAAACTGCCCCACCCCACCAAAACGCACTTTGAATAAAATTCACAATTTTTCCTCTCAAAAATCTATTTAATTACATGTACATGAAAAGCACGCAAATTTGAGTCCTTTTTCTAATCACCACTAACCCCAACCTATAATGGGAATGACATCCCTTTACTTTTTCGAAGTGTGCGAAGGAAGTTTTGGTAAAGGTATATTCTTGACATTTTTGGTGAATGCTTTCATACAAAATTTCAGATTGCTTTTCAAGGTTATTTAGAATTTTTTCTGTAAATATGCGAAATCATCACCTATCGCATGGTCAAATGGTCTGTCTATGATCTCGAATGAATCAATTTGAAATATAACCTAATAATACAAGAGTATTCATGCTTCTGATTTATGACCTTTGACCTAGCTTATATTTTGATATAAAAAGCAACTTTTCAACTTTTTGCTTTCGGCTGTCCATTTGCCTACTCTTTCCATTCGAAAAAAAGAACATTAAAGATGCCCTGGATGAAATTTGCCAACCAATAGTAGTTACCATTAGTCAATCGAAGTTGAGGGTAGATTGCAGTCAAAAATGAACTTTTGCCCATCTCACCGAAGGATTAGATCTTAAAAGCCATACAAAACTTCATTATTACATCGTTCTTCATTTAAGGGAGTAGAAAACCTTTTGTTAAACTACATTCTATATAATCATGTCATTTTCATTTTCAGGATTTGGAGGTGCGACACCTATTAATGAAATCTAAACCTTTGCCTCTGAAAAGGCCAGTCAGAATGTGTTGTGCCATACATTAGATGACCAAATTGTTAAATTCCTCTTTGCAATTCTGCCCATCAATGATGAAATGCTGCACCTAGCAGTGTCTTGATCAGTGGGAGCTAGGTTGGTTGAAGTAAGAGTACACACGTACATGTGTGTACATGTATTCGTACAAGACATGGGTCTTACTTCAATTGAACATCATCCTGCTGATCAAAGTGGAGATAATGATTTTTTATCATTGGAGGGCAGGGTTGAGAGAGCAGCACAGAGTCTTCTGGCCTGGTCACGTGTGGGCGATTATCCGCAAAAAAGACGTAACGAAATAAAGATGGCGTGTTAAGTCACGACCTTGAGTCGTTGTGATGTGATCTTGAGTCGCGTAGCTGAGAAAGACGCTGGTGGCGCTGCAGTCGCAAAGCTGATCTGGAGTCACAAAATATTAAATATTAAGGGGTTCGTAAGTTTTGATCTGTTGGCACGCCAAATCATCTTTACCACCACAGCGCCACCCAACGTCCTTCTTAGTAATGACTCCAGGTCATTCTGCCAACTGCAGCGCCGCCCAGCATCTTTCTTGGCTACGACTCGAGATTATCATGATGACTGCAGCGCCGCCCAACGTCTTTCTCTGCTACTACGTCTTCATTTACGGTTTAGATCGCCCACAGTCGGCAGGGACAGGTTAGATCAGCAAGCTGAGGTGCTCTCGGAGCAGTATGACTGAGGAATTCAAATTAAGGTCACCCAAGTGTAAACTAGGTTTACGGGGATTTGTGTGGTGTCATGTCTCATATTTCATGTAATGTCATGTACATTGGAGATTTTTTTAGTTTTGAAGAAAAATTTAGATTTCGTGAGATAGTTAGGAACAGACATCAGTTTGATTCAGTTTTTAGTTTTTATTTATTTTAGGTATTGTCTGTAGGTTCAAAAACCTTGATGAAGTTGGGTAGAAAAATAATGATAGTATATCCTCAATAGGGTTCTTGGATGATGGGGATTTGGTGATGCTGTGAAAAGTGGTTTAAAGATGATGAACAAAACTTTCGGAATTTGAAAAATATGCAAAAACTCAAGAAAAATTGTCAGTGACATTTCAGCGGAAATTTTGTGATCTTCAAGACGATTGAGAAAATTTCATGAAAGGCATCCAAGAACCGTTTGACCTTTGACCCCTATATTGTCAAGTGAAGTCAATCCTTTGTATGTGAAAAGTTTAGAAGCTGGAGACTTGGCGAAAGCATTGCTTCTTGTCAAATTCATAAAATCATGTTTCGTAGTCAAGAAAAAACCGACATGTCGTTTGAAAGGAGTTGCCTGTTTTCCTAAATGGAAGTTTAGAAAGCCTCCCTACAGGATTTGTGGTGTCGTCAGTCGACTGGTGCTCTATCCTTTCACCATGCTTGAGCCATATGGATGGAAGACGGCACCAGTCAGATTTGAAGATGAGTTTCACTTCATGTGTGAATGGAACCTATCTACAGGTCCTACTCGGAAACATTGAAAATATAGCTTTTTTGACACAATACCCAGACAAAACGTGACATTGGCGAACTTCTTCTCACCAAACCCTTCTTTGTTGTTGAGTTCAACGTTTTATACCTTTACGTTACAAATGAGAAGCAATGCTCGTTCAAAGGCCTGAGGAAACTATACGCTATTTCTGTATGCGATGAAAACGCAATAATTTGCGATGAACATATGTTTTTTGTTCTTTTTAAAAGCTTGCAGTATTAATAGAAGATACGATCAATGAAATATGTACAAAAATGCATTTAGCAAATCTAACTGCTTTGTGCACGGCGATCATTGATGCATGGTTCATTAACATGGTAGAAATCATTTAGATTTGGTTCCAAATCTCACCGGTAGGGGTAATTCTGAGATTGGTAGCGTCTGTCATCCATGTGATTGTCAACCGGTGAAAAGCGTTGCGTGGTTGAAAAACCATTGATTGCTCTTTTGTTCAATGAGACCGACTGTAGTTCACCAATCAGCACGCTTTTCATTGGCTACTTTTCAGACCATCACGTGATCATGGACGACAGGCACAACCGATCTCAGTATATAGTCCTACCGGTGAAACGATGAACTAATCTAGAAACTTTTACGAAGAGTTTTGATTTCAAATCGACGTGTCTTTTGCATTAGTACTGCCAGTCTTCATAATTTATGCGCCTGTTTGCGACTGTCCCTACACAATGTTAAACAACACGATCTAAGTCACACCAAACTATCTTTCAGGATATCGCATTCGTTAATTTCATTAATTCAAATTCAAATTCAATTATGCAAAATTATGCCTCGTTCTGATATTTGTTTCTTGTTTCTATTTCTCAGCCTCCAATGACGTCACATTCGGTGAAAAGTTTAGGTATGAGGATGTTTTTGACACGACCTACCAACCAAAATCCTTTTCTTCCCAGTGGATAGGTAGGTCACCATGGTTACATTATCGCTTCTTGTTACACGGCATTTTATTGGTTGTTTTTCTTCCCATCACAATCTCGACCCTAGTGGTCGACAAAAAGTACCAAAAGTATTCTTATTTGGTGTGATATTTTATCTAGGTCACCTCTGTGTGTAGGCCTACCGAAAATTTCGGCCAATAGAACCTCAAATATAGCCACCAGGCAGCCATCTAGGAAAATGGACGTTGGTCTAAATATCATAAACTAGTGCAACTAGAATGTTTTTCCTTATAAGACTATGAATTTAGGTAGCCTGTTTGTTTTCAACTCATTTCGGCCCAATGAGACTTCAAACATCTTCAAATCACACTGTAGGCCTACATTGACAGTGAAAAGGCTATGGTGAGGACGTTTGTAAGTTCCCTAAGAACTTTTGTCCAAACATTATTCTTGTACATTTATTATGTCTAGAATAAAAATATGTTTAAACTAAGTGAAAAGGCTAAGCTTACAGACGATTCTCCTTCAGTGGTCCCGGTGAGCACATGGCCCCTGGACCATTTCATTTTCTCATCACCATAACTAACAAGTTCGTTTCTTTCAGACAAAGAAACTCTAGTGTACAGGAACGGCCAGGGGGCATTAATCGCCCTCAACGTCGCTACAAATTTATCCTATGAACTCATGGATAACACAACCTTTGTAAGTACATCATTATGTTCTGTCTTCAAGAAGAGACCGTCTTCGTTGTCATCTTTACAGCAAACGTGACTTGCGCCAATACGTCAAGCATACACTTGACCTTTGACCTTTCTCTAATAAGGGGTGCCGCGGGGTAATAATAGAATCTAAGGAGAACTTTGAGTCATTTATGGATGGAAGACTTATAAGACATCATCAATGAGGGGTGCAATCGATAAGGCACAACCTCGTCTCCAGGTCGACTGGTTGTTTGTCGTGTGTCGTCAGATCTGCTCCTCAGCAATGGCAAAACGAGGTGATCAGCGAACGGTGTCGCCATCTCTGTAGTGATCGTGGAACTATGCGTCCTAATGTGGTGCACCCGACTGCCATCTGTTGTTCGTCCAAAAAAAATCATCAGCAAATCAAGCCACTGTCCTGGAGAAATGCTAATGTGTCCAGTACGGCAGCGTCCGGGATTGCATGTTTCTCTCTGACACCAGCACCCCCCCCCCCCAAAGTGTTAACCCGAAAGGGCTGACCAAATGACCGCAGGTGATCCATCAGCCCCTCTCAGAGCAAGTCGTTCTGATTTTCCTCAGCGCCACCAACATCTATCAACACAGCAATCATGATTGCTTCCTTCAGATGGATACAAATGACAGAAGGTTTGATTTCCTTGAGAGGCAGCCTTCCAATCATGATGAGATCAAACTCCGGGGCTTTTTTATGCTCGTCGTATGCGACTGTTATTTGAGAGAAGTCTTTATTTTGAAGATGGGTGATCTGCCATGCAGTATTTTGTGGACAGACGGTGCCAGCTTGCAAAACCACCTGATCACCGGCATTTGTACCAATGCCGGCCACTTGCCGACTCCGAACTGTTTACTGCCTTGGGGATTACTACCGCATTGATTGGGCGTTGATCAGTTAGGTTCAGACGGTGGAGGCAAACACCATGACCGTGCTCGAGGGCCGTTTTGTAACATCGAAGCTTCCTTGTTATCGATCGGCCACGGATTTGAGCCAGCGACGTTCATACGACATCTGAAGATAACGGTAATGGCGTCTTGAGTTGAGTTCCGTCAAGACAAGATTAGCAGTCTCAACACAAGATTAGCAGTCTCAACACAAGCTTATCACTTAGATCACATGACTAACCAAACTAATCTGAAGAAAAAGAATCCCAGTTTTCGATTTTTCTGATCTGCCTCTTTGCCGCAGTAATTTTTCAAACTGGGTGATTTTTAGGCATGTGCTACGATCTCCCAGAGGGTTGTTGGAAGTTTGAGCACGATTTTCGCACAAGATTTCCCAAGAAGTTGAAAAAGCTTCTCAGCAAGTTGTACCATGCATAGTTTATTTGCTTTCAAGATTTTCTTGTTTATTCACCGAGCACAACAAATGTTGAACTGTTTGCACTGTCAGTCTAGCCCAGTGCTCTGCCGGTGGTAGCTGTAGGCTGGTATTTCCCTTCACCGCACTGTTGGCAAGTACAAAGCACTTTTGCAAATAGCTGTGCGAATGTTGCCAAGTGCAGCACCAGTAGGCCTACTCCCCACAGCTGTAACAGTGTTGTCTGGAATGTCTGGTGCCAGGAGGACGCAAGTTCAACAATGTCCGCCGTTGCTAACGTCGACGTCATGACGCAAAGTCGCGGCAACGCATGATGTCGTCCTGTGACGCACAGCCGGAGCCAAAAGGCGCAACGTAAAACCCAACAGAACGAGTGCGTCCTGGAAACGATGTACTGAACGTGGAACTACACAGACCCATTACTCTAATGACAACCTCATCTCTGCCCATTCCCAACCATGATCTGACATTTTGGCTGATCGTCTCTTTACCAAAAGGTCACCCTTTCCGCTAAGTTACGCCAACATGAGCTAATGATGTATTTATTGTGCCATGATATACGAGGAGACTTACTAATGAGTCCTGTAATGCCCTTAAGTGAGTTGTTCGACGTTAGCTGTAATCAAACACCTCTATTGGTTTACCCGACAAAAGACAATCAGCATCAGTTAAAATCAACATCATATTAACCATGGAAAACCAATATGACGTGATATGAACAGTCTTATGTCCTACGGGAATAGACAACCTTAGACAAGCAAGTATAGCCTCGTAAACACAACTGTTATTTGACAGATATCAATTCCCTAAATTTTATATTCAGCACTTTGTCCACCAAGGCGTGAAATAACCTGCCTTCTCGCGACCTGCTCGTTCCGAACACGGTAGCTCCTAAATCAATCAGGGGATGTGCTGTGACAGTGATCAGTCTTCCCATAGCCAATCAGGGTGAAGATTCTACACGGGTATAGACGCCAGGATAGCTTGGTGTGACCTTGGATTATGCCCGCGTTCCACGTCAAACATTTCATGAGATTTTCTGAATATGGTCAATAAAGGCTACATGTTGGTCCATACGTTTGAGCCCTATTATCCCCTGCCCAATCAGCACTGAAGGTCAGTTTCCAAAAAATCGTATGAAAAAGTTCCACGGCGCCGAAGTGCTGAATGAGCTGCTCCTTGAGTTCCCCTAAAGGTTTCTGGAGATCGAGGCACTGGTAAAGGCAGTGAAAAGGGCTGTGAATACTACATGTACTCAAACTCATGATATAAATTATTATGCCAGAGAAGCAGCAATTCAGGGAGTTACATGTCACCAGAAAAATTTAATCCAAAGCAGCTTTTAAACTATTCCCTGCTTGCAGAATAGAAATATCTGAGCAACCATGTCACTATGGTACCAGACAAAATGTGACCTTTCTACACAGCCGAAGCTTTCACTGTTATATCGGCTTACATCTTGGCAAATGACTCCGCTTTCAAACAACCAATAGCAGGACAATGGCACAGCCCAAAGTAATGCGTGGGGGGTCGTGTTACATTGAAGAACATCTCACGGATCCTAAGATCTTGGAAGAATACATCGATAACCTGCCACGTCCATTGTTTTTCTTAAGCTGTCATGCTGGTATGACATTATCAAATGCGAAAATTACTATGGAGAGTCTGGGTGTATAGAATATGGTGTTTCATCTTACACCAATATTGGTGTACTTTGTGACGTTCAGGGGAATAGTTGGCTAGAAACTCGAGCCGGATTTGTAACTCAAATAAAGTGACTGAAAAATTATGTACCAGGTCTGTGATGGTGAGAGAAAAACTTCCTTGTATAAGACTTTTTTAAATGCAGTGAAGAATCTGCAAACACCAGATGACTCTTAAAATGAAAACATCGTATTTGCTGGGGTATAAAGAGTGTATGCCTGTTGTGGGCAGTGTTAGCCAGTGGAAAACCAGCTGGTGGAGGCAGTGTAGGCAGTGGAGAACCATTGCTGGTGTTAGGTAATCGGCAACCAAGACTGCATAGGCAATTTGTTTGGCAGTCATCACCAAGACTGCTAGGGGTAGTTAGGCAGTCAGTAGCCGTGACTGATGTAGACATCAGAATCATGATTGGTGTAAGCATTTCAGCCAGTCAAAACCTTGGCTGGTGTAGGCATAAATGGTGTAGGCATTGTGAGCCAGTGAAGAACCGTAGCCTGTAGATACATTGTTAAGCACTGTCGCTAGCTCAGTGTGACTGATGTAGGCATCAGAATCATGATTGGTAGGCCCTATAGGCTGTGTTAGCCAGTGGAGGACCATGACTGGTATTGGCCTGCTAGGCAGTCGATAATCACTACTGGTGTAGGCATAAGATTCGTGATTGGTGTAGGGCATTGTTAGCCAAAAAAAGCACCACAGTGTTGGACAGTCTAGCTGAACCTGTCAAGGGCAAGTGCTGTGCATTTTAAAACCCACTTCCTCAGACCTAAACCAAATTTACTCAAATGGTATTCAATTTGGCCCAATTCGACACCAATTTCACCCGATGAAGGCGCAGATTATCATTCTATCATGTGTATTCTTAAACTGATAAATTATGGCGGAGCTTCAGAAGCCCTCGGGAGCTAGCGCCCTGCTCGACCGAGCTCACAATTCCATCCACATAGTGCCACAGCTTCGGCAACTTGATCGTTATGGATTTAAAAGAAATACGATCGGAAAGTGTTCTGAATATCAATCCTTGCGGAAGATATTGTTTGGTCTTGCAAAAACCGACGTGCTAATGACTTCCATGAGACGTCTCGCCAAGCGGACACCGTAAGGCTTTCAGACTGGTATTGGTATTGCAGTGTGGCTTGTCAGCTGAGGCTGGGGGTTGGACAGCCTTTCGGCCCATTCCATAGTAGCATAAAACAGGCCTAGAGGCAGCCAGCCAGGTATTTATTTTTTTCAAGGTTCTAATAATCAAAAGGCGTCATGTTCTCCGCTGTCTGTTCTAGAGTTTCGGATTGTAAAGTTCCAGCCTGAAGAAGACCCCGGTTGGGGTCGAAAATTCGCAAACACTCTGGAAATTGCCTTTTTATTTATCATGTTCTCCGCTGGGTATTGACAAACAAACATGGTGAGAAAACCTGTCGTACGCCGGAGATCCTTGGCCGTTCCCGGCCAACCCTTTGTCGTCTGGGCCAGCATTCCTCTCGGCTGGTCAGTCCATGTTCATATTGATTACAATTATCACAAACCTAATTTTGTGACACTTCTTTTCTTACAGAGGCAGCTCAACACAGATATCTATTCAGTGTCTGCCGACCTCCAATATGTATTAGTTGCACATAATGTAAAAAAGGTAAGCACAAAAATATTCACCCCACCCCATTCCACATCACACCACCCCTCCCACTCCCAATGAAGCTGCAAGCATTTCGATCTAAAGTACCTTGATGACCAGGCAATGCTTCGTACGAGAACGAGAACCGGCTGAACAGGCTGTCACAAGAAAAGAAGTCCAGTCGGACAGTCCCGTAGCCGACTCCTTCAAGGAGTCACTGAAGCATCTCCAGGCTTAGGACCTGCAAATTCGTCCTACACTTACAAGGAGATTCGGCTGATAATGTTGAGCATCAGACCTCAATTTCAGGGACGACAAGGTGGCACAAAGTAAAGAAGCCAGCAATTCCCATGATTTTTTCTTTTATTTCAGATAAACAGATATACAAGAGAGTCTTTGTATAAAATATATGACAGGTCAGACGGGTAAGTTACAGCTTGTAGTAAAAGACTGCTTTGTTTCTGATGCTCCAAGCAGGTTTCCTCGTGCATTCGAAGTTGGCTCTCAATGGGCAATTCACTATTGTTGGTTTCCTTAAGGTGCTGCTCAACTTGAGGTTCCTTGTGCAAGTTGACTCTCAATGGGCAATTCACCATTGGTGGCTTCCTTAGGGCTTCACCTTTGCCAATGACACAAAAGACTACCAAAAGTTTTCTCTGCCAAGTTTTCAATAGAGAATGGACGAGAAAACACTCCCGCGGACATTACCTTTAGGACAAAACAACACCACGTGCAACCACCAAGACGACAAAAATCCCTCATGCCAAACTAGAGCATACTAATACCTCCTTTCTGCCTCTGTCGTTGATTAAACACTGCTGACAGATCATTGATTGGTGTATTTGTATGAAAGGTAGAATCATCTCTCGCTAATCCGCGGTCGTCAAATGACTTCCCTCCCAGCAAAAAGACAGAATAACAAAGACAATGAAAAGCCATTAGCTTCGTCTTCCCATGTGTTCTTTGATGAGATGAAACTTCGAAACTGTTCGTATCGGAAATGAATAAATCGTAAGATCCGTTTCACGTTGCTTGCTTTGATCCAACTGTATGACATCAGTATTGGAGATAATGACGACTGTGGTCAAGTTAGCTTGAGATGGCAACATTTGTCATTTGACTTTTACATTTCTGTAGTATAAAAAGGAATTACTCCAGCTTCAATTTTTATTCAGAAGATAAAAGTCACTCTTCAAGAATATACAATCCATGTACTATTGTTTCTTATACGATTTGTTAAAAAAACGGACGAAGCAGAACATGAACAGACAGCGTCTTATGTCTCTAAGTGTTTTTTTCTCCAGCAATTCATTTCACAAGAGAAGTTCCTTTTAGTGATCTTACATTGTCTTAAGGATCTTTACATTCAAGTGGTTGACACATTTTTGCCTTAACTGGATTTTTGTGGCATGGAGCTGCTGTAGCCTACTGTATCATGGTGGGTTGAGATGCTGCTCCATGCGGGTTTTCTTGCAAACGTTGGCTACTCCGGCACTTAACAATAGAATAGCCTACTATGGGCAGTCCGTTTGTATCATTGGCCCACAGCTTAAACCAACAATGGTGAATTGCCCAAGTTGAGAGTCCCGAAAACTCTCACAAGGCTAGAGCAGAACAGTGGCTCTAGTTAGTGTAGTCATTCCATTGCAACAAAGCAAAGTGCAAAACGACTCACCTGAGAACTCAAAAACAAAATTGCAACACTTGCCAAACTCTCTATTTTGCCCATTTTAAATTTCTTTCAATTTGCTTTGCAGGAAGTTACTTAACTTGCCATTAGACAAGTCCAACACAAATACTCCATTACAGTATGCAAGCTGGGCACCACAAGGTCGTAGCTTAGTAAGTAGACAACCAATCTGATATGTTTGAATGACCAGGTTACAGGTCCATCAGGAGTCATCATGTTTTACTGATGAACAGTCCTTCCTCCCATGCTATGGATCAGAGAAGACCAACACCAAGCTGGTGACTATTCAGAGATAAAGCTGGTAACAGACAACAGAAACCTCAATGAGGTCATCACTGCAAGCCATATCTGTGGACTGTGTGTACCACCTCATCTCCACAAGTTTTGATGGTTGGTTCCACTTGACTACAAGAAGGTTCCTTTCGATTTGGGGTGCCACGACTCATCCAATATGGCCACCACAGCTACCATCTTGATTTTCGTTTCTGGACAACTTATAGGTGGGCATATGCCAGGCTTTGCATTGCTCTTGTTGCTATTTGGTGTGATTTTAAGTGTCCGTATTTTATTTTCAGGTGTATATAGAAAAAAATAACATTTTTATTCAAGTAGATCCATACAAGTCAGCCAATCAAATAACATTTGATGGAGAGCCAGGTGTGATAAGTAACGGAGTGCCTGATTGGCTGTATGAAGGTAAGGATATGCAAACAGAATCTAGGGTTAATAGTGCCATCCTAAGAAGGTAGAGTTAAAAGAGCCTGCCAATCCCAAGATCTCCCGATGACGTCGCTCGTCATGTCGTAGGCGTCGTGTCGCCTGATCCTTTCTTACCCTGGGATGCCGCTTGACAATTCCTGTCAGAACCCTCCCAGACGGTCTCCATGGAAACTGGCGACAACACACCTGACCGCGATTACAATATCTTGACATTCCTTTCTGACACTCCTGTGTTGCTTTTAATGAACAAAATAGGCTTTGAATCCTTCAGTAATATTAAGTTGCCTTTGTTGAAAGCTTTAACATGTTAAAAGATGTTTAGTGTCTTCTTTTATACTTCACGCCTACAGCCATGTAATATTCCCCTTCTGGTTGTAGGCGTTAAAAGTAAAAGTCTCGATACGAGGACTGCTTGACGACTGCTCCATCTTGCGGTTATGTGTGGAACTAGTCCTCTGATGGAGCCCTTTTCTACCAGTTTAATTTAATAGAAAAAGATAAGGCACCTGTTAAAACCCATTCCCCAACCTCCAACTGCCTGTTAAAACCCATTCCCCAACCTCCAACTCCCTGTTAAAACCCATTCCCCAACCTCCAACTCCCTGTTAAAACCCATTCCCCAACCTCCAACTCCCAACTGCCAGCACAAACGATCAAATTTGTGTATTTTTCAGAGGAGATCCTTATGTCAGACCACGCCGTCTGGTGGTCACCTCAGGGTAACTTTATCAGCTATGCAACTTTCAACGATACCCTTGTTCCAAAATATAAATATCCGTATTACGGGGACTCCAAAGGTCCAGTCGAGGGGAGTTTCAAGTCTGTAAACTACCCAAAGGTGAGTGCTGCTGATTTATCAACATGATTTAAGAAAACCTGCTGTCAATAAGTAGGTTTCAAAGAGCAGATTTTAACAGCACTGTCTCCTTTGAAATTGTAAGACTGCTCTCGTGCCGAGGACACAAAATACAGCTTGTAACGCTTAACCAAATGCCTTTCTCCTCATTTTCAGGCAGGGTATGTTGGTCATGATGGTTCCCCAGCCGTCAACCCCTCCGTCTCCCTCTATGTGGTAGACGTTGAAAAGCAAAGTAAAGAAAAACCAGGGGAGCTCCAACCCCCTTTGCTTTTATCACAAAACGGGTAAGTGATTAGAGAAATTTTCGAGCTGAGGCCATCCAGGGAGGGAGGCCTTTAGGGCAGGGGAGATCATCGGGGGGAGACCATCAGGGGAGGGAGGGCATTTGTGGAGAGAGGCCATCATGAAGGGAGGCCATCACTAAGGCAGGGGAGGTCATCAGGGAGGTGAGACCTTCGGGGGAGGGAGGCCAGATAAGCCCTCTCCACTCTAATGTTGTCTTCATTTTGTTCCAGTGATTACTATCTAACAGCTGTCTCATGGAAGGACAACACACGGTTAGCGGTGATGTGGATGAACCGAGCGTGGAACATGTCCGTTACTTCCATATGCAGAGCGGGTAATAAGAACTGTTTTCTGAACCATCGGGAAACTGTCAAAGACAAAAAAGGCTGGATCAAATTGGTAAGTCTAGAAGGAGAAGAATGACCCAGAAAGTTGCAAAAGACATCGTGCGAGGGGTTGACAAGGGGGACCATAGGTGCTGCTCCACATGTGCGTTCTGGCGCATGTTGGCTCTCTATAGTTCTTTGGCCGTAGAAAATTGTAGGCAGTGGTTTGTGTCTCCGGTCAAGGCATTGGCAAGGCATTCCTCTCGCTGATAGTTTCCGCATATAAGTTGGCTCTCAATGGGCAATTCACCGTTGTCGGTTTCCTTATAGCTTATACAAGTTGGCTCTCAATGGGCAACTCACCATTGTCAGTTTCCTTACAGCTTATACAAGTTGGCTCTCAATGGGCAACTCACCATTGTCAGTTTCCTTACAGCTTATACAAGTTGGCTCTCAATGGGCAACTCACCATTGTCAGTTTCCTTACAGCTTATACAAGTTGGCTCTCAATGGGCAACTCACCATTGTCAGTTTCCTTACAGCTTATACAAGTTGGCTCTCAATGGGCAACTCACCATTGTCAGTTTCCTTACAGCTTATACAAGTTGGCTCTCAATGGGCAACTCACCATTGTCAGTTTCCTTACAGCTTATACAAGTTGGCTCTCAATGGGCAACTCACCATTGTCAGTTTCCTTACAGCTTATACAAGTTGGCTCTCAATGGGCAACTCACCATTGTCAGTTTCCTTACAGCTTATACAAGTTGGCTCTCAATGGGCAACTCACCATTGTCAGTTTCCTTACAGCTTATACAAGTTGGCTCTCAATGGGCAACTCACCATTGTCAGTTTCCTTACAGCTTATACAAGTTGGCTCTCAATGGGCAATTCACCATTGTCAGTTTTCTTACAATGATAAGCATTCCTGTATGAGGGAGATTCCTCATGCGAGTTGGCTCTCAATGGGCAATTGACCATTTTTGGTTTCCTTGGGATTACGACTTACGTATTCAAATTGTTTCAATTCCAGACGCCGCCACCTTTCTTCACCCCGAGTGGAGACGAATATTTCATGATTCTTCCTGAACGTGACGGTGATAATGGAGACTTTGATCACGTCGCCATGGTAACAGCAACAGTAAGTTTTTCACATTTCAGTAAAATTTCGTGCATTCTTGTGACACTTGGTATGTTTAGAACTGTTGCGTGCCTTTTGATATGAATATTTTTCACTACAGTGTTGGAGGGATTATTCTTGTAAGCACGTTAACTTCTGTTTCTGATACATGTTTATTCAAGCAACATCTTGTTTTATGGAAGATGATGTCACCTCAAGCTGTCAGTTTACGTTGGATTAAACTTAACTGCGATGGAAAAGTTGTCGCAGATTTGCATTTCGAAAACTGCACAGCTTATTGCCTACTTTTTGCATTTCCAGGGTAACACAGAAGGGCATCGGACGTATCTGTCAACAGGATTGTGGGATGCAACAGAAATTGTGGGGTACGACCCCGAAAAAGAATACGTGTAAGTATCAGATTGTCCCTTCCAGTGGATGGAATCCAGTGCCCCCTCCTCCAGTCCTGATGCCCACCTGTGTTGTTTGTCCCGGTGTCAAAAAATCTAATGCCCCCTATAAAAAGATGCCCCCAACAATACATTTACGATCAAGTGGCACATTGCTAATCAGAATTTGCATGTTCTTTCAGATACTTCATTGGTACAAACGGCGACCCTAGAAAGCGCCACCTGATGCGTGTTGGGACACCAACGTCAGACCGGCCGCGCATCATGACATGTTTGACGTGCAACCAAACGGTCGGCTGTGAATACGTGTCCGCCTCGTTTAGTCCAGATGCAAAGTATTACGTTCTTCACTGCCTTGGACCGAGTGTGCCTTCCTTCGTTGTCCGAAACACCAAGAATGGAGAGGGTAAGTTGGGGGATGAAAGGGTTGCAAAAAAGGGTAGAATTTTGTGACTTTTTGAGACTCGGGCATTCATTAGATGATTCCTTTAGCATCTTTTTACTTCTTTTGGTTCTTTCAGAATATGTGATAGAAGACAACACGGCAACAAGGGACAAGTTGGATACAATGGCACTGCCGACAATCGAGTACCATCAAGTAAAGATAG
The DNA here is from genome assembly GCA_002633025.1 of Notospermus geniculatus. Taxonomy (NCBI): domain Eukaryota; kingdom Metazoa; phylum Nemertea; class Pilidiophora; order Heteronemertea; family Lineidae; genus Notospermus; species Notospermus geniculatus. The sequence continues at coordinate 180,352 of NMRB01000537.1, forward strand.
GAGGAGGTTACAGTAAGTGACTGGAGACCTCATCTATTCAGGGGCGGATCCAGGATTCGGGAAAAGAGGGGGCGCCCTGTACTGGAAACATCCGCGCCTGCTATTTCCTTGTTGCCAACTGCAACCACTGCCTCTGAAGTCATCGTCACGATCCAGCGAGTGTTTCTCTGATACTCATATTTATGAGGCTTTGCATTTACCTCTGTGTTTCTTTTCCAGCGGCGTGGTTGAAGCTCTATATCCCACAAGATCTCAACAAAGAGCACGTGAAGAAGTACCCTGTGCTTCTGTACATGTAAGTCAAGGTCATCTCAGTTCCTGTTCGGGCAGTCAGAGTGGTGCAGTGAANGTCGAGCTGAGTTCCATCTGTTTGGGCTGTCAGAGTGGAGCAGTGAAAACATCGACACCTGTCACCTCTGAGGTTCCGGGTTCGATCCCCGGTCAGACTCGGTACTCATGTGATAAAGAGGGAGACTCTCTCCGACAGTGAAGGTTTTCTCCTGCACTCCTCGGGTAGCACATCAACCATGGCAACGCCACTGACTTCTAAAATGTTGTTGTGCAATTTATTTCAGATACAGCGGTCCAGGATCACAAAACACCAATGATCAGTTCAGCATCAGTTGGACCACGTATCTGACGTCATCCCAAGGTGTGATTACCGGTGTGATGGACGGCCGTGGATCAGGATACCGCGGCAGCGAATTCCTGTTTGAGATCCATAAAAAGTTTGGTACAGTTGAGGTCGAAGATCAAATCAAAGCAATCGAGTATCTGAAGACACTTCATTACGTGGATGCTGACAATATCGCCCTCTGGGGACCGGTAAGTTACAATCCCTTCATCACTGAAAGATTCTTCAAAATTCTGCCTCCCCAGCATGCTTTCGAACGTGGACATCTCTGTCAGATGATGACCTTTCTATCTTGAGGGGCTGATCATCAGAAATTTGTCATGCTAGTTAATTGGCTCCCTATGGGCGGGCAGTCAGCTATTGTCAGTTTCCGTGTGACTTATGCCGAGACCAGTGCACGAACAACTGCCCATAGTTTTCGAAGTCTATGGTTGAGTTACCCATAGAGAGCATTCGTGCAAGAAAACTCATTTGCGAAGGAGTGCCTTCACCCAGTTTCATTTACGGTACTTGTACTTTCTCTACTGAGCATAACCATACTCTTCAATCCGATTCTTTCTTTACAGTCATATGGAGCATTTGTCGTGGCTCATATTGTGAAACGTGGAACAGGTTTAGTGAAGTGTGCCATATCTATTGCCCCGGTGACAGACTTCCGATACTACGGTAAGAACACATCTATGTTAGATATTCAAGCGAATACTTGGCAGCAGAACAATTCTAGCACCATCTAATGATAACTGAACAATCATTTTGATCAGTGGACCATTCCCCTTCAGACACGGCCTACACAGAAAAACACATGGGACGCCCGACGAGAGAGGACAACTTTATAGGATACGACACAGCAAATCTCAATAAGGTGGACGAAGTTTCTGGGTTTAAAAAGACGCAGTACCTGCTGGTCCATGGAACGGGAGATGGTAAGATTTTGTTGAAATTAACACTGCTGAAAAAATGAGATGCCCTCTGAGCTGTGGTGATCAAAAGTAAGGGTTGGTGTCATAATCGAATGTCATAGAGTCTTGTGCCCTGTCATATGATGCCACCTAACTAACAATAGATTTACAGAATAAGCGCTCCCATTCGATTGTTGGACTATAGAGAAACCAAGACCTTCAATCCCATGACAGGCGGGCTTCAGCAGAGGAAGGGGCATCAGCTTCTGTTGATGACAAGAAGTGGTTCACAGCCAGATTGTGTTTCGTTATCAAGTTAGGGTTTAAAGTAGGCTTCAGTAACATGGGTAATTTCTCAATTTCAGATAACGTCCATTTTCAAAATTCAGCTCATTTGATGAAAACATTGACGATGGCAGGAGTGGAATTCAAATCACAGGTAAGTTTATTAGGGTTTAGCAGCAAACAAGAATTCAGATATTTGTGAGATTGGAAATTGAGAGGTAGAGTGAAGTCCCCAGAGCCGACAAAAATAATGGTGTCATAGAATCTAATCTGTGACAGGATGCCCCCAACAATACATTTACCATTCAATTGGACTCCAGAGAGACCAAGACCTCGCCTCAGTCCTGTGACAAACAATACAGGGGCACCAGAAGGAGGGGCATTAGATCATAAGACAACAGATTAATCACTTTTTGTTTCGTGTTCATTTTAGGTCTACCCCGATGAGCGGCATCATTTTCTAGACGGCCCAGCCAAAACACATCTCTATCGAACATTAACGAACTTCTTAATGGACTGTTACAATACAACGAAAAAGGACTGGGTGAACCAAGTCGATAAAAAACCAAAAATAAAACCACAGGAGGGAGAAGAGGTAAGAACTTCTCTCATTCGTGATTCATTATTATGAAGCGCCATCATGTGGGGGAAATTGTTACTAGACCCAAATGGTTGAACCTTCAGCAGAGCCGGGGCAGGAAAATAGTAGACATTCAATTTTAGTAAGATCTCAGCTGATGCCCATAAGTATGACATGTTGGAATATTGACCAAGCTTTCCGTATTTTTCGGACTATAAGGCACGGCTTTTTTTCATGAAGAAGGGTCTAAAATTGGGGGTGCGCCTTATAGGGTGGTGCGCCTTATCTGCAGATAGAGAGTCCGAAAATTTGACCAGAAGTGTCACGACAAGCTAATTAGCTTGTCACAACTTGTCACAACAAGCTAATTAATCATACAAACTGCGTCTTATAGGGAGGTGCGTCTAATAGGGCGGTGCGTCTTATGTATGGATTTCGTCAAGGGTTTAGGGTGAAATTAGGGGGTGCGCCTTATAGTCAGGTGCGCCCTATAGTCGCGAAAATACGGTTATTTGAACCTAGTTACAAAGTTCACCACATGGTGGCGCTAGTCTTTATCATTCTTGAAAAGTCCTACAGCTTCAAGTGATGGTAACCTTTGCGAACATTTTAACATATTCTCATCATCTTGCATGAATTAATTACATTGTAGTTCATTTTCGACGTAGAATTACTAAAGAAAATTTAGCAATAATTTAGGTGAATTTTCTAGATTCTAGACTAGAAATATCTAAAAATATCTATTTGTTGTCAGTTAATCAATTCAAATTATAAAGTTTATCAAAGTTGTGTTTATCGGCAGTTTTGGATATTAATTTTGAAAGAATGCTATTTTAGGAAAAATCAATTTGATAAAATTGTAATAATAGACATTTCGGATTTCAATTTTTGAAAAAAGACAATTTAAGAAAAATGAAAGTGCAAAAAAAGGAGCAGTACTTAGGCCTAACAATTTGTTGAGATTGAAACACCTAGTGAGAGATAAGTGGGGGGGGGGGTCGGGATGAGGAAAGTAGATGAATGTATTGAAGGCACTTTTGTACTCTAGATTTCGGCAAAGTTTATCGGGTACTTCATCAAGGAATTTAAAGGGGAAAATTTCTAAATACCTGTGTAAATGTAGCAAATCAGTAATGTGCTGTTGATGTAGTTCATGATATCAGAAATTCTGATCTTAACGCATTACAATTCAAGTTTAGACTTTAAATTCCTCCCAATTTAGTTTTACAATATCAATTCAAGCCAGACTGTCGCGGTTACAAGTTACAGATCAAGGCTAATGCATTACGGTTCTAGATGAAGTCGATTTCATATTATTTTTATGTGGTTTCAGCTAATTTTTATGTCTCACTTTGTTCTTTAACAGGAGCAGCTGAAAAAATTCTATAAAATGAGCAAATTTCAGGAGGGGAATAAATGAACAAGGGTTATTATTTTGATTTTTTTCTTATCAATGTCACGACTGCCGGAACAGGATATGTATATGCAGGAAAACGATCTTCTGTTTTGTTGGACAAACTATCAGAAGGGTGTTTAACCCTGATATGGTTAGCGATCTACTGCGCGGGCGGGACAGGCTGCTGTAACATAGAAATGAACTACTCGCTTTTCATTTTTCACTCCTCATTTTCCATTCAAAATCTAAATCAGGAAACGAAGTCTGTGTGAACAGTTAATGGAGAATGCAATGTTCATTCTTCAGGTTATGGATGGTCCGTGCCAAATCACAAATGACGAGTGAGAAATGAGCTCTTATGTAACAGCAGCCAACAGCAGCCTTACATGAGGCAACTGCTAGGCCCCTGGTCCAATATTTGAGACACCAGACGTTCTGGCAGCCATGAATGTTGTTTTAAGTAGATTATGTGTTGTATATGCTTAAGATAGATGTGACAACACCTTTTTGGCTCATCAAAAGAATCTCTCTAATTCAGGTCTTGGTCATTCTAACAAGAAAATAAAAGCAAACAACGACAAAAACAAAACAAAAAATGCTCAAAATCTTGTTCGGTCTTTTTTCAATGAAAAGTAAAAAATCAGTTTTTTGGTAAGATTAAAAAATCATATGATTGAGACATCATGTACATTCACCTGTGTTGTCTGTGGTGTTAGTGGTTACATGTCTGCTGACGGTTAGGTATGGGTAAGGTTTAAGAACCATACACACTCAGATAACTACCAATAGTTTCCACTACGGCTGTAGGCTACTGTGCTTTTGATCCAAAATGAACCCCATGCTTATGGCAACAGCACGGTGAGTGTGGAAAATAGCTGTAGTGGTAGTGGCTTCTTTCCACTCAGTACTGGTATTTCCCGCGGCAGTTTGCGGTGATTGATACAGTTTCTCAGGCTTTGGTATAACACGCAAAATGTTAGGCTAGGACATCCAATGACCCTCCACACCCTGGGAAAATCACGGAAAAACGGGTCTGGGTCCATATTCATAAAAATAAGTACATGGGTGGCAAAGGGTTAATTAAAGTCATTTGAATTTTTATGACACAGAGGGTTAAAATAAAAATGGGAAACAGGAGACAATTAGCCTGTAACTGATGTGTGATATTGAATAAGGAACTAGTAAATATCACCTACCAGTTACCTATTTATAATAAGTAACTAGGAACTTGGAACTGGAAGCTAACTTACCTAGCTCCGCAAAACGCAGCCAAAACGGCTGTAGTGGAAACGGACCTCAGTTTGGGAGCACCAGATTCACCTTCTCCAGGCTAAAACGTTCAAGCACAGAATGGATGACACTGAAGCATAGAATCACCAAGCATTCATTTTGTTGCATGCTCTGTTTGAAGTAGATGAGCTCTCAACATTCACCAAGCAATGTGCCACTGTCTATGGCTGGTATTCATAAAAGTTAGCAAATGCTTTTACTTAAGATTTGCACAGCGAGGTCCAATGTAAATGTACTGCAGAACCTGAAGTAAAAGCATTTGCTACATGTACATTTTATGAATATCAGCCATTACCTTTGCTTTCACCGCTTACATACACACCAACACCGGGCGGCAGCCGCAGCGCGGGAAATTTAGCGGTTCTTCTAGAAGCGCGGGAAATCCAGTGCCTCCGCACTGTGTGGGTTCAAGCAGCAGAGGAGAATGCATGTAGGCTACTCCGGTCACCGCTGCGGCTACCGGACGGGATCCTTGTTATGTGGTGGGAAGCCCCGTAGCCACGTGCTATTAATGGCCGATTCTATCGAAGATGTTGGAGTCATTCTGTTGCCGTTTGTGCCTACAACGATTTGAACGTGCCCTCACCTGGTATGGAATAATCATCTACTGAGTCAATAGGGAGGTTAAGAAATCAAACGATAAACATAAACGTTTAACGTTATTTTTGTACCGAAAATGCAATATAAACGCTGGCTAATGTGTAGTATGAAAAATAACGTTGTCGTAAAGTTTACGTTTATCGTTTGATTTTAAACCTCCTTATTATCAACCGTGTACCGTGCTGAAATTGGGATCCTGCAAACTTCCGCTGTTATGAGGCGATGTGAGCGGTTGTACCAGTTTTCAGATATTAACCCATTTCCACCCAGCCGGTCTAATACGTTATCTATCTGGATTCATATTAACCCCTTTCCACCCAGCGGGTCTCATTGATATCTATCTCGATTCACCAGTTGACCAAGCATTTCTATCATCTAATATTAACCCCTTTCCAACTAATGGGTCTAATACGATATCATTATCTACCTGGATGCACCAGGTGATATTAACCCTTTCTCACCCATATGGCACTGATATAGCCTTATACCTCGATTCACCAATTGCGTCTTCCCGCCCAATGGGTCTGATATTATCTATCTCGATTCATCAATAGTAATATTAACCCCTTTCCATCCAGTGGGTCTAACACGACATCTATCTCGAATCATTTATTAACCCTTTCCCACTCAGTGGGTCTGATAAGATATCTGTCTCGATTCACCAAGTGATATTAACCCCTTCCCATCCAATGGGTCTGAGAAGATATCTGTCACTCAGGGATGGGGTCATCACTCTTTGTTCTTGTTCGATGACTCGTCCCTGTTGCACTCACTGCGTCAATGACGTCAAGACGCGACGTCATTGCGTTGCTTCTCTCTGTTTATGACGTCTTCGGTACAACCGCTCGCAGCGCTGCCTGGCAGGATAAAAATGAAGCAGTTACTTGTCTGTTTCAAAGGTATTTATGTGCTGAATTAGCTCCTTAAGTTCTCATGAAACTGAAAGGTTTATTGAAGGACTTGGTATACAATGAAGTGAAGCCTGTTGAGAATATTCAGCAGTGGAAAGTCGCTTCAGATGCTTTCTGTTTTCAATTTCCAGTTTTTAAGATGAATGTTTTGCTTTTCAGGCGTAAGAAGAGTAAGACAACAGTGCCTTCAGAGATTTACAAAATGGAGAGAAAGTGGACAGAGAAAACCTAGAGAGAATCAAAGATGGCGGGATCAGCTGTCACATATCTGCAGCAATTCTTCGAAAAGACGAAGGAAAGACGGCTGTGAAAGAATTGCGTCATTGGTTGACGCTGGAGTGTTCCCCTAGCGGTGGGATGGAGAAATGATGATGACGGTGGTGTAAAATCGACGGGGCCAAGAAGTGTAGTGACTGCTACACGGAGGACGTGTCTCCTCGTCCGCAGAGCGCGGCTGATTCTAGTCAGAAAACAAACATTATTCCATATGAAGCGTTTCTTTGGAAGTGATACTTGGTTCACATTGAACCAGATCTGTGATGGACAGCGCCACCTATTGCAGCAAGATGCATTTACGGTCAAGGTCATGTGATATGCATTGTACCAGTGGCCGAGAGATGAAGGTGGTCGGAGAACCCATTGCCTCATATGGCTGAATGAGTTCGGACACTCGTATGAATAGAAAAACTGATATTTCAGGATTGGTCAACTGACTTCTCAATGATCATTTTGTCCTTCAATGGCAAATGGCAAAATCATAAAAAATCGGTGGGGGTATGGCTGATTGACGGACCAGCAAAGTCTACACTACAATGTATTGAGTAGAACATGATAGAGCTATCACTCCAATCAACAATGTTCCCACTGCATGTGATACTACCGTTTGCCGTTGGAGGGCAGCATTGTTTACGATTTATTTGACACTCAGATTGATTATACGATAGCTTCCTTCGTTTTCTTGGGTGTATATAGCGCAATTTAGTCAACCAGTCATAACTTTTTTACTCCATGGTGGAATTCATTCAGGGATCGTGAAGGGTCCACGTCTGTTGAATCAGGGACAGAAATCTTCGTGTGATCACTCATTCAAGGTCAGATGGGACTACTTGTACTTGGAAGATATTGGCCTATCCAAGGGTTAGAGCGGATTGTGAGGGCGTTGTTGACATTGATGTGAGTGTCATTTACAAGTGTACTTTGGGCAGAAGGGACAAAATGTTATTGGGAGAATATGCATTCCATCACCATGCATGAAGCTGGCTCTGTGCGCATTGATACAAAGTCCATATGTGACGTCATTTGGGGGGGGGGGCAGAGGCAAATTTCGTGTCCTTCACGTCTTGCGCGATTCATCGAGAGAGGCACAAAAATTTTCTTCAACAAACATTCAATGTCGTTCCTAGGGCTGTGGGAAACTTCATTAAAATTCATCATTTCCTTCGTGTGTAGATATTGCAGGACGCTTCGACGTCAAATGTACAGAAAATCTGCAGGCAGTGTATGCCTGTAGTAAGCCCCGGTGTAATGGACGACGTATCTCTGCTGTTCTTATTGTGTGATTTGAATGTACAGTACCGGTAGTGCAGGGACAGACCAGGGGCCATATTCGTGAAGCCTTCGCAACTTTGCGTGCACGCATATCTATTGTAAGGCAGTCAGTTGACTATAGTGCATGTGTAGCCAAACAATAGACTTGCGTGTTCGCAAAGTGGCGAAGGCTTCGTGAATATGGCCCCAGGTCCTTCATACTACATAGGACGGCCGATGTGCTGCAGCAACGACGAAGAGGAAGAACAGTGACCACGATTGAAGTTCTCTTCAAAGAAAGAGCTTGTAACAGGAGCAGTTGTCAAATGAGGTATTATTCAAGCAGCCCATATTGTAATATATTCTAATACTTATTCATCGCTACATATCCTGTGATGAGTTTTCTTCAGGGAACATGGAAAATAGGACATACAATGTAATGGGATATCGGAAAACACTTTATGTTGCCTAGCTAATATCTGACGATACCCTGATGACCTCTAACCCCTAACCAACTCCCAGAATCCTGACGGGTATCAAAAGTAACAGATCGTGGCAAATTGCCGCGTGGGTGTGACTCAGTCAAAATTGATGAACCCACCAACATAAATTTACTTATTTTGTGGACCAGTGACTTCGTGGTTTTTCTTTTTTGAGAAAATTGTACACAATTTGCGTAAATTGTTAGGAACTAGTTTCTCTCATTATATTACACAGAATTTCACATTAGGGGTAGAAAACCAGCGGCCATGTAATGGCTGTTTTGTTTGTGAGAAGCGTAAACAATGTATAAAGTGCATTCTAACTTATTCCAATTTCTACATGTAGTCGTATGCTGTCACGTGCAAAAAACAGTGATAAAACTGATGACTTATGGAGGGGGTACGGATCAAAAATATTATATTACAATTGGAAGGGATCAATCGAGATGAAAATGAATGGCATTTATAGGTAGAATTAAAAGAAGCTTTCTGATTGGCCGGTTCTCTTAAGATTCGTGATACTGACCAATCAAAATGCTTGTTAGTTTCTTCTTGCATCAGTTTTGTCTTGTTGTTGGTGATTGGATCCCATTCTTCCTTTTGAAATAAAGGCTTTAAGAATTTGAATTATTTCTTTCGATTTAATAATCTTAGAGAAATAAATGTTGCATATTGTAAATAGTGAATTTTTTCATATGATGTTCAGAGTTTTCTTCAAATGATGTAAAAAAGTTTCTGTAAATATTGTAGGGTCTTTTTCTCTTGTGAATTGTACGTGTACCATTTTCTATCATCTACAAAGTGTGTAAATAGTTTTTTTCTACAAAAATGTATATTAATGCACCACCAAGAGTTGTGTAGCTTTGAATAATTTCACTTTTCATATTCTTGGTGTCTGTGAATTCCGTCATACTTTGCACTTTTTCTCAGCGTTACAAAATCTCTTTGTTTGTGAGTGGTTGCCATGGAAACGAGTTGCCAAATTTCTGCAAGTGTCTATGAAACTGACCATGTACAGGCCGTACTGTAGTATCATGTACTCTTTCCGATATGCATCAAAAAATCAACAAGAATTTTGGACATTTAAAGCAGACTGGTTCCCGTCTTTGCCGCTGCACTCCTGGACAGTAGCGCCGCGGGTGTGAAGCGACAAAGACGGGAACCAGTCTACATTTTGAATGGAAATAGATTGGTTCCAAATCTCACCGGTAGGACTAAATACTAAGTTCGGTAGCCCCAGTCGTTTCCAACGCTCTGATTGGTCAACAAACAACCATCGACCGATTTTCGACGATCAGGTGATTACGGACGACATACGCTGACAATCTCATTCATCCTACCGGCGAGATCTGGAACTAATCTGAATGCGGAAATAGTGTTGCGACTTTTCGTGGCATTAACAGGGTGAATTCTCTGAATTTATGAGTGATGCAAGTTCATTCAGGCTTTGTTTCACTTCATGTTACTTGTAACCAAGATATCATGAGTGAGGCACCCTGTGTTTCAATATTTCAGAATGTCTGATAAGTTGTTTGTAAATATTCCTTTCTTGACTACAGTAATAAAGTGTCCATTCACTGATGAAGAATTTCTTTGGCTAAATTTATTTTCAGTTTGAGTATCGTGTCTAGGCCTACACCAAAATGGCAGCTGTCAGGTCGCAGAGGTATTGCCAGCGAATGTTTGTTGGCCTACTGATCACTGGTCGTGGTTACGTTTGTCAATAGTTTCTTGGGCCAAAAATAACCGACAACAATAGCCCCCTCGGCTAATCCTTCACGCCGAACCCTCTGCATTGATCCCTGCTCAGTGGTCAGTGCGGTAAACCTTGGCATTCCTTCATACGGGCCATTGTCTGGGCAGGAAATACGGGGCCGGGTCACGTGCGGGAGGCCACGGTCGAGAAGAAGCACAGCCATTGATGGCGGCCATTTTTGAAGGAATGGAATTTTCACTTCCTCCGAATTTTCCTAAAAATACGTCGATTCCAAGGTAAGAAACAAGATAAAAGTAGGAACATCAGGCCCCTTATCACCCTTACTACACTCTGCGAAGACCGGTCTGGTGTTTTACCCATTTTAGGCCCTTTTATGTGCAAATCTTGGGTGGCTTCTTGAGGTCGACGGTCAGAACACAACGGGCGTCCCAAAAAAACAGCTCACTGAGAGTCATTTCTCGGAATGGATGTCGGCAAACATCTCACACACATTCATATTCTTCGTTAGGGTAAGCTGTATAGAACCATTTGATGACTTTTGTGGGCATTTGTGAGGGATTCTGCAATTGAAGCCTTCTCTTCCAGAACATGGTTGTCGATCATGAGATGGAACTGTTGTTCAAGAGGCTTTCAGTGATGTTGCCTTTTCCTACCAGAATCTGGTTGATGGTAAGTGGCTTTCTTTGATTGTGTTTGAACAGAAGAACCAATGTATCCTCAATATCCTACGGCCATTCCATCTGATCTTCTTTCTTGCAGGAGATGGTTGATGAGGTTCTTGCAGTCACTGAAGGACTCACATTTCCAAGTCACACTCAGGTGCAGCAGTCATTTTTTAACTCCTTTTCTTTCAGACTATGGTTGCAACTGAATGCCATCCATTTGAAGGAGGAACTGTTCTGGATGCTGTCTGCGATGTTGCCGTCTTCTGTCAAGAATCTGACTGATGGTAAGTATAGCTGCTTGCATTGTTTCAGCTGACAACCCAAAGAATTTCATAAACACTGAGTTATTGTCTACCTCCTTTCAGACTATCGCTACCGTTCTCTGCGCAAAATTGAATGCCATCCATTTGAAGCAGGAACTGTCCTTATGCTCTCTGCCATCTTTGTTACCAACTTGGACAAGAATTAGACTGATGGTAAGTAGCTTCCTGCATGTTTATAGACAACTCAAAGAACTTCACAGTCCCTGCATTCATTGTCTAAATCCTTTCTTTCCTTTCAGAGAATGGTTGTCATTCTCTACGCAACAGAATGAGCTCCATTAGAAGGTTGAACTGTCGTTAGATGCTGTCTGCCATGTCACCAACTTCTGACGGTAAGTGGCTTCCTGCTTTCTTTCAGCTGACAACTCAAAGAATTTCACAAGCAGCCAAAGTCTAACTCCTTTCTTTTCTTTCAGACTATGATTACCGTTCTCTATGCCGTCCATTTGATGGAGGAACTCACAAGGTGTTATCTGCCATCTCACCAACATCTGACCAGAATCTGACGGATGGTAAGTTACCAGTTCATATTTAAACAGAGGACCCAAAGAACATCATAAGCTCTGCCTCCAGCTCTTTTCTTTCCTTTCAGAATATGATTGTCGGTCACTCTGCAACTATATGATCTCCATTGGAAGGTGGAACTGTCCCAAGGTGCTGTCTGCGATGTTATTGCCAACTTCCTGCCATAATCTGACTGTTGGTGAGTATCTTCCTGCCTTGTTTCTGCAGACGACCCAAAGAACTCGTCATTGTCTGTATCTCTTTTCTTTTCTTTCAGAATATGATTGCCAATCTCTATGCTGCCTACACGCTGCCCATTTGACGGTTTAACTGTCCTCAGATACTGTCTGAGATGTCGCCAACCGCCCGCTATTACCAGAATCTGATCTTTGGTGAGTAGCTTCCTGTCCTCGTTTGATTAGACGGCTCTGAAAACCTCGTACACAGTTATTCTCTCTGTTCTTTTCTTTCAGAACATGGTTGGGGTTCTCTCGGCGACTGAATGATGCCATGCATGTGGCACTGTGTTCTATGTTGCGGAGGGGTAGCCAGCTCTAGAGCAGCATCTAACGATGGTACGTAGCTTCCTGCATGCAGGCCTTCTGTAGTTTCCTTGCAGAAACCTTCCAACTTCTCTAAAATCCAAAATTTTGCCTTCCAGCTTCTGGAGAGGGAAACCATGGACCTCCAGTCGATAAGGACATCGCCGGTATGTGGCGCTCGCGACGTGTGGGAAATCCGGCGAGATTAGATTGGTACCCGATCCTCCGCTGGTGGCGCTGGCGGGCTGGATGTAGCGGAGGATCGGTCCTGGCTACTGAGGACGGCAGAAATCTGGCTGCCGCCGGAAGTGACTAGTATCTAGTCGTGACTGTACTTAGAACATGTACAACCACATGATGAAGGACCGGATACCAGTTGCAACGAGGAATCATGGCGGCGGCTGGTAAATATCAACATTGCCGAGAATAAATATCGCTTTTCGCTTGCTACAAAGCGTGCCTTAGCGATAATCGATGCCAGACGAAAGACTGAGTATGGGTCCTTGAAACCAATGCATGCAAAAGCCTTAAAAAGTGCCATAGCGAATGACACTTGGCTGATTTTCCAACCGATTGTGGCAAGTCGTTGGTTTTCGAATCGGACCAATCAACGCCATGAAACTCGCAGGCAGTACCGGTCTATATATTTTATATTTATAGACCGGGGACCAGTCTACGGCGAGATAGGCCTAACGTGAGATCCTGCAAGATGCTCCGAGATCTCGTCCGCCACGATGGCGCTTCCAAAATGAGTTGGCCTGATTTGATCTGACGGTAAGTAGCCTCCTGTGTGTGATGCCCTTGCCTTGACGTCGGCTTGGAAAGCTTTCAGCTACTATAAAATTTACTCTATGGTTCCAGATTTCCCGCCGTCGAACCGCCATGACCGTTACTTGCTGATGTCGGGCTGTGCACGTGTATTCTCAAAACAAGTTCGATAATTTGAAGGATGGCTGGACATGTTTGTGAAAGAAATTGGCCTCGAATGTTCCCCACTTTTTACGTTATGTTACAAAACACGTTCATACATTTCTTATTTGGATGACGTTTGTGTGTGTTGACGAAGGATTTTCTCAGTTCACGGATAAAAATTCATGGAGTTGTGATAAAGGATACAATTTCATTCAAATAGTGGATGTTTATGTAAGTAGCGTTTATTTTTCATATTGGGTGCTGGGGGCAGGTTCAACAGAAGGTTCAACAGAAGGTTCAAGTCCATTTGTCTGTTGACCGTGACGTCATCCGTCACACATTCTGAGACTGCCGACAGGCGGCGCTCGCGACGTGCAATATCCCGCGAGACAGCACGCGATCTTGCAAGATACCACGAGATCCCGCGAGATCTCACGGGATCTCGGCCGCCATGATGGATTGGCCGCCATGTTGGTGACATACATGAATTCTACAAACTTGCAATTTCTTGAGAAAGTGCAAATGTTCCACTTGCTTTGGCCAATTTTCCTTCACTTTAGTTTTCCCCACTTTTACAAATCTTCGCGAGATCTCACGAGATCTCGTCGGCCATGATGGATTGTCAACGCAGTCGTGCAAGGACATGGACTAAAGTACTTATTTCACATTTTGCTTGCAAACATGTCTGATGACCCACTGTCTGTTGGGTATGTACACACTACACTACCTATATAGAATGTTGTGCAACACCAAAAAAACCCGATCAAAATTCATCAAATTTTCACCAAACTACACCAGTTGTTACTAAGTAGTGGCACTTTTCCAATAACTAAGATGTCCATAAATAGTTTCCAGCCAAGATTTCTGCACCTCACCCTCCAAAAGATGACTTTGTGAGGACTTTT
>NMRB01000537.1:222516-253009 GCA_002633025.1 Notospermus geniculatus
ACAGGTCAAAGGTTACTTCCGGTATAAGTGCAAGATACGGTTGATTGCAGCAATGATATGGCTAGACACAGGTATGTATCGGTAGGCCTTTGAGGTAAATACAGGTAGCGACGGGGGCATCAGACGGGGTTACATTGTTGAGTTATCTCGGGGCAAATGTTAACAAGTCTACAAAAAGATCTGTTGCTCTTTTTAACAATAGCGAACATGTTCCTGACGTGCCGGGCGTGACTGAGGCAGGACTGATATATATCAAATCGTCAACAAGAAAAACTTGGGGCTGTCTCAGTCTGTCTTACCGACCTGTTTTGAGGGAGCGAAGTGCGTTCGGAGTATGCAGCCGCCGCCACCCACAGCGAAATCGAGGTGCCATCTTTAGGGTATACGACCAACGAGCCCTCCCTCAGCTTCCAAGTCGTACGCTGGTAAGTGCCAGAACAGGACATCACCAACTTCATTGAGAAGCTGATCCTTAAGGCGTGGATGTACAGAACATCGAAGGACAAACAAGCATTTCTAGCTGACCAGCGTTTGCGGGTGGATCGCAAAAACTCCAATCGATTACCTGAGTTTTTACCGAACCACTTCGACCCCGCCATTCGGCAGCACGGTAGAACACAAACGCCAGGAGAAACATTGACTGCAGCATCTAACAGGCACTGTATAGATGGCGTATCGAATGATGCTGCCGCGTTGATGAAATGGTTTGTTGCGTTTTGCTGGATAAATGACCGCAAAACACGCGACCTCAGATATCGGTCTGTTAGTCTTGTTTGCCATGCGCCCTTTTGCGAATAGTTTGCAAAACGACGCTGGACCACCAACCCCGGCCTGCCTGCATTCGGTTTACAGCCTCATTTGGGAAACTAGGGAACACGCAGCTGCAGCAGGAATACGAAAAATAACAGCGCCCCTGGTGTCCAAATTATCCGTTAAGATGGCGGCTTACTTGTAACAACATCGCAAGGTCAAGTCACGGGTTGAGGATCTCGCGACGATTGATTGTTAGGCCAACAGATTTCGGGCCGAAATAACTCCCGAATAGCTTCCCCTCGATGTAAATGAGTATAATTCGAACTTCTACCAACACTGACCCCCGGCACTGACCTCTCAGTCCCTGAATTGCGCATGTGCNAATACGAACCTACGGCTAGAGTACGCCCACGACCAAACCGCGGTAATTCCTTTCACGGCTCCGGCGACAGCTTCCCTGGAACCATACAGTGGCGTCTCGTAACAGTGAGTGCGCATTTCGATTCACGGCATCGCTCTGCTATCGTCGGCTCGGGATAATTTTCGTTGGTTTGTTGATCGGATTTATTCTCGATCGACGGGTTGAAAGAGGATACATTAAGCGAGGATGCACTGATTCAATAGGATCAAATCAAGGTAGGTTTAGAAAGAAAAGGATATCGAATTCTAAATTCGTTTTGTTTCGTTTCTAGTCATTTCGGGGAAATATGTTTGGCGTGGATTGTTTTCTGGGACGAGGAACTGCTCAGGGTGCGACGAAATACTGTATCTTCTCACCAATAAGATCCCAACCCGACAAGCCCAATTCTAATAGCACCAAAGCAGGTCTTGCAGCGGTGTAAACCCCTGAAATGTCGGTTTCCCGTCTGGTTTTTACTCTTTAGACAAGCAAAAAGTGGTAGAGGGAATGTCCCTTGATTAGGGGGTGATGAGACCGCGTCATGGTCAGTCATTTTAAGATACGCCGGCTGCTGAGGGCTTCAAGGTGTCATAACACTGTCACCCAGGTAGGCAAGTTGGACCCAAATGTTTTGACGTCAAGAATGGGAGTCTAAGAGTGCCGGTGTGACATCTGCCAGTGTATCCGTATATCAGTGTTCCCCGATGTTTTTAGGAAACGCTGGCAGGTAGAGCAAAGAAAGAGAACGCACAAAAGTCGACACAACGGATGATAATAAATAGGAAGTCAACTTCCACAATTTCGCAAATTTTCGACCCCAACCGGGGTCTTCCTCAGGCAATTTTCAGTTGGAGAAACCAGAAAAGACACTGGCAGATAGAGCGACACGTTTCCCTATGTGACCCATATGGTCAAGCCGCAGCTTATTCCGTCATACAATGGCATGCAAGATATGCAAGATACATGGTACACCATTGCAGGCAAGCTTCATTGGCAGCCCAAGCCATCATGGACATCACAGGCACCAACTGCCCATATGAGGTGGGAATAGCCCCTTTAAATATCACCGTAATGCGAAACCTTATTGTTTTCAAATTGGGCAGTAGACCATCCACATACATCCCATATGCCGCGGTATGTCCAACGGATATTGAACATGTCACACGCATACGGAACAATTTCGGCGTACATCATTACTTCCACTTGATACATTACATTACCAAGAGATTCTGCCTATAATCCACTTCACATAAACTTGTTAGTGTCATAATTTCCTCTCAAGGAAGCGTTCGAATATCACACGCCTTGTGCTCTCGGCTCCAAACATTTCTGGAGATGAAAGCATCTTCCGTAATGCTTCAACGTGTGCGTTTCGCCAGCCTGATTGTCAAACTCAATTCTTACTGGCCAATTCAAACAACGCGTGGGTTCTAATTGGCCTTTTCAAACGTGTTTCGATGACGTCAGGACGCGTGACCTAAAATTAAAGCAAAGTGAGCGATTCGTCCGCGTGATTTTGATACGCCGTTCTCATTGGCTAATTCAGAAACGCGTGACATGATCATGAGGTCTAATTGGCCTTTTTAAAGTCATTTGTATGTAGATGACGTCAACAGGCGTGATCTAGAAGCAATATTATTCGTTGATTTAAACCAGATTTCTTTCTGAGACGATAGACCGTTCTCAAATTGACGTAAACGACAAAGATCTGCGCACTTCCGCCGAAATCTCAACCACAACCTCGGTCTGAAGCTGAATGACGTGACGCAGACAACCCTATGAGTGCGTCACATGACCCGGTTTCAGATCGAGGTTGAGGTTGCGATTTCGGCGGAAGTGCGCAGATTTGCTAATTCGAGTATCGTATATTGGCGGTCAAAATATTCATTTTCTGTTTGTCCGCCACTCGTGACTAGGAAACCGTCAGACAGTGAAAAAAGAAAGTTTCATTTCTCACCAAACTGTTACAAGTACAATCCAGCCTGACTGATTCGCTTAAAATGGCGGCCATCAAATGAATGCGGATGATATCAAGTGTATATTGGACCCTTGAAATCTGTCCACTTCACACCTACGAGGAGTATTGATGTCAAAATCCTATTTTGTTGGTGGGCGACATCTTTTCGATGAGTCTGCAGATGTTGACTGTCGGAAATCGATTCGGTTTTTTTAACTTTTTTTCTGATCCTTCCGAATCTGCCTGTAATGGTATGAGGGAACATAGACAATTCTCAAGATCTGCACACTTCCGCCGAAATCGCAACCACAACCTCGGTCTGAAACTGAATGACGTGACGCAGACAACCCCACGACAGTGACTTCGAAGACGTTGCGTCAGAGTCGACCTTAGCTGAATCATGGATTACGTCGCGTCAGTTGGTTTGAGATCGAGGTTGTGGTTGTGATTTCGGCGGAAGTGCGCAGATCTGCGAATTCGAGAATCGTCTGTCTCCAGAGATCAGGCAGCACATATCGGTTTTAGCTCACAGAAATGGCTGCAGAGATGACCTCAATGAGATTTTTGTGCGCGTGCTACCAGCTACGCCCGATGAGACCTACCCCAAATCAAACTGCGTGTATAAACATTACTCCACAGGAGCCTGTACCTTAATACTCGTGGACACTGACGTATTATAGGCTAAGTGTGAATAGTCATTAGGCCTAGTGTCGAAAGTAAGGGTAAACGTTAGGGTTAGGCCCCCTATCATATATCTAGGGATGCTGGGGCGAACGGAAAGGGGGCTCACCCATACTTTCGATACTAAATGACTGTTGAGACTTTCTACGAGTAATAAGGTACAGGCTCCTGTGATTACTCAGCCGTGACTCGCCAGCTCAAATGAGTCTACTCTCAAGGCGTAGCTCTTCTCACACACCTACGGATGAAGTTCAGCTCTCCCCTGCCTCTTCCCGACCTTTCCAAACGCATAAGCGCAAAACAAGCGCTCCCTTAGTTATAAAACAAGCAATTTCTCTCCAGTCACGAAGACAGAAATGCCTCCCTCGGGAAAACATAATGTCTCTCACTTTCTGGGCAGGTGCTAGACGCCGTGTACGGTATGTTGACACCGATGACATTTATGCATTGTAGAAAATTGCCGTTTAGCCAAAGTCCGAGCAGAGGAAGGTTGCAAATGAGAAACTTTTTATCCCGACAGGTCGGCGCTAGCGGTTGTACTGAAGACGTCAAAAACAGAGCAAAGCAACGCAATCTCGTCGCGTCATGACGCAGTGCAACACGGACCAAGACGTCGAAAAAGGTACAACCGCTCACAGCGCCTCCCAGTAGCGGTAGTTCCACAGGTTCTTTATTTCGTAACGAACAGGGTGACGCCGAGGCAATCGTAATCTGATCTGGGTCAAACCTGGCGGATTATCACACAGGGGATGTTGACCTACATAGAAGTTTCATGCATCCAGCCCCCTTGGTCGCATGCATCACTATCAAACTCGGGCTCGGAAATAATAAATGCTCCCACATATTTCGTTTCGCTCTGTTCCGTTGCTTCTCGTTTCTAGTTTAAAATACGCCATTCAAAAACGAATCTGTGTAAAATGCTACTTGTTTGCAACAAAAAGGTGCATCAACAATTTGTAACAAGAAATAATGGTTTCAAACTCACCGACCATATATGGAGTTCTACTTCTCAAACTCGATTTCACACCTGGAAAAATAAAGAAGAAATCATTCGATACAATTTCCTGCTAAGACACAGCGACGGTTTTTCAGTGGGAGGCGGACCACTTGATGATTGATGAGGATTCCTTTTTATCGAAAGATCTGAGAAGCCAGGAGCCTCCGCGTATTAAGATACCAATATATTTATCACAGCCAGACCGATATGGTCACGGAGGCCGATTGGACGATGGCAACGACTGATTTCTTTCTAAAGCATTGATCGTATTCCACGCAGAAGACTGGAATCAAAATCTAGCATCGTGGTATCTGTTTAAGGATCAAAGGCAGCTGGAGAGCCGAGGTGTTAACCCACTTAACGCCGGCGAACTGACGCGTTTAAGTTGTCGCCTCATCTTGCTCGGTAGGGCGAGGCAGTGGGTCGTGGATTCCATTTTGTACGTAACGCTATGGGTTAGGCTGGGCATGGGAGATCAGTCGTTCCAAGTCTTCCTCGATCCTGAGGTAATCAGTGGTCCTTAGCGCTCGCTCCCTACGTCACCGCGCATATCCTGAGGTAATCAGTGGTTCTTAGCGCTCGCTCCCTACGTCACCGCACACATCCTGAGGCAATCAGTGGTTCTTAGCGCTCGCTTCCTACGTCACCGCACACATCCCGAGGTAATCAGTGGTTCACCGTGCACAAACGCGTGCGGTGACGTAGGCAGTGAGCGCTAAGACCACTGATTACCTCACAACGGTCTTTCTCAGTCTCATCACGATGTCTATTACAGGAGAGGATTTCTCACCAAAACGTGCCATAAAAGTGGCGTATTCAAGGAATTCGCAGAACTTGGCTATTTTTACATCCGTATTTTTCAGGCAAATGGTATTTTGGTGACCTCCCCATGTAAACTCCAGCACCAACGAGTGGGCGTTAGAACATTTGGCTTTAGGTTTAGAAATCTCGTGACGGTCTTCAAGGACAAGATGGCGTATGGATATTGGCTAGCGGGTCACGTGACCGTGATAGTGCTTCTCACTTTATTTGTGGACGAAGGTAAGCATTTTATTCCTCCTGTCCTGAAAGCGATTTTCTTTCAGCCTTCAAATCACAATGTCCTTGAAAACGTCGTATCAAGTAATTTACATGTACAGCACAACTAAGATGTGATTTTCATGCAAGGACAAGACTTCCCTAATCTGTATAATGAGACCTTGGCGCCTGCAGCTGCACCTGTGCGCCAGGGTTGAATGGTGCCATTAAATCTCGATCCCACGTACCATCACAAGGCTCATTTGTATCAGAGAGTCAGAAACGGTCTGACGATCAAAGTGGCAGGGATTCACGTCTTTTGACCGATGGTTTTGGTGGATCTCATCAGGGAATCAGGAATCTGGCTTCAACGGAATAGCGGTTTTTTATATAAGCCACGACAACAACAACAACAACAACGGTCTTCATAAAACAAGGATCCAAATGAAACGAAGTCGTTTCAACGACAAATAATTAATTTCTGACTTAACATCTCATGCTTAAAATGAAGGTGAGGGCTTTTGATGGAAATTAACAGAGTAATTTCTGTCCAGGTAGCGCCCAGTCAGCGGATCGATTGCGAATATTGCCGATCTGTGCTGAGGAATCGGCATAGAACAATCAATATCGAATATTGCCGATTTCGCCAACAGCAATCCAAGATCGACCCGACAGAGCGTATCGAGCCTATACCAGGATACATTACGATGGTGCGTAAAACGCGGTTTGGGATGTCGAGGGGCTACGGCATCACTCAGGACGACATGATCAACTACCAACTATCACGACGACGTAACAACTACCGAGAGCGGCGCCGGGGCGGTGTGTGAGGTACCTAGACTCGGGCAAAACATGGTTTGCAATGCAAATGCCAGGAAATTGCATTTATGTGCTGCTACGCCTTCAAATTTTTCTGAACAGATTCTCGACTGTTTCCTTAGCACGTTTTACCTGGGGTTCACCCGACCCTTCCCTCCTTCCGGAAGAGCTCTCTCCGGCGCTGGTTTTCTCTCTTGACTTGGGAAACCATCCATTTCGTTAACAACCACCAATCGTCTTAACCAAGAGATTGATACGCTGTCGAGAATGATCAAACTAGCAGTCGTATTCCCCTCCCACAGAGAAACCCAAAAATTAAACTGCCGTCATCTGTCGATATCGACCTTGTAGTTTGATTAAAATTACTGGGTCGGATCTGAAAAACTGGACTGAAGAAGCTACATTTTCAAAGAGACCTCTTTTTTCCTTTCTAATCTTGGTCGTTTGTTGATGATACCAAGGATTCTCACGGGTCTCTGATTACGCCAAGGTTTCATGGAGAAGAAATTGAACTTTTTCGTTAATGCGCTCCTGTGGAATAAGGAATTGAAATTACGGCATAAAAGTCTCCCACGCTCCATTACGTCGCTTTTTCAACCTAATAAATCACAAGATAAAACATCAAAGGTGGTACGTGTGATATCCCTAGTGGGTTAATATGACGAGAAACATTGGACGACAAAAAATTCATGATAGCGTCTCTTTTTTTCAAAATGACCAACTCGGCCCGCGTATGCCATATACCAGACACTCATTTGCATATCGTAACCTCCTAGGTCACGGTGACCCAATATGAAAATTGGGTTTATTTCTCCCAAAGCCTGCCAGACAAGATGTACAATCTATGAAAGACAATTAGGCCTGAATATTCGCCGAGTCTCAGGAAAGGCCACATTCAATAAGGCCTACAGAAAGGGGCATTAGATTCTATCACACAGGGCCAGTGACCTCCTAGAAGTGAAGTTACGGTGTACACGCTGACCTTTCACCTTCCATCATACAACATATGATCCAGAGATAATTCGCCGCCTTCCTAAACAAGGCACGAACTGAGGAAACAAGTTTTTGTGGGTTTTTTTTTGTTTTTCTGTTTTGGTTCATTGCCTGCTGCACCGCGCTCTGCTCCATCAATTGTTTGCAAATTAGCAGGGAATGCACCACTTCACCTGTGGACTCGCCTGTACTCAAATCTCATCCCAAATCACGTGCCTTATTTATACGTGAACCCAATCGGGACATCGACATATAAATCAGATTTTGTGTGAATTCTTTAGAGGGCTGTCCAATTTAGCCATGTTTATAGACATCTTCATAGCCTAATTACAAAATTTGTATCCGAGACTTCGTTTGTTAGTTGAGCCGTTTGCAAGTCACTGACTCGTAAATACATGCACTGAGATATAAATGCTCTCTAAGTCTCCAAACGATGTAATTTTTAAACAGATATCTTGATATACGGCTTTGGTTATGTACACAATTTGTTTCTGCATGATCTTGAGTTGGTGAAGAATCGTGTGTGGGTGAATGGTGGGGGTGGGGTGGGTGGAGATGCGAGGGAGATGGATGGAGGCATGAGGTGCTTCATAAGTAATCTCAGAGGACGTTACCTGTTTGGGTTTTAAACTCTTCCCTATCACAAATTTTAGCAAATTCCTAGACTAAAATTGATGTATTTGGCAGATTTCCGACTGACAAAAATGGACCGCACTTTTCTGCTTGCGTCCCTGAATAAGTAATATAGGCTACCTCTGCTTCTTCCCTGACGAGAAATGCACAGGACGGGTTTAAAGCGGACCCGAAACCCCAAATGCTTTCCTCGCTTAATAAATACTTTTTCGGAGTCACAACAGCACCATGTTCCAACTGACATGGCCTTTCTGCTATGACATACACGGATGTAGGAGATACCCGGTTAAACAACAATCATTGCTCCTTCGGGGAAGTTCGTTTTTCCATCGGGCAACATCGCGAAAACTGGGAATCCCCGATTCGAGTGACGTCACACGTACTTTTTCGCATGACGTCACAAGCCCTTTTCTTTGTTGACGTCTCCGCCCAGCTGGTTGTCACGCTGCACTCTGCCATGGGCATCAGGCTCAGCGTCCCGTNACAGAATGTTTATATTGGCCCGACATCAACAACGCTCAAGGTCAAAAACGCGGAATGATGGTCGTACAGGCGGAACGAAGAGAGAAGTGTGGAGGCGGAAAACTGAGACAAGCGGAATACAGATGTTTACATTGCCCCGTCGGTAACAGCAGCTGAAGTTCAAAAATGTGGAATAAGAGTCGGATAGACGGAACGAAGTGTAGTTCAATAATGTCGCTGGCGATATCATGATTACGGCATTAAGGATCTCCTTGTAAGGCGTGCTAGTCCTCCCTTGAGGGGGCACGTGACCAGTTTATCAGACTAGTGATGGACCTTGGCTAATTACATGAGATTTAGGGGCAAAATCACCAGGCAGGATTATTATTCTCCATCGTACAAGTCATAATGAGCTTTATCTACGAGCCTGGTCAAATGGACGGGACGTTCCCCTTGGGAATGAGTTTTAGTGGACAATCTTATGCCGATATTCCGTCGACGGGTCCGACGACACGTTTATCCACTTGAAGATCTGGCCAGAAATCTCCTTCGGTCGGCCTATACGGTTACTTTCAATCAGAATTTTTGCCATAGAATGCCTGATATCAGCAGGCAATAAGCCACTGGAGGGTTTTTGACCATGTGTACGTTCCAAAAATTCACAACGACAGCCTCGATCTCAAAACAACCGACAAAACAATGAGTTGCCATGGCAGTGGTTTGAAGAAAAAGCGAACCGGTGATTGAGGATTCACAGCCGGAACGAAGAGAAACCTTAAATGGTTTGTCCTTCGACTGTTTGTAGTTTATCATTGCTTTCTGAATAATGACACAAAATATGTGTCCACAGAGAAGGAAAACCAATAAATTGCTGATAGAGAACGATGCCGGGTTCATCGAAATAATGCCAAAAGACGCTGGTTGAGTAAATAAACGAGACTCGGAATAAACGGAACGAAGGCTAATGTTCCTCCACGGATGAACGATGAGCATATTTTGTTGCACGCTGGGCATATCCGTAGATTAAATTCGGAAGTGCAGCTCCCCGCGCCACCGTGATTTCTGCCTTGACTCAATCAGAAACTTCCCATTATCATCCATCTTAACATCCTTTCATTATCCAGAGTGCTTGCCTACAATCAGCCCACATCAGGCCCAATGAGCAGCCTTCGTCTCGTGATGGATAACTCTTTCTATTCATGTGTGCACATCCTTCAGTTTGTGGCTGGTGTGATGCGTTCATCTGAAGGATGTTAGGGAGAGTGTGTGTACCTCGAAACGACACCAACAACGAAAGAGGTAACCATGGTTATAGTATAGTGAGCGAGTATCAGCTCATAACAGATGCTCTGTCAGTTCTGTAAACATCATAAATCCATGAGGTCGTTATCTGGGGAACATAGGGAAGCGCGTCCGGAAATGACACTTTGAACGACACAACCAACGAAATTGGGCCTGGTTATCAAACATGGCCGCCAGCTCAGTGAAGTCCATGACGACAACACCCAAGAACGGCATCAACTGACCAGAACATTTTCCGGTCTTCATCAATTTTGCAGCATTCTGAATAAAATGTTTGGGTTGCGGAGACTGTCTACTCCCGTATCGTACCCTAAATAGATAAGGATGAGTGCTGACATGAAATATTTGCCACATTTTTCAACAAAACGCCCCCGGAAAAAACACCCTGTCAGTACAATGTACATTTCATATACTGGTGACAATTTACGTAATAATTCATAGATAATGATTTTCCATCTCGGAGGACTCATTAGTTTGCGCCTCTCTCTGTCTTAATTCACTTTGCCTGAGAAAATGCCTCGTATGTATCATGAATATTGATAATTGACATTTTTGATAGGATACTTTTTAGTTTCAAGATCAACCCACGTATGTTGGTGGAATATTGCCAAACAAGAGCAGAAAATTACTAAAGAAAATAAGAAATTTATTCAAGGTGATATATTTATTGCTGCGGTGTGCCATTATGGTCTCAATGCCGTGAAACAAAAAGAGAAAAACGCACGTGATATACTGGACCTAAAGATAATGTGAGGCTCAAAGAATGCGAGGGTCTCACACGTCGACGGTGGGATCGGACCGAACCAGGGACCTTCTGAACGGGAGATAGCGATCCGAGCCACTACACCACTGCGGCTCCTTACAACGCCAGACGACAGCATGAGACCGTGTTTCCACGAGGCGTTTGCGGGCACGGGTGGAAAAAATCGATCCAACGTATTTCCCTTCAGCTATTTCACTCGCACCCGCGCCCGCAAACGCCTCGTGGAAACGCGGTCTGATACTCCAAGTTATCAACATCAGCACGCAGAGACGAATTGGCTCACTCTCTCGGCCTTGTGTGCCAAGTTTCAGCTTTGAAAATACTTATTCCTTAATTGCTCTGCCTGAGTTTAGTTTCAAGGACATTGACCTCCTTGACCCTTCAATCGGAGGAGCACTTCACAGGGAGTTGTTGACCTGTCCTCGGGGTTTAGTCCTTCAGATTCTGCCCTGTCATCAGGTGAACATTAAACCGATCGGAGTGATCAAGGACATCTTGAGTGGAAAGTGGACGCTGATTTCAAAACTTCTCTGGTGGATCACATCAAAGTGTTTCATGACGTGCGTCTTTCCATTTTGTGGAATGCGGAGGATCTCCGGAGGTCGGCACGTTCTGTTGGACGGCGTGATTTAGGTCCATGTGTTTGATGGTCAATACTGTAGCAGAAAGAAGAAAGAAGTCTGTCCCTTCCACTCCATTTCCGGGCTGGAGTTTTGTTGCATCTGGCTATAAGCCTGCCCCGTTGCAGGGGCGGATCTAGGATTTGGCAAGGGCGGGTGTCCAATCCATCCAAAAAGGGCAGCTGAGGAGGGGGCGAAGCCCCCGACATGCGCGCCGAAGGCGCGCGCCGACGGGGGGTCTGGGGGACCTCCCCCAGAAAATTTGAAAATCTAGACGCTCTCAGATGCATTTTCCCGGCATTTCAGGGCATAACAAGTTGTGTGATTAAGTGTGCTTTTATGACATGAGTGGCGTCGAGGATTTTACTTATAGTCAAAATGGACAACAAAGTGGAGGATACGTACGTCAAAAGTAACAAGTATATTTTCAAAAATGCAGCTTAGACAAGTGATAGGCCAGGAAGACAAGCAGCACAGTGTTGTCTACAAGGAGTCGGGACTACCGCAGATGCCCCTTGAGGCTCCTAATGGACACTATGGGGCAATTAAAACACCCAGTTCAGCTAAAAACAACACATTTTGAAAACATGCGCTCTTCAAAAAAGGGCACCCTAAGCAAAAGGGCGGGTGTCCGGACACCCTGGACACTCCCCCTGGATCCGCCCCTGCGTTGTGATCCTGACCAAGAACCAGCAGATACAACAATTTGCGGTCAGATCTTTGTCGCAAAACCGTATGCCAGATCGTCGTGGAGTTACTGCCGCCGCCACTTGTCCACAGCTGTAGATACAGGCACAATCTTGCCATCAAGTTGGACACACAGCATGACACTCCAACGCTGCATGTCAATCAGGGACACGTTGTTGTTGTCGTTGGAAAGTAAACAACCGAGGACACCAAAATTCACTCAGCATTGATGCAAATCCAACAAACCATCAGTAGGGAAAATATGCAATATAACTGTTTTGAATGCATGCAATTTGAAATCATCTTCAGATGATGGCAGAAACGATTCTGAAGCGATCTCAAACATTTACCCAGAATGCACCACTTCAGCCGCAAGACATCCTCTTGAATTAGTGTTAATTTGTTTCCAGTTTCAATTATGAGTCACCCAGGGGAATAAATTATTCCTGAACGCGTTCGAAAACACAATTGATCTCGTCAGAATTCGAATACTCGGCCAAATCATCGTATTTAGAAAGAAATCACAAGGGTTGAAGTGGCGTGTGTACTCCGATTGGTGCTCCGTTTGCCAGTGACGTCAGGCATGAATTTCATTCGATTGAGACAGCACAAATTGCAAGTGAGTCTCGCGCAGTGAAGACATGGGCGAGATTATCAACAATGCACTGGTGAATGTAGGTGTGTGTACACTGCCTTGCGTCAGACGGTTCCAGTGCAAATCCTAGGCCAGATTCTTGTGGGTCTCGCGCAATGTAGACATGGGCGAGATTATCAACAATGCACTGGTGAATGTAGTTGTGTGTACTCTGCCTTGCGTCAGCTTTAGAGAACTCAATAGACAGAAATCCTTGGCTGACTGGAACAAATAACCCGACAGGCAAATATTTACATACGCTGCCCAAGTACGCAGACTGGCTCCGTCAAAAGGTCAATCTAATTTGAATGTGGACAAGCATTGCTGTCTCCAAGCAATGAACAACCATATTCTCCACCAGAAGCGCTGTGACAGCCATTTCACCTTGAAATTATCACTTTCTTTCAATAAAGAAGCAGTACGGACTTCTAAACTACCACCGCGGGATGATTTCTCGGGTAATGAGAACTGTAACTGCCGCTAATTAGTCATGAGAAATGATGTTTCGATGAGGTAAGTCGCTTTGCAGTGAGTGTAACTTGTGTAGGCGTGCATAATAAATTTCACATGCATATCAAGCGACCAGACCTGTCACGTCATAACGTTCTCGATTTTGCTGGTTTGAAATCGCCTCATGGATGTCACGAAACGATGATTTGCCTCGCCGCCAAAACGGACGTGACAAGTGACATGCGTGTTATGACGTGGTTTCCTGGGTATAGTTGCTCATTTCCGGTTGTTGTCATGGTTGTCAATATCGTCTGCTGACAATCTCTCGTACCACTGACTTCTGATTTTCTGATTTACGTGGCTCTTGTTCGGACCAACGAACCGTGCTTCGTTTTCTGGCTTCCTCGTGTTTTTTGCTGATTTCTATCAGCGGTAGGTCTTCGACCTGTCACGTTACAATGCTGTTTTAACAAATGCCAGGTTAGTGACGAATACCATGGTGATCTATCGCCATGTTAGTGACGAATACCATCGTGATCTATCGCCAAGTTAGTGACGAATACCATCGTGATCTATCGCCAAGTTAGTGACGAATGTACATCGTGATCTAGTGCCATTTTAGTGACGAATACATCGTGATCTATCGTCAAGTTAGTGACGAACACCATGGTAATCTCTAACGCGAAGACAGGGATGAATACCATTGCCAAGTCAGTGACGGAACTATTTGAACGACCGGGCCGTTTCTGATGAGAATAAGCGATTCAGAAGGGGATGTATCCCACCGTATCACCGTGTACCTGATAAAATGCCTCGATAGAACGAACGCCAACACATTCGGAACAACCGGCCGTACGCGACAGGAATACCAGAGCCAGTTTTAGACCAACCCTCTTTCAGCATATCAACCCTCGTCTTACCATTTCGAGACAAAACAAACCGATCTCCATCCCGTATCGGGAAAGGACTCGCCATCTGCATTCCACCCGGCACGCCTGAATTAATAATACATAGAGTGGAATGTTTGATGGTCGTATAAACCCAGCGTAATAGGCGAGATATGCAGGGGCTGATCAACAGTGGGCGGCCATTTTGTTTTTCTGGTCGACCGGTGCTGTTTTTATTGGAAGCATACGTGACCGTGACGTTGTTGGCAGCATCCATTCTCCATACGTCTCATCAAATTCTTAAAACTGCCGAAGAAAACTGTGATTGATAATGAATGGTAGAACCGCACAGCAGGCACAAGAATACAGGGTAAAGACACTCAAAGATCACCCATACATTGGTAGGACAAAAAAGTCTAGTCTAGTTGTTCACAATGACCAACGAAAACAATTATTTTGGGGTCTGCATCCGTCCTAGCTATAGGCGATTAAAAATTAGTATCCTATTACCCCTTTGAACGCAGCGTCGCTTAATAACCAACTTGGGATCGGATCGCTTGGATATTCAGTCCGGGTAATATCTAAATGAGGGAACAGCAACGTGCTTCTGAAAGCCAAATGCGTCTGCAGCAATTTGCAAATGTCCTTCGGGCATTCGATGATGTTTTCAAGCACCATATTTCCTCTTGGGAACCAGTGCCAATCCTTCGGTAAACACTTCCATTGCCAATTTGATTTCTGTAGAGGGCGCCACTGCCATTTGTTGTGGTTGTCGTGAGAACACACGCACTGCTTTGAAAGAGGCCGCCACTGGCATTGTTGCGGTTTTGGTTGTCGTGGGTGAAGAAGTGTCTACAAAAACGCACCCACTGCCTTTCAAAGGGGCGCCACGTGCAGTTGTTGTGGTTGTCGTGATTGAGTAAAGCTCAACGAAATCGCACTCATTGACTTTCAAAGGTGGCTCATCTAGTAGTCGTTGTGGCTGTCGTGATTGAGTAAAGGTCACCGAAAACGCACTCACCGTCTTCCAAGGGGGAGGCGACTAATCTTTCTACAATGCCTGATAAGGTGGCGAACATGTAATGGTTCTTATGTACACAGTGATACGATTTCGATTTTCCGAGTCATTTCAAGCGTTTTCGTGGAAATCTCGCGCGGCGTCAAGATACCCAGAAACCCGCGAATGCCAAATGTCAGCCGGCAATTCTAAGCACGGAATAGCTCGGTCTTCGTGACATATCGTCTGCTGGCAAACTTGTGACGCGTGATTTTTCCGTCGTATCCCTTTTTTGCTAAGATTTGGTGCGGAATTGTTGTGTATTGACGGAATGCTCTTGGGGTGAAGATACTGCGATGCAGTGCAGCCTACACGGCTCATTATTGGCACGATCTTCTGGGACTTTTTTCAAATTTTTTACCAATCTCACAACTTGATTGAGTAGTGCCACAGTCAGCCAGGCAAACTCCGGGGAGAGAAGCGGAAATTCTGAGTGGGTGTATATAAAATTAGACGGAGATGTAGATCTACTCCACATGAAACGATTTTGCGATTCAAGTGTACATGTGCACGTATTGTATTGCTGAAGACAAAGCATTATGGCCCAGGGTCCATATTCATAAAACTACTTAAGTCTAAGTGTGACACTTGTCTTTTGTGTTGAACAAAGGATATGTGTCACACTTAGACTTAAGTAGTTTTATGAATATGCCCCTGTGACCTTGTTTTAAGGGTCCGCAAATCCTTTGCAGGCTGATAGTGAACAAGAGTTGCCCGCACGGACAATAGTTTTAAACGCACTCGGTAAATTTACCAAAGTTTTGTGAATAAGGTTTCTGGTATGCAATGAAGAGCCCACGTCGCTCAAGCTACTCGGTGTCCTCATGTTTGGCTGTCATGTTTGGGGTCTTTCACTTGCCCTGGCAAAGGCACTAGATACAATCACCACGTCCGACGGACGAGTCCCTATCTTCACCGATGTGTAGTGTCTTTGCCTAACTTCGGTGAATTCAGTTCGGAGGAGTTACAGATGATGGTAGGCCTAATCACACTTGAAGCGTCGTCCACAAAACATGATGGCTGACTACAAAATATTTCATGACGTCCCTGTCACTCACCACAACGACGATGAATAACTAACGAGACAGTGGCAAGACGTACCTCAAGCACCACTCTCCAGTGAACTTGTAACCGGAAGTGGAAATCTCCAATCTTTCTTTGCTAAATGGAGTCGTCTGCGATAGTGTTTACTCCATTTCATCCTGTTGACAGCGTGCGGTTTGAAAGGTCTTGTCAGTATGATACAACGCGACCAGAATGCGACTCCAAGATCATCCAAGTCAAATTTGGCCAAGTCAAATAAACACGGTCATTCTCCGCTGTTTGGTATTCGCTATCACTACAGTACATCACCAGACGTTCATTGGGCTGGTGTGTGTCATATAGCGTCACAACGAATCATTCCAATAATACCTGCAGAACACCCTACTGGGAGGCGCTGTGAGCGGCTGTATCTTTTTCGACGTCAAGTCTATGTTGCACTGCATCAAAGACGTCGTGACGCGACGTCACTGCATTGCTTTGCTCGGTTTTTGACGTCATCGGCCGCACCGCTCACAGCGCCGACTGTCGGGATAAAAGGTATGCGGGTTCCTCGTTGAAATGGAATTAGGCCATTGAGTAAACTACTGGACAAGAGACAGCTCGTCCATCATTGGTCATCACGGACATCAATGGTGGGAACGAGGCTGTAGGTGTAAATGTTATTTCAATATCGCCTTGTTCCCAATGGTATCACTCTGCAGATAACTGGGAACGGATGAATGCCTCCGGGACCCTGGGGAACCTGGGAGACTTCACAAAAACAACTCAAATTGAATTTGCATCCAATCTGCATGAAAGTGCTGACATTATTCTTAGTTTTTGCCGAAAGATCAATACGTCACGTGAACGTTACCAAACGACTTTCCGGAAATTCCCGAGTGGCCCCGAATGGTGACGTGAATTGTAATGGCGAGATAAAAATTCGTTGATGCAGATCACCAGATAAGTAAACACTGAAATGAAAATGCTGCTTTACAGCCAATGCACGTCGGCAGATTGCAATTAAGTAACGACTACACTCAATGTCGATTTCCTAAACCATCTCTCGAAATCGTCATGATTCAAAATTTACGACCAGTTCCAAAGTGTCATTTTAGCGCTTAAAAGATGGATTGATTTAGTATCGACGCCCGGTGTATCTCACGTAAACAGCGGACACGGAACAAAACGAATCACCGCTGAATGGCAAGCTGGAAATTTTCAATTTCGTGATTGATACTCATAATGGTAATTGGCGAGTTTTTAGGAGCGGATGGTGGATTTCTAGGCACCCCCACACAGAGTGGCTGTGGGCTGTTCCAGTCTCGAGCTAGAATGAGGCCTCCATGATGTGCTGGCGTTAATGAACAGATTGGTAATATCATTAGTGCGGCATGACTTAATAGGAATTTTAGGACACACGATTTTGGACATGATAGGATGTTGTACGTCTTCTAATATGAGTCATCCGGGGTGGGCGTTCACCAATCGCATGGGTTGCGTTACCCTCTTCCTTATGAATGTGGTAATCAGTATATTACCCTCTCCATCACGTGATGAATCGGCCCGATAGAGGTTCTACACTGACGTCACAACGGTCACGTGACTGCAAAAATCGGCCATGTTGGCCGGCGAAGACGTCAAAACTGTCACGTCATGACATTTTGACGTCACGATCTGTGTGTTGACGCTGTGTTCATGCCGCGACGTCGCTTGACATTTTGACGGCCAATATGGCGGCATCGCGTCGTCATGGAAATGTGACGTCACATGAAGACTATCTATTGGCATCGAACCCATACTTTCAGCAACTCATGTACAGGCGCTCACATTCCACCCGGCCTCTTTGACAATCCTTGTCAAAACGAACTATCATTTCCAATTTCATTTCCGTTTAATTTCACCGATTTTATACAAATCGAAAAAAAACTATTCACGGCAAGACGGAGTGGGAAATAATATTTGTTTTCCCGAGGTCAGGCTGTAATTTGATTTTAATCTCCCTCTGGCGGATGTGTCGACTTCAATATCAGGATCGTAACCTTTGATAGCGGCTCGGTTCCAAGACATGAAAACTGAACGTCACGAGATAAAACAGGGTTGAACCCGGGAGAGGCATCTCACAAAATTTTCTTTCTTTATTTTCGAGACTGGAACACGGTATCGGAAATTCTATCTGAGACGAGTTGAAAGATCTTTCCAGTCCTACTACCGTATGTTCGCTTTCCCTTTTGACTCATCTGTATCGTTCTTGTGCCGAATTCTCCAGATTCGTCATGGCGAAAAAATAGGTCAAGTTGACCTACTTTTCAGAGTGCAGCGATAATAATTATTGACACTGAGTTTCAATCTGTGTCACTTTTCCACTAAGGCGGCGTTATAGGCCAGTCATTTTTCGCCCACAGGGTAGAATAGTGGCCTCACTTACATCATGGAAGCCAAGGTCAAGCTGACCTACTTTTCGGAGTAGACCTACATGCATTTGAAAGAATTGACGCAAGATTAATGGCTTAGTCACGTTGCTACTGTGGGCGACATCATTGTTTGAGCTGCCGACAGAATGAAACAGTGACCTCGCTCACAAAAATGGCAGCCAAGGTCCCACTCTGCTCGTAAATCAAAACAGGTCAAGGATACTTGGGAACCAATCGAACATTCAAATACATCAAACCAATTCTCTGGTTGATATTATCCTAACGGTGCCTGAACTGAGAGATGCATCTTCTACACACAAACTACTCAACGGCCTTGATAGATCTTCGTCGTGTCTACGATAACATTGACAAGATACCGTTTTCAATATGCTGCTAGCTGTAGCGTGTATGATGAATTGGCCTGAACGACGGAGAGCCATGTCGCCATCCCAATAACATGAATAGATCATTGGGGTACATGGAGCTAGCCATTTTCAATTAGCCCTAGTTCCGAATCGACGTGTGACGGACTCTGTAGGAAGCTGGGGACAGATACTATAGTAGGTCATCGTGAGCTAGCCACAACCAGCCGCAGTTCCGCAGAAGTTTGCGGACCGTGAAATGCTGGAAATAGACCTCCGGTCATCTCGGAATAGGACGATTCCGTATTTACTATCCACGACAACCACACCTGATCACGTGACTTTACCTGATTATCATAATTTATGACTCGACCTGGCTGGTACATGGATGTCCCAAGTCAAAAGCCAATGCCGCCAGCCAGTTGCATGTCCTCTCAAAGCGAGACAGACATCAAAGCATACATCGAAAGCCGTGGTGGCCAGTTAATTGGTGATTTGTTCATCATGGCGCGGTGTGTATGTTTTTCTCCAATGGCTGCCGGGCCAGTAACGTGGTTACACGATTGATGACGGCCGTTAGCCTGTTTGCTTTACATCGCTCTGCGGATACCATTTTACTGAGTGATGTACCGCAAGCTCGTCAGAGGACATAGAATAGAGAATTTTATATCTTTTATTTATTTGTGTTGCCATAGTATCTTTGTATACACTAAGTGCAAATAAAATTATTATTATTATTTTTTTATTATTATTATTAATTTAACCCTGCCACAGCCAAAGCCAATTTCATGTACTGATGCTACCAAATCCTTGTATTGCCCCCTACAACAATCCTGGGACGATCGCGTAACTTTCTAAATAGGCTACTTTTCTAGCCATGAACAGGCTGGCCTGTTGCTTGGTGTTCACAACTCGAGCTCAACCCCTGCCTGGGGTTAACATGCCCACTCACGTTAACATCTTATTCCAAATGAACGCTCAACAAATCGCATATCTGTTTCACGTTTAGCAAAATCCCGCGAGACATCACGGTATTGACTTTCATTTATCGTAAGCAAGATTGGAAAATATTGTTTATGACGCAGCTTTGTTGGCCGAGGCTCCTCTGGACAAACAAATTTATTGGCTTTAGGGCAATAATCCCCAGTGAGGTGGTGTTATTGAATATTTTTACCTGATGATTTCCCTCTCTGTCAGTATGTTTGGGGGTCGTCGATTGAACAGCGTTTCATTCTTGGTTTCTACGTAGACTGCGCACGCACTTTTCTGATAGGCAAACCAAAACATTTGATTGGTTCGCGAAATGCAATTTTGCATAACCTGATATAAGTGCGCATGCGCGAGTTAAGAAATCCAAGATGGCAGGGCCCTGACAATGATGAACAGGAACAACAGATCAGACACTTAGACCGGATCCCTTTAGCGGTTTTAAGCGTTTTTAGGGGCATAGGCCTAAAGGATTGTGCGCGAGGAGGGTTATGTGGGGGGTTAGGTTTAGGATTACAGGTAGATCAGCATTCGAATGGTTATGGCCAGGGTCAGCCATAGGGGTACCGTAGCAGGGCCCGGATCCAGGATTTAGAAATACGGGGGGCACAACCCCGAGGGCGAAGCCCTCAGTTGGTTCGCACCACAAGTGCGCGCACAAAAAGGGGGGTCCGGGGGGCCTCCCCCGGGAAAATTTGAAAAATCAAAGCTCTGAGATGCGATTTCCCAGCATCTTAGACATGAAATACTAGACGATTTCCAAAAAGTGCAGTAAAAAATCATTGACGCTCAAAAAATAGGGGGGCACATGCCCCAGGCCCGGATCCAGAGGGGGGCACATGGGGCATGTGCCCCCCTCTGGATCCGAGCCTGTGTAGAGGATCCAGTTTAAGGTCTCCCTCACTGATAATCCACCTGCCCCACTTTGACAGGCCTTCCCTCCTCACTCCGCCCCCGAACATTTTACAATGATACCATCAGCAAATATACGAAACAGGCGCTAATCAGTTCGGTCTCAAGGGTTCATCAAGTTAACGGTTTTCGCGGCTTGTAATTATAACTGCTGCTATGTAGAAATATCAGAATACCCTTCCGCCGTCGTTTGGGTCCCTTTGGGGTACAGGAAAGGGTATTAATCATTAACAAAGTCAAACATGAGTCTTTGACCTTTCAGTGCTCGACATAGGCTGTGGCTGATGATATTTTCAACGCCTTGTTCTTGTTCGTTTGTTATTTGCCTTCCGTCGCTGGATCGTTGGTTATATCAGCACCTTCTCTGTGTATCTTTCACGGCGTTGAAATTTGTCTGAATGGGAGGTTATACTGCCGTTAGAGGCCACCACCAGTTAGCGATCCTAGAACGTCACGAAATTTGACGTCACAGCACGTCATTACGAATGACGTTGTACATGCACTCTTCTGTGACGTCAAATTTCATGACGTTCTAGGACCGCAAACTAGTGGTGGCCTCTAACGGCAGGCCCGATCGACAACGAGGTATACACGCTTCCTATAAAACAACAGGAAGTGACGTAAAGGGGGGAGGACATGGACATGATGGAGCAGGCTGCCATGACAACCATGCAAACATGGAAAATCACTTTCACACGGCTCACTGATTTGGATGCAGTTTCTTGGTAGGCCCAGTTTCTTAGATCAATGTTCACATTATGGTTGTCAACAAGGAGTGACATGTAATTCAATGACACACTAATTGAGTGTGTTGTTTCATTTCTTTGATGGATACAGAGCGGAATTCGTCGGCGTCATGCCACCGTCATGATGGTCTCGTTTGGCATGCATTGCATAAGCACTGCACTGCCAGTGCATCAGTGCACATGTAACCAAGGTAATATTATTAGGCTAACTCGGCTATGGTTGCCGGCGCTAGGCCTAATGAATGAAGGCCGGGGCGAACTGTAGGCATGAAATGTGCAGGCTAGGCCTAATATGTAGGTTTACTAGGCCTACACTGCTAGGCCTACCGTCGGTAGGTCGTGTATGAAGGCCTAGGCCTACTTTGATGATCATGATCAGCAGCAGCAAATCCCCCATTTACGTCACTTCCTGTTGATTCGAAATCTATTAAAAGGGGGCAGCACAATTATAGGAAGCGTGTATAGGCCCTACCGATGCACGAACTGTACAGAAACACTGGCACTGCAAGATTATGATGTCATTACGGTTTACATTTTCTCTCATTTTAGGTGTTTCTATAAAATGCCATGTGTGCAACAGTGTAACAGACGGCAGAAAGTGTGACGATAAGCTAGAAGACTGCAGCAAGATGGCAGATACGGGACTAATAATCACAGATGCTTGCGAAATGAAAACGCGTTATAGAGGTAAGTTGGACGCGAATAAAGGACGTTCACTCAGCAGCTCAGTGGTCTTGTGACCAAATGAGCAATTTTCCTGGTGAGAAATCAAATCGCTTTTGGGCAACTCGTGGTCGCCACAGCCCCGTTGCCGGCAACCGCACACTTCGCTATTTTTGTGACGACCAGCGCGAGGCTACCGGCCGGAACAGGCACAACGCACGTTCGGCGGCGCTACCATCGGCAAGCTGAGATCGTAATTATGGCGACGTATCGAAACCCTGGCAACAACAGCCAGCTGAGCAGGTAATAGACCCATTTTCAAATTGGTCTTGATTTCGATTTGTATTTTCAGATGACGGATCAAAAACAGTCAGCAAAAGTTGCGTGGCAGGTCCTTGCGGACTTGGGGATAAATCGCAAAACAAAGCCCTAGATATCCATCGGGTAAACTGTAACCCCACGAGGAAGGACAGTCAATATGTGAAGATCTGTACTTTATGCTGCAAGAGTGGAGACGGTTGTAATGCAGGCTCCGGGAGCCGGTCCGTTCACGTTGTTATAAACCACCTCTGTTTAACGGCGGCCATGTTGTTTTTCTACAGAACTTTTGTATGAATCTCGTCCCCAGTGTCTTGTCTTCTACCCAAGTGTGACATTTCCGCTACGATAACATTTTCTAAAGGTATAGTGCAGTATTATAATTGAGGATGTACCGTGTAAAGTCTGCGCTGGAAACAAACTGAAAGAATGGGACCTTGGTCGGCTCCGAAGAATGGAGAAAAATTCACGGTAAACCACTCAGTGGCCATTGTTTGTCATCGGCTTCCAGACATGCCAGAAAAGGGCATGGTCCACGAAGGGACCCTTACAAAACGTGAGCGCAAATTCTGCAAAAAACCAAACAAACCATGGAATATTTCATAAATGGAAGGAACCGATTTTCCAATTAATTTTATATCGAGTTTCCGCAAAGTCCCCGAGGGGACGCCAACGCGAACGTCTACAATAAAAATGGCGGAGCACAGTTCTCACCATGACGTCAGTAGCTTATACCATTCAGTGGCCTTCAGCTGGTCAAGCGAGCAATGGGCACAAGGTTTAGGTAAAATAATTATCTGAGATGATGTGTTTGTAAGTGTTATGTCATGATTGGACAATGAATAGCCAACCGTTATGTGGGAGAACTCGTAGGCCGCCATCTTTGTTGGAAAGGCCTAGCCCGCGTTCGGGTGCACGTGGCCGTCGTTTGCCCGGGCCTGTGCCTCTGCGCAACAAAGATTTTTTTTGAAATACAATAAAACGACTCACCCTCGACCTGGTCAAAGACTGTCACTGAGATTCTTACAGCAAGGACTCACATTTTCAGCGCGGAGGCTGGCTGATGATGAAAGACGCTGCTGCAGCACGCATTGGAAGCGCTATTCAAATACATTGTATATTTTTGTTACGTCGTTACTATACTGTATAGACTCATAGTATGGTTCCGGTTCCGTGTTTGTGCCACGTGATGTGTTTCAGTGTTACGTCTTTGCACCGCTTTACCGACCCAGAAATGGGGGCTTGGACCACGTTTTTTTTAAATCGTGCAATTTGTGATCTGTTCGGGCATTCGGCCCCGGCACCTGGTCGCATAGGCCTAGTTGTTCACAACTATCCATTACTAAGTAGAAATTGTAGCCTAAACTTTTATATCAACATTTTCAATTTTAGGACTAAGCATTTTGAGTTCCTACATTTCGGCACATGCACAGTAAGAAAATGAACTCACTTTTGATTTAAATTTTGTCAATGTAGATCTTGGAGTTTGTTTTAGAAATAGAATTACTCTATAACCAAACAGGTTTCATATACTACTGTATGTTTTTCTACAATGTATTCATTCAGTATCAAGAGTGTAAGCTGTATCGGACCATATAAATATTATGTAATCATTATTGATATCACGGTATCTTTATCATGTAAGTATATTATACTGCTTGTATTTGAATAAGCTTTGTGTGACGTCCTAAGACAAGTTGTGTCCGGAATGACGTCACGGCATGTGGAAGACACTTCCCGTATTGGTTCCCGATGTCGCCGCCAGGGGGCTCTGGCGGTGGCATCGGGAACTAATACGCGCCACTTCCGTTCTCATAATATTTTCTGCGGGATTGCGAGATGTGGATATGACTTCATCCGCTGGGACTATGGTCAGTATCTTCTATTTCTAATGTTGTGCCCACAGTTACCATGGTTATATTTATGTCATGTATTGAACTTTCGATGATATAGAGGGCACTACGGAGCCGTCGCGTGACCGATGTCGGCCCTTTACGACATATGTCAGCTTTAACCCATTCTGGTTCAAAAACATTCTCCCAACACGACAAAATTGGAGAACCATATTAAACCACGCTATGCCGCGCTAGAATAAATGAGATAGCTGGGTCCTTCCAGTACAAATGTATTATCCCGGAACTTCTGTTTCCATGGAAACCATACTTATGAGCGGAGGCACTTACACGACGGGGATCTGAGGACGCCTGCATTTCGCCTCATTTCCAATATTTTCGGGAGGAGCCAAAATGATCCGAATCCCACAGTACCGGGAAAATTGACTTTGAAAGTAACAGCAGGGATTTGCCGCGCGGCAAATTAGCGAACAGATCAATGGCAGAACATTAACGTATTTTTTATTCCGGCACTGAGTAGGCCTCTATAGAATTGATGTTTTTGATAATTAAGGGTTACCACTGACTTTGATGGCATGATGGCATAGGCCTAGCTGTCACTAGTGTCGATAGCAAGTCCATTCGCCTGCAGAACTTGGGCCAAACCAGGGATAATCACCATGGTCACGTGCGATTGGACGGACAAACTGAGAGAATTTTTATACTTAGAAATGCGCGGGAAATTCTTTGGATCAGGGAAGACTGCGATTCGCGTAGACGTGACACCACGTACGGCCAGAGTCTTTGTGGACTTGCGTGCTGTTCGAGCGCTGCTACACAAAGTAGCCGACATACAACCATAATTCCATCGACATTCATGCCAAGAATACAACTTTTACACGAAAAATCCTCGGATGTTTCCTTCTAAAATGGCACAGCCGAAGGGTACACGCGCGAAAAATTCGCAACATCAATTTTTTT
Source organism: Notospermus geniculatus (assembly GCA_002633025.1). Classification (NCBI taxonomy): domain Eukaryota; kingdom Metazoa; phylum Nemertea; class Pilidiophora; order Heteronemertea; family Lineidae; genus Notospermus; species Notospermus geniculatus. The sequence goes on from NMRB01000537.1 coordinate 247,867, forward strand.
AAACATTTGATTATGGGCGGCTTTCCATTGTAGCGTTTCCGTGCGCGGAAACGCTACAATGGAAAGCCGCCCTATTATATTGCCCGACAGCGGGTACCGTACAGCAGAACGAGCTTCAATTAAACTCTCAATTCGCGGGAAAAAAGTATTTTAAGATGAATGTGATTTTTAATCGTGCTACAGAAGAGTGACATTGAAGATGAATGGTTGTGGAAAAACTCTGTAATGAGGAATCAGCTGCTGCAGTGTGCGCGGGCATAGAGCCTACAGTTCATTCGAAATTAGTTGTTGAGCACAGAGGTTTTAACTTTGTACATTGTCGAAGTACGTTATATGTGATGTCAGTTCAAAATTCGTTGTGATTAATATCATAAAAGGCTTGATGTTGATTATTATTGTAAGAAATAAGACTGATATAGCAAATTGATGTGTTTTATTGCGAAATCTATTCATGTATAGGTCTACACGTATTTTCCATTTATCCACTTATATGCCGCTTATTGTGTATAATCTATATAATAACCTGTACGGTTCTTCGCATAATGCATCGGTGGTTGGTCACAGAGGGCCTATTTTGCACCGACCCCACTTCTGCCGTAATTTGGTAAAACCTAGTAGGTCTCAATTTGATCATTTCGAGAACATTGCAAAAAACTGATAAATCGTGGGATTTAGCCCGTGGGATATAAGAGATTGAGCAGTGACAATGCTGACTGGGGTGCCTGTGATTTACCACGTTTTTTCCGGACCACGGCAGGCTTGGCTGGCCCTTGGAGGACTAAAGGCGGTGACAGACTGGCGCGTAAAGGCTCGTTTCCACAGACGCGTTTCACGCCGCGTGATGCGTCAAATCTTTTGTTATTTGCCGCCGCTCTGGTTCTAAACAATGGGCGAAGCGTCAAAACGCTCACGCTACCGCTTCTGTGGAAACGGGCCTAAAAGGCTCGTTTCCACAGACGCGTTTCACGCTGCGTGATGCGTCAAATCTTTTGTTATTTTACACCGCTCTGCTTCCAAACAATGGGCGAAGCGTCAAAACGCTCACGCTACCGCTTCTGTGGAAACGGGCCTTAAGCAACGCGTCGGAAAGCGTTCAACCAACGCGTCAGGGAAGCGGCAACGAAACACCTATGCGCCAGTCTGTCACCACCTTCACACTTGACATGTATATATAAGCTGTAGTTCCACCTATCGAAAACCCCGTGTCAAACACGGGTTTCTTGCGCGTACACCTATTTTTTGCCCTGTCCAATAGACACGGCGAGCTCGCCGCCATGCAATTGCAATGTATTGAAAAGCCCGGGGAAGACACGGGTGTAAAAAACCGGCTTACTGGAAAAAGCGGAACGGAACAGAACAGGCGGAATCGTTCCGCCGAAGGGAGCGACCATTATTTGTACATATGATGACTGGACTGAACATTCCTAAAGCATGATCCTCGATGATGACATTACGATGGCGCCCCATAGCAGGCTGCGATATTGCCCTGTAAGGCTAAGAATCCATTCACGCGATTTTCGGGCGGTGCGATGCCGCATCCTTTGTCCATGACCAACGCCGCGGAAACAAACAATGGTTGCCGCGTCGCACCGCTAGAAAATCGCGTGAATGGATTCTTAGCCTTTAGCCGATAGATCTCTGCTGCGCAAGGCCTCTATGCACCCGGGCCTACGCCAAAACTCATCGATTATCATTGGCAAGCAGCAGCTTATCACAGCGGCGGATTGTAGAGCCCACTTGGCCTATTATTGCAGTTTTTTCCAGTCGCACACTTGGGCCACATAGGCCTACTGACGGCAGTCACTCCGCGCTGGACAAACTGCAAAACGCACTGAGGACCGCTAACACGTGCACACTGTAAAGTTCTCTGTCCTAACTGAAAAGTTCGGCTGTCTTTTCAGAATAACTTAGTTTGTATTTCCAGGTTACGTGGGCTTACCACGGTTTGAATAAAACGAAAGACCAAAGTACACTCAAAACTTATCTCTATTCTTACAACTCCCAGCATATATACAAGTTCTCTAAACATAACAGCAAAAATATATAAAATAGATCTATTTTTGATAATAGGCATAATCACGGCATCAAAGCACATCAAACAGCAGTTAAGACAATCAGGACATCCGCTTGAAAATTTGTTTCGGAACAATCATTCAACAAAACAGAGATTAGACAGGCCTCACGAGGGTATTGATGACATAAATACAGCCAAAAAGTGCCAACTACCGAAGATTAACATCCGAATGTCCCAAAATCTCAACGATCACTCAAATTATGAATAATAATTTACAAACAGTTTATATTAATTATTAAAGTCATTACCAAAAGTGGCTAGTAAAAGCGTAATTATCATCTGACCAGAATAACTCGCCGCCTAACTCTTAACTTCCGATCGTAGTAAAACAATGACATCAATAAATGGTATCAAACCTTTGTTTAGGACCTATACTTTACATAACGCCAGATGGAGATCGGACATGTAACTGGTCAGCCAACGGGTTATTGTGGAATTGGTCTGCAATGAACTGCCAATTAAAAAAATGATTTGGAAAACACGTGCGTGACGGAATAATCAATGCTCCCAACCATCCGCGACTCCAGGTCACACACACAGTGCATTTGGGAGAGGACAGCAAGATTACGTACGAGGCTGATTCCGTTCCACCTGTACCGCGTTTTCCAGTAAGCCTAAAAAACCCGGGGATTTCGGATAGGTGGAAGTACTGCTATAATTCCTCCAAGGTACTGGGCACACAATTGTTGTCACCCCATTCAAGCTAGAGGTGTTGTGTAACGAGGTAAGATTATCTAGTATGAAAGGAAATGGAAACGGGCGTGAAAAGTGGTTACGATAGAAGGGTGTTTGGACAATGCTCTGTCCCAGTCCCTACCCAGTCCTACCACAAGTGAATCAAACCCTAGTTCTACGTAATCCCTTTGCGAACCCACAAAATGTATGGAGGACTCGTATGGAGCCAGCAAGACGGTATTGGCGAGGACTGCCTTTGTCCCATTGATGCTCTGTCGAACGAAGTCAACAGCGACTTGAAGACAGACTGGATTCACTTTGTCGGTGGGCCCGTTGAAAATCCTTGTCACTGCCAGAAACTTCCGGGGCACAGATCCATGAGGTAGGCTACGCGCTCCCTCCCTCGCTCTCAACAGCGAATTATTTTTCGTCATGATTGGCCAGGGATATCAGAGCATTTAGAATTTTAACATTTTGTGTGGGCGAACCGCAAACCCCATTGGCGCCGCCTTGACCGCCTCGTGTGGCCACCAACTCCCCCTCCTGCACGAAAAAACATCCTCAGAATCCGCCCTGCTTCTGTGGTTTGTCTGATGACACAAGTGGTCAAAGTAGTTGTTGGTGAGGAAAACCTCGTTTATGCGAATCTGATTGAACTCTCCATGTTGTTCCCCCAGTGTTCTACTGCGCGAGAGCAGGGGATACATGTAACAAAAGTATGGTGACTCTAGAACCTAGAACAGTGATTATATGACAAGACGCACTTGTCGTTATCAGACGCCACACGCTAGTAATATCATTAGAATTTAATTGCTTTATGAGCCATGACACGGCTCGCGTCGTCTTGGGAAATGTAGCAGCATGCAAGATAAGCTGACTTGTCCTGCCCTCTGTCGTCCAGTTTCTTAACGACAGGGACACATCTCTGGCCAAAACTGAAACCGATTGGCTTTCAGATCCCGTGAATAAGGCCAAGGCCGGTGGAGACAGGATTGCACTGAGCGAATCAATCTTGATTGCACCGCAAACGCAGAATTCGGAGTGTCTGAATGGTCAGCAGGAGAGCAGGTCCCGTGTGATTGGCTCATCGGTAACTCCCCTGGTGAGGCACGATTGTGTGTCGCGGAATGGACTCGCACACTCCACTGGTAGGGTCTCTACCCACGAGAGGTCACGCAACGCGTGGGAGGCCTACTGGTTCCCTGCTGTGGCGGTGGCGGGATTTGATAAATTTTGGCCGGTGTAATATAGAATCTATTGCCCCTCCCCCCCCCCCCCCCAATATAGGATGTTCCCCAACAGTACATTTGCGGATTAAGCTGCGCCACTGAATTGCACAGAGAGACCAAGACCCTTAATCCTGGGACAAACAATACAGGGGGACATAAGAAAGACTTCTATTCTATCACACCGGGTTGGATGACTGCGGTTTTGAACGTTTTGGTATGGGCTAATGAGTTGTATGGGTGTGTGTATTAGGCGAAGACAGAGATTATCCCTCTGTCATCAACCACGACCTGATTCATCAACTTATTTTATCAACGAAAGGCTGTAGTTAATAAAATAGTTTATTTTGAATGTCTCGTCGTTGTCAATGAGTCCGAATGAAAGAAAATAAACCCATACCTCATCCCTTCTCTACGAGGAAATTTTTGCCGCCCTGTTCTGGAGATTTCTCAGGAGAAACACCAGCTGAGAAAATCGGAACGAGCATGCTGTAAATGGTTACCCTGACGGGCGGGGGGGGCAGCGGCCCACTAATAAGTTAGCCCCCCACCGATTTCTCTCTGCTCATTCCCCCCGCCACTCTTGTCCCCTGGTGGGATAGTTTGCGTCACCCCCGGTTGCCCACCTGCGAAGCTGCATGCAGGGGGATGAGGCATGCATTCTGCAGGGGTGGTGGATGTTTCTGAGGTCGCAGCAGCACTATACGTACCCCGGTTATAACACCCCAGAGAAATGCCCCGTTCTTGGAACGTATGTCACGGAGAAAAGTCACAAATGGCAGAGGATGGACTGCCCGTCCGAAACAGAGATGATGGACATCCGACGCTTGCCCTCGGGTTGTATAAAAAAAATCATAAACGTCGTTGTTGTAATCAGTATCTGCACTGGCCGGGCAGTTTCCAAGGCCCGAAGACAATGCGATTGTGAGGTGTGTTCGCCCTGCATGAATGGCTTGATTAATTACTGTATATCACATTGTTTTCGAAGGCCAACTTCGGTGCACATCTGAGAATAGATTTCATCTGGTGATTGTGTGGTCTCACTGCACAATCACAGGTACTGGCCTGCTATCCTATAGCTGGGGTTTCCAGGGGCGTAGCTCATGAGCTAGCAGGGCCGTATTTAACTTTTTGGTCCGGGGGGACAAAAGCCTCTCGGGGGGGGGGG
>NMRB01000537.1:261724-275753 GCA_002633025.1 Notospermus geniculatus
CAGACCTGCCTACATTGTACGATTTAGCGTATTTTGTACGCCAGAATGCGGTGATTGTACGTTGTACGATTTGAGGGTCATTTCTTACGCAAAGAAAAGTGTCTCAAATACGCTGTATTTTTGTTTCGTACGATCAGGAAACTTCAAAATAAAACAAATTTTCACCTTCAAAGTCTCCAATATCATCCCCAAAACCTTCCCCTGGAGTTCCTGGCCCTTTATGGGGGTTTCTGTATTGGTACAAGGACATGCCCGGCCGCCAGACGCACTGGATGAGACCGACACGTGGTTGCTCAAATTTGATATCTGAGCACATACTGCGCCAACCAGCTCTGCCTGGAGTGTGGTTTTGGGTTGGTTCAAAACCTGGCATTGGCATTGGCATTCAAGAGGGGAAATCTGCACACTTGCTCATCGGTCAGACTGGCCTCACACGTCAGCTGTTGAGTTTAAGGGACAGTCTGTGAGGTCACTTAAAGGGGTAGTGGGCTAGATGTCCTTGCCTTGTTGTGAGCTCTCTGTTGATTCATTTCCACAGATACCTTGTTCTAAGGCAGCATTTCATGCTTTAGAAACAAGTGCAGACTGAACCAGTGGGTTCCTGTTGATTGAAAGGCTTGAATCATGGGTTTGCAATTGTGTACACCAAAATGTGCAATTGTACACTTTTTTAGGGAACTTTGCTCGTAATTGTACACCAAAATATGCGATTGTACACATTTTTGGGAAACATCTTCCTCCAAAATTGAAAATGGGGTAGGCAGGTCTGAAATTGCCACTGTTTTATCTTGTCGCTGACCAGGTTTGGGTACCAGCACGGCAAAGGAGGCCAAAGAATACTTCTCAGACATGGTTCGCCATCGGATTAAATTCAGATACGCCGGTCCTGAGGATGATGCCTCGATCAATTTGGTGAGTAGGATATCAGATCTGTCTATTTCTTGAGATCATCTGCTGAAGCAGAAATTACTTCTGTGTTTTTTCCAGCCGCTCACAGCTTCTTTCACTAGTCGTACTGCCTTTATGACTGATTGTAAACCACTGAATAAAATGTATTTTTCTGGCTCCAGGCATTCAGCAAGAAAAAAGCTGATGAGAGAAAGGAATGGCTGACAAACTGGATGCAGGAGCGTCGGAACCGGGCCGAGATGGGCCTGCCTGAACTCTACCTGTACGGGAAGGACACGCGGGCAATCAACTATAATGAGTTCATCAACAGAGAGTTGATTCTGTTCAGTAACGCTGACAATGAGAGGTCAATTCCATCGTTTGTGGATGGTAAGTGGACATGAAGAGTGACCCGACGGTGGATCAAATGTGACCCGGCACGACAAAATGAGTCGGAATGTGCACATAAGAAGAACCAACATGTCCAAGGTGACACCAACGGTTCGCTGATTTCAGGATTGTCTGCCCATTATGAAATTTGACTTCGTCGATTTCTGTGGTTGCTGTGTGGTTCCACCTTTGGTCTTCTACTGTGCAACTTCCGACTCATTTTGCTGTGCCGGGTCACAAATTGTCTGGTTGCCATATCATGCGAAATGTGGAAAAAGTTATTTGTTTGCATTCTAACTTTTCTTTGTGAATTTCCAGGTCTAAAACCAGGCCAGCGGAAAGTGCTGTTCACTTGCCTGAAGCGAAATGATAAACGTGAGGTCAAGGTTGCTCAGCTGGCTGGTTCGGTGGCAGAACATTCGTCATACCATCATGGTGAAGTGAGTACCTACATCAGGTCAATCTACTTTCAGATCAAGCCGGTTCTCCTGGTGTTCCAGTTCCTGTAGTGGCTGCTTGTATCTCATAGCATGGTTCATTTTCGATGTCAGTTCGTCACCTGATTCTTGTTCGTTGCAGGCTTCATTGATGATGACCATCGTCAACTTGGCGCAGAATTTCGTCGGCAGCAACAACATCAATCTCTTGCAACCGATTGGTCAGTTTGGAACCCGTCTTCACGGCGGCAAGGATGCTGCCAGTCCAAGATATATCTTCACCATGCTCAGGTATGTGGGAAACCGGGAGAAAACCGGCGCTCTCGAAGAGTGGCGCCCTCTATTGCATGAAGAGCAGTGCCACCTGGTGATCGAACCCGGAACCTCAGAGGTTTCAGATGCAGATGTTTCGTTGCATTACTCGGAATTAAACATACTTGGCCTTGTTGCCTTGCCCTCATATCTCTGAAGCCAAGGCCCTACTTTCAAAATTTCATCTTTATTTTTAGCCCCCTGGCCAGGTTAATCTTCAACCCCCTGGACACCCCAACGTTGAACACCCTCTATGATGACAACCAGCCCGTGGAACCTGAATGGTACTGTCCAATCCTGCCGATGGTGCTGGTGAACGGCGCCGAGGGTATCGGGACGGGGTGGAGCACGCGAGTCAATAATTATGATCCACGCGACATCGTACAGAATCTACTGCGGATGATGGACGATGAGGAGCCACAGCCGATGGTAAGCAGTAACAGATAACCAGTGTTCTCCAACTAACAGATAACCAGTGTTCTCCAACTCCTATACCACGGGTACACACAACCACACCGCAAATTTTCTTGCCGCCAACCTAAACGCTGGAACAGACCTTCCCTGCCACACCAAAAAAATCTGCCGACACACCAAAAATCTCCCTCCACAGCTGACAAAAGTAAACTTAACTCCCCAGTTCATGAGTTACGCTCTGTCTGAAAGCAACCATACAGCGGGAACTGCATGCATACAACATTCTCGAAGATTGGCACGATGCTGCCACTGAGATCGTCGGGATTCGGCGGTTTTCTGGCCGTATGAAAATGATTTCTCGCAAAATTGGACTGTGTTTTTCGTTCGCCAGAACGCAGCAAATCGCATCTTAGCCCAACTTACATCAAAATTTTTCTGGGGGCTGCTGGAGCCTGAATACCGCCACACCAAATGTCAGAGAAGTTGGAGAACACTGAGATAACCCTTTCATTGCCGAGGCCAATCAAGAATAAAGAAACCAGCGTAACAGCTTGCGGGGTCCCCGAAACCCTGTCACATAGGTATTCATATGAAAGCTCAGGATGAGTACGTTCCAATTAATACCTATGTGACAGGGTTTCTGTTAAATTTCAGGAGAGTTACCCAATGAATTTGATCTTTTTGCTTTCAGTTGCCATGGTACAAAAACTTCAAAGGAAGCATCAGCGAAGTCGGCGACGCCCGATGCGTCATATGTGGTGAGATCGCCATTTTGGATGAGACGACTGTCGAAATCAGCGAGCTGCCGATTCGTACTTGGACTCAGACGTACAAGGAGTCGGTCCTTGAACAAATGCTGCAGGGGAGTGACAAATCACCAGCTCTTATCACGTAAGTGTTAAATTCTGCTGTCCTTATTGGAGAGGTGTCCTCCCAGCCGAGGTGTTTGTTAAGCGAGGTTCTACTGAACGTCATTGATTCCCCTTTCAGTGATTACAAGGAGTACCACACGGACACGACCGTACGTTTTGTAGTGAAGATGGCTAGAGAAAAGTTGGACAGCGCCCGTGCCCAGGGACTCCACAAGTTCTTCAAACTGCAATCGTTGGCTCATACTGGTCTCATGGTAAGTCTTCAAGCAGTCAAGTCTAAATTTGCTAATTCCAGGTAAACCCTATGAAGCCTAGTTCTTCCTTGGCCTTCACGAAACCAAGTGGACAGCCAACTTCATGCCAGTCATTTCCAGCTTCAACAGGAATCAGGCCAATTCCACGGTGGGATCAACCTCACTGACAGGTCCAGTGACGGCCTCTCACTCCTTGGTGTCTTCCATGAAGACACGGTGCATAATGGTTAGGGCTGTGGACTCGTGATCGGAAGGTCGCGGGTTCCATCCCCGGCCGTGCCACTCTGTAACTCTCAACTGGCCCTGAAATGTCCATCGTGTGCGCTATATTGTGGCTGCCCTTTGGTTTCTACAGAAAGGTTTCTGAATCATAGGCTGGGGTAATAATATGTGAAGCGCTTAGAGAGCGTAATACGCTATGAAGCGCTATATAAGAACTCACCATTATGAAGTCAATAGTTTCTTCATTAGTTCTCTATTGTCAGTTACATATGTCTGTATTCTTTTACTTCTAGGTGTTATTCGATGCTAAGGGCTGCATCAAGCGGTACGGCAATGTCCTTGAGATTCTGAAAGAGTTCTACGAGTTGCGTCTTGATCGATATCAGATAAGGAAGGACTATCTGGAGGGAATGTTGTCAGCGGAAGCTCTGAAGCTTGAGAATCAGGCTCGGTTCATTCTTGAGGTCGCTGAGACCAAGATTAAGGTGGAGGATATCAGTAAGTTGACTTCTGATTTCTATAACGTAAAGATTTGATAGTAAAAGTAAAGTCGTCTCCAAATTTTGCAAATTTTCGACCCCAACCGGGCCCGTGGTCTTCCTCAAACACTTTCTAGTAGAGATCCCAGAAAGTAGTAGAGATCTGGGATTTGTACTAGAAAGTGCCTGAGGAAGACCGCGGTTGGGGTCGAAAATTTGCAAAGTTCGGAGACGGCTTTCTTTTACTATCATTTTGTGTGTCGTTTTTTGTGCTCTATGTAAAGGATTTGAAGTCACAAAGTTCTCTAGCTCTATTTAACCAATTAGAATCCTTGAAATGACCAAACACTGCACTTGTCCAAGGTGGGTACTTTTCATACAAACGGAGGACCAAAGTGACCAGAAAATCTGATTGATCTTTTGTTGTTTCTAGGGAAGAAGAGTACCAAGGAGATGGTACAGATGCTGCTGAGGCTGGGCTATGATTCTGACCCAGTCAAGGCTTGGAAGGCAGCCCAGAACAAACTCAGGGTAAGACCACAGTTTATCAATAGTCACAGTGGCCTTCATCACCGTTGAAGGCCACTGCTTATCTCATTATCGCAACTTGGCCTAGAGTCATGAGGAGGGGGCTGTTTGAACCTATACCTCAGAAGTGACAGGTGCCAACTGCATCACTGACATCCTGATACCACTGACAGCCCAGTGATTATCACGTCCATGCGGCAGGTCCCGGGTTCAAATCTAGCCTGGGCCATATGGGATTTCATTCCCAGCTCTTCACGTCCATTGCATGGGACAGTAAGCCATGGTGCCCTGTACCTTGTGCCTTTGCTTGCAAGGGCAGGTAAAAGACCCCATCCAAGTGAGTAACATGAGTAGCTTGAGAAGGCCTCTTCTGTATTTAACAGGGCCAATAATGCTATGGCTTCGGCACTGACGGAAAAATTTAATACAAATACTGACAGCCTGTATCATATTTCATCAACTTTGAGAATATGTTGTCTTTCTAGTTGATTGAATCCCAGACGAATCAGGAGGAGGAAGAGGAGGAGGAGACAGAGAAGGGTCCAGACTTTAACTATCTGTTGGATATGCCTGTCAAAACTATCAACAAGGACAAGAGGGAGGCACTCCTCAAACAGAGAGATGATAAGGTAAAATGCCATAGAACCTTTTAAGCGGGCCGCACACGAATGCAATTTTGCCTCCAACTAGGGAGATTTTTGCCTCCTACGTGCAAATGTCATCGTGTGCGGTGGCCGAAGGCAGATGTGGAGATGGATTTTTTGCCTCCACTGCAGACCAAACATGAAACAACGTTGCGCCACATCTACAGGATGCAAATTTGCAATGATGTGCGGCGGCTGACGCACCGTGTGCGGTGACAGGATGCTGAGACAAAAAGCTCCTATGGAGGCAACGTCGGAGACAAAATTGCACTCGTGTGCGGCAGGCTTTAGTCAACACCTCTGCCAGGAGGATTCCTCTCTATTTAGGACACCAGGGACCTTATTCACAAAGCACACTTAGAGTAAGAAGGCTTTCCCATCGTTTGCCAAGGTATCTTTGTTGTTTTCAGAATGACGAGCTGCACCGCCTGCGGAGGAAGACACCCAAGGACCTGTGGAGGGACGACTTGAATGAACTATCAGAGGAGCTTGAGGTAAGTTGAAATGAGGTCAACCTATCACTGTGAGTTGGATAATTAATATACTAGCCTGGGATTTGGAGGGGTGTTACAGATAATGTCTCGCCAGAATCAGTTTCATACGATGTATATTGTATCAAAGATCAGAAATCATCAATTAGGGATTCTTCATTGTTTTTGCAGAAAGTGGAACAGAAGGAACGTGATGAAGAGAAAGTGAGCCTAAAGATGGCGCCGAAGAACCCGACAAAAGGAGGCCGAGGCGGCGGTAAACAACAGAGGTTGAAGACTGAAGTGCTGCCGTCGCCGATTGGTGAGCGCGTGGTCCCTGTCATTGATGATGTGTACAAGAAGAAAGAGCCGGGTGGGAAGAGAGGGGTAAGTTCAGTATTAGCTTGGTGCAGTGGTCTAGTGTGGGACTTGAGACTAAGAGGTCCTGGGTTTGATCCCCATCCGAGTTAGTACTTGGATTCTCAACTTGTCGGAAAGGCACTCCACATAATATCAAAATATGGCTGGCACTGAAATGGTCAAACTCATTGGTGCTAGGTCTAAACTGTCAAACTTGTAATATTGTTGTAAACTGCTGGAGCCAACGACTTTGCTATTCCAGAGAAAACCGAAAGACGACGGCTTCAAGCAGACCAACCTGATGGACATGTTCGACGGCGAGGATGACAGCAACGAGTTGAAGCCACTCGCCGAACGTATTGGAAGTCCTGGAAAGAAACCAGGAGCTAAAGCTGATCAGGGCGACAAACCTAAAAAACCTAGAGCTAGAAAGAAGAAAGAGACAGGTTAGTAGACGTTTACGTGTGACCCAGTTTCTTGTGAATTAACCTTTGTTTAGTAGGTGGACCCATGTGGACAAGGTGACCCATGTTTAGTAGGTGGAAATTTGAAATGAGAGCTTGCCAAATACAGAAAACTCAAGAGAGACAACTCAATAAGAATTCTGACGTTATAAAACCTGTTAACTTGTCTTGTTTGTTCGTTAGCGGATACTTCAATATCACCAACTAGGACTGTGAGTGACCAATCAAGAAGTAAGCAAACGAAGGCATTATAAATCCCTTGGTTACATTCACAACACATTTGTCACATCCCCTGCTGCACCCCTTCTGCCCTTCTTTAATGTACCATTCCCTTCCGAGTTAAAAATATCACCAAAAAATCACTTCGTAACAAACTTTCCCACATTGATTCATATCCCTCACTCTTTTCTCCAACAAATCCCCAATACAGATTGTAACCCATTTCTGTGCTGCCTTCACTATCTCCCCTGGTGATCAGTGGGGGTGTCGTGAATAGAAGTAAGAGCTCTATTATATTAGCAAGTCACCGCTATTACTTCAAATGACCCATGTTCCCACTGATCAATATCTGGATGGTGCCTTACACAACTGGAGGGCAGTCCAGTTGCTATGATGTGAATTTCTTTGTCCTTTCACCTTGGGGAATAATTGACACAGTTAGTGTCTAAAATATGCCAGCAGTGTTCCTTTTCAATACGTTGACAATTACAGTTCGTCGAGTTCCTTTGATATCTCATATGTAAGATTTGTTCTCCACTTTTCAGATGAAGACGGCTCGCCTGTAAAGAAGAAAGGGAAGAAAGGATGTAAGTTATTATGATTCAAAATCGNGGCAAAGGAAAGAAAAAGAATCCATGGTCAGATTCTGAGAGTGAAGAGAATGACATCCAGGAGGACTGGTCGGATGATAACATCGCCGAGGACGAGGTTGTTATTCCACGTGAGAGAGCAGCGGGTGGCAGAAGAACTGCAGGTATGTGTGATCGCTTCTTTGGCGTGTGGGGTGGGGGTGGGGGTAGGGTTTTTGAAAGCCCGGGAAGGGAGGAGTAAATGCCAATTTGTCATTAGTAGGTTTTTAAAGTCGGGGAGGGGCCTAATTGCCAATTAGAAGTGTAGTGATAGGGGTAGAGGGGTCAGCCTTACACCCATCGTTAGAAAATGAAGGGTGAACAACTAGAGGGCAGATGGAGCTTAAAAAAGGGTGGTTGAATGAATACGCATATCTGAAGCCACGTCTTCACAAAAGACGATACTAATTGTCCCCTATATGCCTTCTTTTTCAGCATCAAAGGCCAAGTATAACTTTGGCGATGAAAGTGACGATCTCTCAGATCATAACGATGAGGATTTCTTCGACTCTGAACAGAAAGACAACTATGTTCCTGAGGTCGTCGCCGACCCGGTGGACTCAGACAGCGACTTCGGCGAGACTACATCAAAAACGGGAAAAGAGAAGGTTTTCACAGTCAGCAGTGACTCAGAAGAAGAAGTTGTGGAGAAACCCAAGAAACAGACAACGTTTGATGACATTGTGGAGAAACCCAAGAAACAGACAACGTTTGATGACATCTTTGGAAAAGCAAAGGGTATGTAGATATCTATTGTGTGTAGTTCAGTCCCTTACTGCCGAGGTGTTGATGTTCACTTAAACCTTGATAAAATATCAAGCGAAGAGTTGAGTTCTAACTTGGTTTATTATTTCTTTGCCTAGAAAACACAACAAAGCCCAAGGCTGCCCCCAAACCCAAGCCCAAAAAGCCAGCGGCTGTCATTGATTCCGATGATGATGACACAGATCTGGGTGATCTCGTCATGGAAACGGAGGAGACAAACTCCCAGACGTCGGCCGCTGATTTCACCTCCAAACCAGCGAGTAAGTAAGAACCTGTCGAATTGATTCAGAATTTTGAACACACCCTTTGCTTTCACTGCCGATACCCAACTGTAACTACTGTCGTTTGAGGCCCTGCGAGTTATTGTACCAATGTTCAACATTTTGTCCCGGTTGTACTACGTCAAGAACGTAGTGACGCAGCATTATTATTGCATTCCTGTATTTGAGAGCGCCGCCCTGTGACAATAAAAAGTCAAACGGGTGCCTCACTTGATTGAATTTCACTTCCAGAAGAGCCCAAGAAACGAGGGCCAAAGCCTAAGACTGACGGCGAGCCAAAGCCAAAGAAACCAAGGGCACCGAAGAAAAAGAAGCCATTGAGTGATGATTCTGATGAGGAGGCTAAGCCAAAGAAACGAGCCAAGAAAGCACCAGCAGCGAAGAAGGTGAGCATTAGGGATGACTTCCTGGAAGGTTGTCCGAGATCCTTGACAGACCAACAAAGGAGTCTATCGTGTAAACACCCTTCATGAGATAATTCGGATTTTTGAAGCGTTGATTAGGCCTCGGATTCTGTTAACCTTGATTCTGAAGGAAAATACTGTAAAGCAAGATAATTTCGGCTGGAAATGTTTGCAAATCAAGAATTATGGATGTATTTGCGGCAGGATATTTTCGCGAGTCTCTTCCATTTTTTCGGTTTTTTTTCACGGACCATATCTATCACTTGCCTGTATTTATTATTCAGGAAATTTTCGCGACTCACACACTCTCGCGAAATTCGCAAAAATTTACTGCACGCGAAATTTTCCTGCTTTACCGTACATTTATGTCGACTTCAATTCCAGAAAAAAGCCAAATTTGATGACAGCGAAGATGATGATGATTTCATGGCGAGTTCAACTCTCACCCATAATCCAGCAATCGATCGTACGGGCCGCAGCAGGAAAGCCGTGAAATATACGTTCAGCGATGAGGAGGAGGAAAGTGATTATTCTGGGGGCAGAGTTTGGGGGCCATATTTTCATAAATGAGGGATGAAGTGAACAAAATCAGCAGGGAGATGCTAGTAATTTAACTCTTTGTTGTGTGTAGAATGTTTTATCAGTTGCCTAATAGTAAACTCCGTAACGACTTCGTGAAAGCCTGGTGTAGACATTTTCTGTCTCATTTTGTAACTTGTATAGAATGTGTGTTGTATTTTATGTGTAGTTATGTGCTGAGAATATCTGCATTTTGTAATGTGGTTTTCCTGAACGCAATATTGTCTTAACTTGATGTATTTAAAAGGAAACACTCCATGTCATGCTGTCACTATGATCCAATGATATGTCCATTTCGCATCGTGTCAATTGCATTTATTCTTGGACCGAATACATCCAAAATTTTGTATGTTTCTGTTCGTGTTTTTCTGTTATGACCCTCCAACTATGGAGAAATCAACGAAAAATCCAACATTTTCTCATCGAAGCGGTTCAACAACGTCGCCATCTTGTTTTGAAATCACGTCACTCGTCGACCGTTGGTGATGTCGTCACAAAAGCCCTGTTGTCAGGGCTTTTTCATTAGCACGTACCTGGCCTCATACTCTCCCACCCCAACGCCATCTGTCGAGGCCAGTGGAACCAGGCTAAGTCTGAACCGCCGTCAAACTCGCCTAGCCCAGTGGTGCAGCGTTCCGTATTTTCGGTTTGCTCCACTTGTACAGTAAGGTGTAACCGTCTGACCTCTGCGTTGGAGATTGAACCGCCCTATGCACTGCTGCCACCTATTCATGATGACGCTAATCAAAATTACAATTATTTCCCATTGGCGCTCCATAATTACCTGGCTCCCCCTGAATGATGACGCATTGAAATAGACTCGTCCAAAATACTTCCGGTTAACCCATATTTCGAAACCGACGGATGGATGTCGGGTTCCTTTAAAAAATGGACAAATTACTTAGTTTAGGGGTGTTTTTAGCAGTTATATCAACATGTAAGTATTGTAGAGTGTTTATAATCATTGAATCCGAAATTTTAGTGTGATTTGATGTATCGTTCGGTGAAATAAAGTGCATTTTGATCCGAGTATCTGTCTTTTACAAATCCCTCGACACTCAAAATCAAAATGGCGGCGGATGACCTAAATTTCTGAACGCGAAAAGTTTATTTCGTTTCTTCTTGGTTTGGTCGTCCTCTTCCCAATTATTTTGTGATCCTAAGGGGCGAAGTGTTTTAGTTGGTTTTGGGGGTAGGCCCAGCTACTGATGCATCATCCTGACTTGACTGTTGCAGGCGACCCCCCCCCCCCCCGCAAGCAGCACCACAACACAAAACTGACTGCCATCCGTGCGTGGTGCAGGCGTGGTCGGATTGTCAATGTCATGATTGTGAATCATCATCAACTGCACTGCATCTTGGAGAAAAAAATAAACAACCCCATATCTTTACAGTTTGTTGTGGTTTTTGCACATAAATGAGTCTTAATTTAAGACTTAAATAGAACCCTGCCAGGCCTGAGTCCCTGCTGGAGATTCGGTTCCACCACCAGCAAGGTCGAAGGAGCCCCAGCTAGCTGCCTGTCTCTCTATCTGTAACGTGTCTTGCATGCCATTGGCTTTCAAATAGGCCTAGGTATAAGGCCTATCTTATGAGGCCCTGTTTAATTTGGCTTGCAATTAGGGCCTCGTTATTTGGCTCGCGATTAGGGCCTTGTTATATAAATTGGCCTACAAGTGCAATTAGGCAGTAAATTAGGGCCTCATTAATTGGCTTGCAATCAGGGCCTCATAAGACAGGCCCTGGGCCCAAGGCAAGTTAATAGACGATATTCCTCCAAAAGAGCGCAGCACCTTACGGGTGTCAGCGTCATGACGTCCCGCACGTCACTCATGATGATTTGAGGCGAGACGAAAAAAAATCAGATTGTGTCACGACGTCATGATCGCTGAAACAACGGAATTTTTTTTCGAGTCACGTCATGCGTTCAGAAAGGACGTACGGGACGTCATGACGCTACCCCCGTAAGGTGCTGCGCTCTTTTGGAGTGATAGAGTCTATTAAAACTCATCTGAATAAATTGCTTGATTACCGGTAACACATTTTTCCTTTTTTGCAGGTTATTCATGGGAATGTTACGTTTGCAAGGATCAGGCTGATAACAAAGACAAATGTGTCAAAAGTACCATCCAATGTCAGCAACACGAGGACACGTGTATGACACAGATTAGATATAGAGGTAACTGACTGATCTCATCAGTACCATTTCAAATTAATTATCCGTGATCCTACATATTTCTATACTAAATTGAGTATTTTTCCCTTCTCCAGTTCCGCCCTACTGGACCCCTCGTGCCGACCGCTTCCATTTCATCTCAAAGACCTGTGCCAAGAAGAGCGTCTGTGATGACATAAGATACACGTATAGGAAGGCCTGTAAGAGAGATTGGTACGATGATTGGACGTGTATTGAATGTTGTCAGGGTGATCTCTGTAACTATTATGTAACGGTAAGTATCTGAGAGGGTAGGGTCAGGGGACATCTAGCAGTAGCCTCTTTATGTGACATCTTGTCTCAGTCAAAACTGCCTTTTCCCATGAAGGGATTTTCATTCTATTGAAGGTCTGGTTTCTTGCATCAGCAGTGATTTGAATTGGAATGTAAACCAGATAGCTAAATAACACTTTTATTTTCCATTTCAGCTTGGGTCTGGTACAGTTCAGGGCAGCTTAATTGTAACACTTGTGACAGCGGTAATGGTCCTGGTGCGGAATTATGTGTGAGATTGATGGAATCAAAATGACGTCAATGTGACAACTGATCCTGATCCCCCCCCTCCCCCCAGCAAGATGAGAACTTTCCACTACCGTACCATAAATGCATCCTGTTTCCAGAAATTGATAATTGTGTTTCATTGAATGGCTGTTAGCACTTGCCAGTCACATTGGAGTTCAGAAATCTATGTAACCAAATTATTGGATGAAGTTTTAATGTCTTCTTTAGGAAAGTTTTCCAAAGTTGTAAATATCATGAATTATGTACATTCATTTATCATAGCTTGCTGTGTATTCTAAATGCATTTTATTTCTGTAAATATTTAGGACATGTCAGAGGGCTTCAGATATTCACTGATTTCAGGTTTCAAGAAGTGAAGTACATGTACTCCTTAAATATTTCTTTTTCCAACGGTACTCTTTGGAAAACTGTCCATACTCTGTGGTATTTGGAGCGAAGAGTATGATACTCACTGGCCCCAAATATTATCTGTTAAGCCCTGGCCCGACCGCCAGGAAACTCCAATAGTACTAAAAGTGCCTAACAGAGAGGTATGCAATGCCTTTTACCCAGCATTACAGAATTTCCCTGTTAGGCTCTGCTAGTGCTATCGGAGTTTCTTGGCGGTCGGCCCTGATGTGTACTGTATACTGTTGTAAGGTTTGCAAACATATCATGATCATGATGATAGCATGTGTTATGCTTAATGGACACTAGATTTTTAGAAAAATACATTCCAAGACGTTATAACCGCCGATTGTGGCCAGTTATTGTAATGTTTTCTCAGTTAACTACCGTCCTGAAAATCGTCCCATGATTACTGTGTTTACCATATCTCTTGAGTCTTATTTCAAAGATGTGTGCTGCCCCCTATCAGGTTTTCACAAATGATTCAGAGAATATCTTTTGTTTGACTACTTGGGGGCACTGATAACGTCTTTTTGTCAAAACATTCCACGATCTACTTGTATCTGTATCCATCCAGCACAATCACAAAGGAAAATTGTTTTAAATATTCATGTATTTTCAAATTGGTAAATTAATTGATATAATCGAATTGTAAAGACTTTTATACCTAAAAATGTAATGTATCAACATTTTTATATGTGTGGCTATTATATACTGTATAAACAATAATCTGACTCTTGTTAGTTACTCAAGTAAATACTTTATGGTCTTGCGTAGTTCAGCACAGGCGGATGACTGCTACATGCCACACTCCCACATTTTCATATTGGAATATCAACAGGAAAAAGGCCCCATGGTTTTCTTCACATCCTACCATGTTTTTCATCAATAGATGCCATACCAATGAGAAACTTTGAGGAAAAAAAGGAATTTGAAGCCTTGGCCCCGAGCATCAAAATGGGTAGGCCACTACTGGCGCAGTAGGCCGCACAGAACAAAATGTGAATGGCATTGTATTAATTTTGCCTATAACATAATTAAGCGCATTTGCCCCTTTATTTTGACACCGTTGAGTGAGAAAAAAAACATACATAGCATGGTGAAGAAAGGAAAAATATTCGTCGTGAGCAGGATTCGAACCTGCGCGGGGAGACCCCATTTGATTTCGAGTCAAACGCCTTAACCACTCGGCCATCACGACGTCGGGATGGAATCGGCGAATAAGCACAATATGTTAGATCGGTGTTGTTGAGGGCACTATCAACCTCGTGTCCAGACGTGAAATTGGCGCGTC
>NMRB01000537.1:288613-321874 GCA_002633025.1 Notospermus geniculatus
TTTAAAGTTAAAAAGTATGTTTTCTCCCAAGACCAAACTCTGAAATTAAAATCTGGTGCATAATGTAGAATGTTACAATACAACAAACAATATGATGCTAATAAAATATCAGAGATCTGTTGAAAATTTTTTTCAATATAAAATTAGTAGGGGACAATGGTGTCGTACGGGACAAAAGTGTCGTACGGGACAGCTAATTATCTGCTTTCTGACCACAACCAAGGCAGCCAATTCAACAAATTGTGGATAATATTGTTGCTCATGACTAACATTCAGAGAATATTAATTATCACTGTTGTACATCATACTGAACAAATGCTACAGACATAAATAGTAGTTTTTGGTGTCGTACGGGACATTGTGACTTCACAAATTTCAATCCAAATTATTGAAATGTGGAAAAGGCCCAAACTTAATCTATGGCTGGTGGCAATACAACCTTACTATCCACTATCTATTCAGGGTAGATGACAGTCGCTGTAACAGTCACCAGTGGAGACAGCCTGGGTAAAAGATTAGTGAGAATTCACAGAATTTGTCTTAAATTAGGTACCCCGACATGTAAAGGGTTAAAAAATTGATATACAAGACTTTTTGATCATAAATCTTTTAATTCCTGAAAGAAGGGAATATCAACTTATGAAAATGACCAATACAACTTGAATTGGGGCATTCTGAAGTTTTGCTTATTTTGTCCACCTTTTCATGGAATCGCCCATTTCGACATCGTCTTTCCTCCCCATGAAGATACCAGACAGAAAATTTGTATTCGGGAAGCGATCACGGGATATTCAGCGACCCAAACATAAGACTTGGGTCGTAGAAGGAGCCCGCTCGTTTCTATGGTTACGGGGACGGTGTAGGTGTTGAAGTGGGTCTCGGGAGGGCGGTGCTTCGTCCTGGTATCGTGGTGAGAACTGGCATCTCCTCTTATGTATGTTTGCTAATACATGACATACACATTTGTGTGTCTCTGGGATGTCGGGTCAGCAATGCAGCTTGGGTCATGATGATGAGGACACTGCACAGGTCGACAATGCGTCTCGAAGCAACTCAACGGATCAGTCGCAGATAAAAAACCACCACGCGCAGGTCGACATTTCAGCGATTGAGAGGAACTCGGCGCAACTGGCAGTTATACCTCGTACAGCACACTCATATCATGATGCATCCGGCAGTTTCTCGGAGACACAAGCGTGCTCAGGTTGACAAAATCGGCAAGTCATGCAAGTGATCATCAGTCACTCGGAGTTGCTTCCATCGCCGGAAAGCTAGTTGCCACAAGTTGCTTCAGCAATGTCGACCTGTTACAGCATTGCTGTGTGCTGGCAGAACGCCATCCGTCCGTCAACCCAAAGATGTCCTTTGTGGTCATTCCACTGCTCTTTTCAAGGTTCGTTTTACTGACGTTGTCATGTCTCTTTTGACAATCAGCCTGATCCAGCTTTTTGCCACCAGTCATCATGTTCTTTCCCTTCGCTTTTGTTGAAACGTGTCCCCGAATTAGCTTTGCAGCTTGTCACGGTCTAGACTGTTAGGTAAGGATCTGTAACCAATCTTTCACACTGTAAAACCTTCTAAAAATAATTCCCGAAGTTGTGTAACAATGACCAAAAACGTCTCTCTAAAAAGAAGGTAGCGAAAATTACGTAACAGTAACCGAATCCATCATTTTGTTGGACACAATCTTTTACAATGTTACAATGGTCTTAGGCCTTTTTGATCTGCCGATGACTCATCTGCCAAAATATCGTACATGTGCTGTGTCTCGTTGCCGCCTTTATTTGAAGTGGCCACCTGACATACCTGATTGGATGGGTAAATCGCGGCACACTTGGCATCGGTGAATTGTATTCATTCAGGTGATCATTCAGGTTTTGGAGTGTCTTATTCCAGCGGTGGCGAAAATCAACAGGATAATAACTGAATGTCATGAATGAAGTAGCCTAATTCACATGTTTTTTTGTGTGGAGAAGAACATTTTAAATTCTATAGCAGGGATAATTCTTTATTTCGCAGGTAAGTCTTTGATTGTTGTTGGCTTGTGTGACGAGTGTGTCTGCTTTTAACTACTACTCAGCTGCGACAAAGCCAGTAAGGATGAGATTACCATTGCCTTATTGCAGGGATGAATTAGTTTTTAATTTGGCTTTTCCATGCCACTTTGTTGGTGCCCGACAGTCTTGGAGTGCCACAGATCCAGGGGTCCTGCCCCCTCCCCATAATGAAGGATGTGCTTCGTATGAAACCAGCGAATCTCGACTTCCGTTCTTTCCGTTCAGGATCAACAACGGTCCTGCAGTACTACGAGGGGGGGGCATGCATTCGTGCCCCTATTGTCACCACCCAAGAACATTTTGTAACCAGACAAATCCTGGCATCCACTCTTCCCCTTCAGGATCAACACTGGTCCTGCGGTAGCGAGTGGGGTTTGTACATATTCGTGCCCCTATGTCACCACTTTTAGAACGTTTTGCCGGTGGTGACACATATGGTGGAGTAAGCACAATTGACCACCTCTGACATCGAGTACCTCAGATTGCACGCTGGGCGGCACGCCAACCAGTACGTTGATGATCTTCCATCTCTGGCAGAAGTCTGCATCTTGGATTGCTTCAGGGGTGGGGTGTGCGGTGGCCAAACACCTGTGAATTCTGAAATCAACAGGGAGCAAACAGCTGCTACTGCTTGAACCTCTTACTGCTAATCAATGAGATTGTGTTCTAATAATTGATGGATACCAGATCACAAAATTTGGCAGTTATAAGATGTTACAGGTGCAGACCATTAGACACCTGTCTTACGTTAGTGTCATTCTTTATCTGTAACTTCTTGGCTGCTGTTTGATATCTCTGGCTGAATCATTGATTGAACACCTGTGAACGTCTTACATTTAAAGGGGAAGTGGCCCCCAATTGTCTTCTGAAGTCTTGGGAGGCTGGAAGATTATTTTTGAGTATGGTACGAAAGTGCAGTTTGTGCAGTTGGATCATGAAAAACAGCTCTGACCGAATCTGCCTTTGGGAATCAGTTATCAGGCTTTCCTACCCACCCCCACCCTATAATAGGGATGAAGCAGTTTTCATGACTTTTCAAAAGGCGTGTGGGAAGTTTATGGCTTCATTTGAAATTGGTCAAACACTTTCTCTTTTTGTGCGTTTCTGGTAAGTGGAGCAAGTCTTTTTCTTAGTTCAACTTCTGGCCGTCATGTACCTGCCGGTACACCTTCAGGGCACCGTCGTCCCCTCCGTTGTCTATTGTTTGTTTGTTTGAAAGAGTGCATCCACCGTTCACGCTGAAGGCCTCCTTTGAAATGGCCCCCTAGGACAACATAAACCAAGGTTTACAATGATGTGCAGTAATTGTGGCTCATTGATTTGCAAAACAAATCTCTCGCTCAGTCAGACAAACCAGGTTCGTTTTTCCGCATCGTAAATGCAGGTTTGTTTTTCTACATCTAGGTCGGTAGTAAAAGAAAGCTGGCAGGTACGGGCTGCAGGGGAGCGCTGCCGCAGTACCTCCTGGATCAGCTCTCCCAAGATGGTACCCATGATACCTCTGTCATTTTGAAAAGTGCCTAGAGACCCCACTTGGATCAATTATCTCCTGTTGGTTTGAACTCGCTGGGGATATGGGTCTGTTTCTGAGGCTAGGCCTATGGAGTCCGTGTTTCACGGTTCGTAAGGGCTTGGGGATCAGCTGACAGTTGGTGGCCATGGTTTCTGCCAGAAATATTTTTGAGGGTATGCAGTTCTTCAAAATCAGCAAAAAACCCCATGTCGATGAAATTAAAGAAAATGGCCCTTTTCTGTTCCTTTGAGGGTACTCACAGCGTACCCTGCGTACCCTCTGGCGGAAACACTGGTGGCAAAGGGGCGCCATTCACACTGTAGTTGCAGGGATATGGGCTTGTTTCAGAGGCAAGGCCTAGAGGTACCAGTAGACATAGGAGAGGGGTCTTGGGGATCAGCACAGAGTGGACGGCAAAGGGGTCTAGGCCTAATGGGGTGAGCCTTGGGGTCAGTCCCTAGTGGGGTGCAAACTGGGGCTCACTGCACTTGCCAGCAATAAGCGTCTGTTTCAGAGGCTAGTGGCTAGGCTTGATGGGATTGGCCTGGGGTCTTGCGGTAGCCCAGAGTCGACAGCGAAGGGACTTTCGCACTGCACTTGCTGAGGTTAGGCTTATGAATGGGAGTCTACCTTCATTTGTACCGGTACATGTAGGAGGAGAGGCTTGGCTTCTGGAGCCAACTGGTTGGCAAACAGGAGCTCACTCCAATCCCAGAAAGACTACGAACCGTACCCCCTCCATCCTGGCTTTGGGAAGGAGCTGTCAGTGTCATGATTATGTAAACATGTGCAAGAGCTGCAACGCCTGAGACTGGAGAGATCGAGAAACGAATGCTCGCATTGGTGCCGCCGTCCAAACACCTGCAGTAGCTTTGTCTACCAACTCGTAGGATTATCACAAAAGTTCTATGAATCATTTACTCGGTTTACAGCACCTGCTTGAGTAGCTTGAACCACCGGCAGAAGAAAATGTAGCTGCGATAGCTAAAACCAACTCCTGGAGCTGATAATCACTTCAAGATATGAAGAAGAATGAAACAGTGATGGACTGGATGACCACACAACAGTTGCCATCGGCGATATCCCAAAATTGAGGAGCTACATGTAAATGGAACGTCGTTTGAAGAACGTGTACAAACATGTAGAACTCTGTCATTTTGTCTGTTGTTTGATGCGATGCTCGTTTGTGCGTCACCTTCACTGGGGGTGATGTGGTGAATCCACTCCATATACACTTCCCGCTGCGGTTTAAAGTCGGCGTTAAAGGTGTCATGATGCAAACAGGTGTTTTGTACCGCACACAGGTGGTGATAACACCGACTTCGATTGCAGAAAACCACCAGCAGACAGAGGATCCTAAATAAAATCACTGACAGACCACAAATCAATTTTTTTCGCGCAGTTTGTTTTTTGTTGACCTAAGCAATGTTAACATCAGTCAATCTCTTTATAAATTCATCCGATCTTGATATTTACTGCATGCAAACTCGCCCACCCAAGAAGATGCACGTTTTTTCCACGATTCTCTGACATAGCATCATTTTCTGTGGCTATCCTTGGTCTGGCTGCACCTCACGAGGGGAGCTTGTCAAACCGTGCATTCATTTATCACCTTGAGAACCCCCACCATGAAAAACCCCAGGGGGACTTTTCCAACCAGCTCAATAATTTGACACCAACGTCACGGCTCTCTTCCTTCCCACAAAAACATTGCAGAATATCAGTTTCTCCTATCGTCTTGGGTGGTTTAGCACAAAGTTATGATCTTGTATTTGATGGATTTGCTCATAAACAATCGTTGAATGGCAGAACGGTGCAGTCAAATGGCTGGACAGAAATGCTGTAGTTGGAGGCAATGGTAAACCCTTGAAGCCAATAGATCGTTTTCACGACGTAACTCCGACAGTGTCCGCCATGATGACGTTACGCGTTTTGCCCACCAGCAGAAACGCAAAATGCATTGGCTGCTGGTGGGCAAAACGCGCAACGTCATCATGGCGGACACTGTCGGAGTTACGTCGTGAAAACGATCTGTATCAATCCTTGGCCTTACAGCCAGTGGCAAACCCGTGTAGCCAGCGGCAAACCCGTGTAGCCAGCGGCAAACCCGTATAGCCATTCCAATGGCAAACACGTGTAGCCAGTGGCAAACCCGTGTAGCCAGTGGCAAACCCTTGTAGCCAGTGGCAAACCCGTGTAGCCAGTGGCAAGCGTTGCAGCCAGTGGCAATCCTTTGCAGTCCACCAACTCGCTGTATGGTTATCCAATGAAGCATCAGAACATCTCCCAGCAAGGTCATCTATCAAAATTTTTCCTCTCTTCTCTCCGTACATCTTGATGCCGGCCATTTTCTCGGAAGAACGCTTCTGATGGCACATTGCAGTTGAAATGACGCAGGCAGACATCTCCTCAATTACATCGTGATATTGCCGGGGACTCCTTCTCTTGGCAAGTCAATAGACCAGAAAATGAAGTGCATGGCCAGCAATTCCCGCGATGATTGAGCTCAAGTTCTTGTGCCGCTGTGTGCTTTATCGTGCCGATCTTGGGTCCGGGATTCTCTATCAGGACAGTGACTTGTTTGTGATCATTCGTCTTGGAGAAGATTCTGATCACGATTCGATTTGTGCTGCCCTACACATTATACATATATTTTGCTGTGTTCATGTAGGTTTGTCTATACTTGGGAGACGTCCTGGTGCCTAGGTCTGGAAGCTGTCACGGCCAACCATGACTTGGCTGAGCCTAGCCAGCAGTGAGGCAAAGCACAGTGCGGGAATCCCTTTCCTCGAAGACGTATAAATTTCGTACCCTCAAAATTTGGGGAAATACACTGTACCGTACTTCAATTACAGACCATCCTGGAAATTACTTTTTACCTTCACGCTTCAGGGTGGAAAAAGGATCTGGGGAGGCCCCTTTCATTCCCAACATCAATGCACCAGTGCGAAAACCCTGATAAAGGACAGGGAAAGACCAGCGGCCAGTGTTTTCCCTGATTAAAAAACACGTGACGGCCCGTCACGTTTAGAATGCAAACGTCTGTGCCTGCGCCACGTTAAAAAATCTACGTAGTGGAACCGCCACGCTTAAAATATCCACCGTCACGCAAAAAAATCGGCCGACACGCATTATCTGAGCACTCCCAACGCTTGTTTTCATACGGACGCAACAGAGGAATATGGTTGTTACACACCCCTTTCAACAACGATAATGGATCGGTCCAATTATACTACCTTTACCACCCGTCTAGCATTGTCTAGTTCATAAACTTGCCAACGAGATTTCATAGATGGCGCTCGGCTCATTGCGCGCGTTNAAAGACCAGCATTGAACTACTGGTTGTTGAAAACACTAAAAGCGAGGGCTTCCTGGTTCCTTCTACCGTATGCCAGACATCTCCATTGATTAGATCTTAGTCATTTGCACCAGACTATATTTCAAGGGGGGATCTTTTCATGTGTTTTCGTTCCATATTGCCAAGTTTTGAATGAGATGTATATGGAGGACTTGATGACTCAAGATCTCTCTCTTGTCGTCAAAATGTCAAGTAGAAAAACTTTCGATATCTTAGTCAAAATGAATCTACTTGATCGATGTGTAACAGTTGCGTTTTGATGGAATTCAGTGTGGAAATTCTTGACATGGATATTGAGCTTGGTTTGTTTGGGGTTGAAAAACAGTAGACTGTTTCATGTGTGTCTGTTAGTGTAAAGTGGAGAAGACTCATGCTGATGTCAGGTCACACTGTTACGATTGCCTGCGCTGCAACGGAACAGTGTGTCAAGTGAAAAGGAACCGCCATGGTCAGGTCGCAAAAGTGAAATTGCGTGCGCTCAGGCAGAACAGGCGGCACCTGTGCTCAGGGAATCGTAACTCAAGTCCGGTCGACTGTGAATGGATAACACCGTCAGGATGAAGTTGAACATTTTCAACTCTTGCAATTCGTGACCTTTTTGATCGACGACTGATGCGAATAGTCGTAGGTGCGACGCAAGCTGCAGTCATGTCACGCCATATCGGCGACTGATTTGTTCTAGGTTGTCGTGTCCCAGACGCAAAGTGATCCGGAGAGGTCAGTCGCCACCTGTTTTGTGCCGTCACGAGGTCGACCTGACATCAGCATAAAGTGGAACTGTGGAAGTTAATTTCCGCATCAGTAGCTTGGCATTATTTTGTTGTAGAAAGATGTCAGCATGAATCAACGGCTATTCTAACCACAACCGCCACAGAATTTTAAATTCATTGTATTGTTTACAAGAATAATCAGTTGGAACCAACCACTTCCAACCGCAACCACTACAGACCCAAATTCCTGAACCTTACAGTCTCAGTCACCCAGGAAGAATTTGATAACGGCAAGCATAACAAGGTTCTGCCCGAGCTAGCATCTCTAATTAGTTTTGAGGTCAGGCTTGTCAGGATTATGTTGGGGCGTGGGTGGAAAAGATGTACTGCAGCGTAATGATGCGCTTTGAATAAATGGGAAGTTTTTAGGTTCGGTGGGGAGTGGGCGGTGATACTTACACCATCCACCTTGATTTGAAGAGAAGATATGAGATGTAAAAAGCGTTGTGAATGATTCAGTGCCATAAGTAAAGTAGACCTATGCCTGATACTGAACCTCAGCGTTTGTATTATAGAAAGGATGTGCAACGCACAATGAAGTACAGTGGGCTACATCAGAAGCTGGGTTGTATTCGTAACTGTAGTAAGGAGAGGTAGGTCCTTCATGTTTCAATGACACAAGTTTTCTCCAGCCATACATCCTCCCACAGCAGGGTCGCTCCTCTTCATCCACTTTGTGTGCGAGTGTATGAAGAGCAACGAGACCAAAGCCCTGCTGTGGGAGGATGAGCCAAGTAGTTCATAGAGCCGACTCACAGGAGGGAACTGTCACGTGGAGAACCGCCTTAGGGCATACTGCACGTTGCTCAAGAAACTCGTGGTGATGGATGTTTTGTCATTTTGCAGTTCATTCAAATCACATTTTCAGTGAAAACAATTGAAACACGAGAACAGACAATTAACAAGTGTGCATTTGATCTGAAAGGGTGGGTGTGGCAGGGATGCAGCCGTTCTTGCACAATCTGCCATTTGTCGATCACCACCAAAGATGTAAAGGGCGGGTCCATTTCGGCGGGAATACGCAGACACACCCCTCGATAGATTTTCTCAGATCTGTGTTTGCAAATAACCAATGTTGCCATAACGATAGCGGAGGCTGGAGCCTGTTGATATTAGATGCTACATCTCCTCGACCGTTGCCATGACGCAGTGAAGTACACCCTCTTATTTGGAAACTGTTTATTATTGTTTGCATCAGCACACGTCTCACTGTCTTTGAATATTTGCAACTACGCCCGGCGCATCGTCAGCCATTGATGTCCTGCTCTACATTGTCATTCTCGCTGTCTTTCATGTCAGCAAACGGAAAAAACAGTACGACTGAAAAAAACGTGCGTGATATATGAATGCAAATTCATTACTTTATGACGGCAGCACATTTTTCACAATATCATCAAAGGAAAATGTCCTCTCTTTGGAAACCATTTCTCAAAATACAGCGATGCGTCCTACGCCAATTACCCGATAAAATTCCCACCATGTCCAAACTAATCTTATTGATGTCACTAGGGAATTGGTTGCCTAGCAACAATGCAAATGAAGCTGTTGCCATGACTCTCAATGGTTTGTGATCTTCGTTCCTTGATGATGTTCTTGTATGTGATATTTGGTGCGTACACTTTAGGAAGCTCTCTTCAACACACATGAATTCTGAAACACTCAACGTAGTCAAACTATTCAGTCCAAATGCTGCAGGTGAACTACGCTTGCAGGCACCTCCCAATTGACACCTCCCAAATGAGGACACCAGAGTCGGCAAGCACGTTTCACATTATTACCCCACCAGTCTCTCTTGAAACTTTCCTGTCGAACGAGAAGTAGTAGCTCTTCAGCATGTTCAGCACTTGATCCTCTCAGACCGGTTGCTGTTGAGACTCGGCTGGGTATTGAACAGGCGCGGATCCAAGGGGGGCCGCATCCCCTTTTGGCCAACAAATCTGTAAAATCGACATGAAATTCTGGAATTTGGAGCAAATCTTTGAAATTGACCGCAGACTTCAATGCTTAGTGGCACAGGGCACCCCTCTTTTCCCAAATCGTGGATCCGCCCCGTTGAACGTGCAGCCTCTTGATCACAACTCCAATCCTCTCACCATTGTACACCAACGGCTGATTTCTAGTGTACTGCCTCAAAATCAGAAACAAATCTGTGCCAGTCATCGCGTGGGAGTACTCTACACACACGTCTATCACTATTCAAACAACATGGGCCTACACACCGGATAAAGAAGCACTACGATGATCAGCGTATGTGCGTTGCACTCCCAATGGCAGCCTTCTTCTGGAAGTAAACACGTACCTGTGTAGAGTGGACGGAACCTTGCGGGAGGCTCCGCCATATGTTCAAGGTCGTCAGAACGGCGGTTCACCAGGTTTTCTACACCTTGGCGAAATAAACACTTCCATGTTGATTAGTTGAGCGTATTGTCGGGTTTTTCTACTCATGCTTAGCACAGGTAGCACATGGTCAGTTGTAGTAGCAGTTGTGTAGTAATAGGGAGGTTTTGCAAGCGCCCGGTTAGGCCATACGACGACGTTTATCTATTTTGTGGGTATACCCACACAATAGATAAACGTCGTCGTAGGGCCAAACCGGGCGCTTGCGAAACCTCCCTATTGTTCTATTGTCTACCACAACCAGCATGTGCGCTCTTGTTCATACGGCAGTCAGTCTTACTCCCATGGTCCCAATGGCAAAATACCAGAATACTGATTGTAAGGTTTTGCATGTGATCGCGCTTTCCACCATAATACAGTCTCAAAGCACTTCACCTTATTACCCCATCTTCTGCAGGAACCATACATGCCATACTGGGCAACTCAAGGCATGCAAGGAGCAGCTCAGTCTGTGCATCACTTGATCCTTTCAGACCAGTTGAGAATAGAGAATGGCGATTCAGCCAGGAATCGAACCTGTCGTCTCTCACTCTGGAATCAGATGCTACCATGCTCTCTCCTTCCTGTTTCCCTTGTACTTGTAGTGGGATGTTCAACCACTACGCCACCAAGTTACCATCAAAGGACAGATTTCTTCAGTCCCTGACATCATCATCTCAAATCAATATCACTTAAGACAACAAACCGCACTACAGCACCTTCGTCATCAACGATGACTCTGATATTTTTTCCTGATGACTGCCACAGCAAGTCGAGAGCAGTCGAAACAAACCCTTTATTCAGTCACGAACAAGAATGATATCTAACTATTTTGCATTAAATCTGGTCAAAAAATACAATCACAATCCATCTCGACAAATCAATGAAATCGGGTGTATCGTAAAACACTAAGGCCTAGCCCGAACTCTACCCAAACATCCCAGCAAGCCACAGCCAAGGCGAGAGAAATGTACACAGACGCTTTATTTATTCATCACCGAGAATGATATCTAACCACTTTCACCTAAAACCAGTCAAAAAATGCAACCACAGAACTTGGCAAATTTGGCCTAAGAAAAGGCCTAACCATAACCATACTCGAACATTCCCAGCCATGACTGACATCAAAATCTAATAACCCTGGGAGACTTGGATTAACATGCACGTCTGGGAGCCCTTGTTGGTTCCTGTCTGACTCAAGGCTTTATACACCGTCGGCCAAAGAAACAGACATAGTATAATTATTTGGGCGTAATTATTTATAAATCTTTATGAAATGCGAACCAATGGTGTGTGACGGGTGCCGACATTATCGATCGATTCACGTTATTTTCTGCTATTTCACAATTCGTAATTGGTTCAATCGGAAATGAGATAGATCCAGCGAGAGTTCACGTCTCGTAGCCGGACGATTCGTCATGTGTGTTGTACTTTACATCTGCGTGTATCGGGTCACCGACGCGTGAAACGCATGACGAACACATCATAACACCAGTGGCTCATCTGGGTCTCAATTTATGAGTAATCTCGGAGATTGGTTCGGAGGTTCGTGTTATAAACAAAGAGTATGCGTCAAGTACCAACGTTTGTCATGATGTGGAATTAATTCGTCGCTATAACGTGCAATATTACTTTATTATGTTTATAAAAGTGGTCCCAGACGGCTGGATTAGGTAACATTCCGTGTTTTCAACACCACGTTTGGGATATTTTATGAAAATTAAAATGCCATTAAGTAATCAAACAGTGTTGAATATCCCGTTTAGCATGCAAAGAAAAAAAATGACATTTAAAAAATGCCGCATGTGGTAGATTTAGGAAGTGTTAGGCCCTTGAGCCTAATGACTAACATCCGTTAAATGTCCTAACTTTTGGTTCGATGGAGGCCTGCCTTGCACGTAGGAGATCCGGGTTCGATTCCCGATCCAGTCCTTGCATGCAAGAGATCCGGATTCGATTCCCGGTGCGGTCCTTGCATGCGGGAAATCCGGGTTCAATTGCCGGTCTGGTCCTTCCATGTGGGAGATCCAGGTTCAATTTCCGCGGCGGTCTGCAACATTTGCGATCCATCAAATGCACATCTCCCACATAATTGCGACACAGTATTCGCGACCTTTCCCATGATAACCCAATCCCACAATAATCCTGTCTACTTCAAATGTAATTACCCACAATTCCAACTCATTCCCGTCATAACGAACATCCCCGCTAGACACGTTGATTCCAAACAGAATAAGGTATCACGATTTGTGTTGCCATGGTTACTAACAAGATACGGGTTGCCTCTTGGTTCACGAGGAGGAATTCGTGTTTATGTCCCGCAAGGGAATGAACAATCAGCGCCATATTTTACGAGCTCAAAACTCTTGAAGCTCTGTTGAAACTTGTTGTCATCAAGGGTTGGGGGCATTTTCTCCTTGAACTTTTAATTCCCGGACTTACGCATCCCTAGTCCTGGACATTTTGTCTGGACGAAAGTGCCAAGTTACCCTAAACTGCACAGTGGACAGGCAAGGTTGAGGGTAGTAGGAGGACATTCGTCCCTGAACCTTTGGTCCCTGGACATTTCGTCCTCGTTGAGTTTGACATGTTGGACACTTCATCAGTACGAAAGAGCCCAATTATTGGAACCTGAACGAAGTACACAGACTACCGGTACATGTTTGTTTGGGTTTGAGGGCACTTTTCGACCCCAAACCTTGAGTGCTGAACTTTTGGTCCCTGGACATTTCGTCCTCGTTGAGTTTGACATGTTGGACACTTCATCAGGACGAAAGGGCCGAATTATTGGAACCTGAATGAAGTACACAGACTACCGGTACATCACTTTTCGACCCCAGACCTTGAGTGCTGAACTTTCGCGTCCCTACCCTGGACATTTTGTTGGGGTCAAAGTGCAACTGAATGTTCGACAGTTGTTGGACAAGGTTGGAGGACATTTCATCTGTGAAGTTGTCGACTCTTGGCCTTTTCGTTCTGGACATTTTGTCCTCTAGCAGGACGTCTCGTCCCCTAAGACAGAAAAGGGTTGGAAGACATTTATTTCGCCCATGAACTTTTCATCCGGGATATCCAGGAACATAAAGGCCAAGTGGATGATCCCCTTGGCGTTCGACTTTCCTGGACATTTTGTCCTATAGCACTAGCAGAACATTTCGTCCACATGCAAGATGTATTTCGTCCTCTTGGTCATTTTGTCGGGACGCACCAGCTGATGGAGACAGAACGCATTGTATAAGATCTGTTGAAAGTGCATCATTAATGATGTCGTCGTCAATATCGTGATCGGCAGTCACCAATCACAATTAGCGATCTGCACAATGGAGGATCGTAAACTGACGGGGCGCATTGACGACGCGATCGGTAGCAGATGTCTTGTTCTCAGAAAGAGTATATTGCACAAAGCATGGTGAAGCAGGATTAGGATTTGAGTTGATACTACAGCTATATATGTATGAATGTGATTGTGACATAGCGCTGGAGATGAACTCCAAGGGTGGGTGGGGTTGATGACTTGTGTGGGTAGATGGGAAAACATGGCCTGGGAATGCGTGAATACAGTTGTTGAATAGTATTGAGCCGCCCGGGACTCTAACTTGGCTCATTCGACAATTAGACAACATTCGGCATTTTGTTTTTGTAGGAGGAAACTGGAGGAGCGGAGGAAACTTTCATGTATGATCTCTGAGATGGAGCCCTGATGTTGTGTTGTCAATTGAGGAGCCGTGTGACCAAGTGGTTGTCTTGTCTACTAGCAGGTGGGAAGTCCTGGGTTCGAATCCAGCCTAGGCCATATGGGATTGATCATCCCTGGCTCTTCAGTCCAAGGGAGAGTAAGCTGTCGTGCCTTGTACCTTTGCCTTGCAAGGGCAAGTAAAAGACCCCATCCAAGTGAGGAACATGAGTAGCTGGAGATCAGCCTCTTCCATACTTACCAGGGCTAATAGTGCTTCTTAGACTTCAGCCCTCATCGATAAGATGTGACGTGGTGCTCGAAATGGAGGAGCTACAGGAAACGTCAAATTCTGGTCTTCAATCCTGGTATCGGTCAGAGGTATTCCTGCCTTCCTGGAGCATGTGAACCAACAAGCATGTTCCACCAAACATGGCAAATGCCATCAGTCAACCGTTGATCATCAAAACCTAATTCATCACACAAAAACTGATAATAGCGCATCATTAACTAAATTAGCAGATCGCTCATAATGATTCCACATCAAAGATTTCACTAATTGCAGATTTTAATCAACGTGTTTTAAAAATAACCCACCGCATGCAACACGCATGCATCAAAATGTACTCAATGTGATTATACACAGTGCACCACGAGTACCTACACGTTGGCTCAGCGAGCATGTTGTCTGCGGTTCTACACATGGCATGTTGTGAACGACCATATTAGGAAATCAATACAAACACGCCACTTTCCTGGAACGAGTTCTAATATTAACATGAGTTGCCGACTTTTGGCATTCTTTCACACACTAGTAGCTGAATACATTGTTTCCCTAAATAAATGTGCATAGTTTCGCTGTAGGCAATTACATGAAGGTATTTCTAGGATCTGTTGGTAATAGTAACATGGGGAATTAACCCTTTCCGTGGCAGGTACATGATCTACATAGTACATAATCATGTTTTCTATTCACGTTTGTTCATAAAACTCAGGTTGGAGTTTTCTTATGGGACTTGTGTGCCCGCTGTACACGATCAAATTTTTCATCCAATTTTCTGAATATGCTCATTTAAGGCGTAAATGCGGGTTTACAGTGAAGCCCCAATAGGCCCGGAATCTGAATTCCCAAAAAATTGGATGAAAACTTTGATCGTGTACAGCGGGCATAAGCATGTTTGGCTGAGCCACGTTGACAAATGAACTCACCAGACTGGACAGCAGTGGTGATTGGTGATTTGGCAAGTAGGTAGAGCAGGAGCCCTGAAAACTTACCAATCTGGTGATGGCCTATTTGCAGGCAAGTGGCCCAAGTACTGGTGACCTTTGGAGGGGGGGGGAGGGGGCGCTGCCAATCAGATACAACTTTGTTCCAATTGGAAAATCGAAATCAGCTGCAGAGTTCTTCAGTGATGGTCAGCACATTTAGCCTGATGCAAATCATCCTGTCCCAACCCAACCTGACTTCAGTGCGTGTACAATCTCCTGTACATTGAATGTACAGAAGGCAAGTACGGTGCAGTTGGAACCATGTGGCCGAATGGGAATGGTTGTAACAGACGTAAGGTATAAATCAATGTGGCTGCCACTGATTATCAATCGATGTATCGGGGCTTCCTGGAAAGGGGCAGGCAAAGGCAGGTGTAGCAGCATGAACATGCTCCCATGTTTATCTCTTGATAGTTAAGCGAACCCATCTTGTCGTACACTACACCTTGATATTAACCCGTTTCGTACCACAGGCATGACAGGTAGGCCTATGCATGTCTTCTCTTCTGCTGTTGGAAAGCTTCTTCTTCAAGTATTTTTAGACAGAAACTGAACCTATGACGTGTGAGTAGCACTCATCTGTCAACTCCGCCGTATTTACCACACCGTCACCCATCTCGTACTGACCAATGTTTAACTTCCAACTTGGAGGCCAACGCACCAACCAGTAGGCCATTTAAGGAAATCCACCATGGCCAGCGAGTTAGGCCATGCCATGAGGCTACAGACCATCCACCTCTTGGCAAGACCTCTGTGTCTGTAGAAATGCAGCAGTGGGACGCTCCGTTGATAGCAGACACCTCCGCAAGGAGGACATTCTGTGAAGTTATGAAGACCCTGTCTTATTCGTATTCATTAAAAGGACTCTCTGAGAGCTTTTAAATGAATACTTAGTTGACTGTGTTTAGACATAAGCCATACACTGATAGGCGCTACATTTGACAGATGTACTTTGGAGTTTATTGACACCCATACACTTGAATACTCTTTCAACTCAATGCATCTTCATCTACCAGCATCCAATATCCCACTTCTCTATTTGACACTTGTTTACATAAGCAGTCCACCTCCTATTGAAGACATAGCACCAGTTTCGATCGTGCCGATGTTTGGGCTTCTGCGTCCCATCCACCGTAATTATTCCGGTCCACACGAGCGGGAGAAGGAGGTGTTGCGGCTACACCATAAACAGAGTGGAAGTCCCGACGAATAATCAATAGAGTTGCCATGGCGTTACCGACGTCAGCAGCTGCGGCTATATGGGGAAGAATATGTAATGCTTTCTACGAATTGGTTTGTGGGGAAAACGAGGCTCCATCGCATCATTCCATATCAGTTTGACATGAAATTCTGCGGCGATAACATCTCGGTGCTGGTAAATTGCTCGATGGGAACTCTCGAGGATTTGAAGTAGATCTCGAGGTTTTTTTTCATGTATGTAGATTTGGGACACGCACAAATCCTGTTAACCTTCGTATGAGGGGGAGGGGAAGGCATGGAAGGGGGGAGGGGAAGGCATGGAAGGGGGTCGAGGGTTGTGGTAGCATTGCGTGAATTGGAATTTAGCCAACCTGTATTGCAACACATTGTTGGCCTGTATATTATAACATCATAATGCTGGACTTGGGTCAGTAGATGGGGTTAGCTGGTTCTCATCTTTGCCGCCTACATAATCTTGACATTAGAGCACTACGGGTGACATTATACTTGTAGATGATACACTCTCTAACCGTGTAATGTACATGAGGCGTATCTTTCACACTGTAATATACACTACACGTCTATCTTTAAGTATCAAAGTGTAATATATGCTAGGGTGTCTATCTTAAGTAATCACACTGTAATGTAAGCTACATAGATTCTGTCTTTTAAAAGTGTATGCTGTGATGGCCTATTGAACTGATCCAGTTAAATGTCAAACACAGTAAACTATTGACTTACAAGTGAGTTATCAGAAATTACTGATAAATCAATCAATAACCAATCACCTAATCAATACCTCCTGATGATTCAGATACCCTAGGATGCTCGCCGCATATTTTCAGATCGAGGCGGCCTCAAATTTTTATTACATCCTTTGAATATGTTAATTAGTCCAATTATCTCACGGTGTTTGGAATTTTATCAAATTATTGTAGATCAATAATCTAGGCCTATTTCGCTGGTTTTAAATCTGTGTCATGTGCTTTGTGCACATTTAAATCGGATTCCGGTATTTCATAATCATAGCATAACTGGAATTTTGATCAAATCTGACAGGATATTATTTCCATTCAAAGGAATTTGTGGCATTAGACTGTCCCCTCTTACTCAAGGTCTCTCAGTTGATCTGGGTGTGCGAGGCTGGTGACCTGTCGCCATTTGCACTCCTTTACCATCTGAAACAGCATCTTTGAAGAACTTCAGCAGCAGTTTAAAGCAGAACTAACCAAGTGAGAAGATGCATTCGGAAGGCCCAGGGAGGTTCAGCAAGCTGCCGTCTTGTCTTCACCATGGCCATCTTGTGCCATCTTGCTCGGAGTGAGCTCAGAGAGAGTTCAGCAGTCGACAATTCGAGGACCATCCACAAACCCAACAGCCACATGCTGTGTACACTTTGGCAGGGTCACAACCAGCCCCCTTCACTTTTTCACAGGGATGTGCCCACCATGCAAGTCCAAAACCATCACCTGGTTCACACCCTAAACCTGGTTGCGTTAGCTGGACTTGTGTGGGACCCCGGGAACCGTGAAGCCGCCCAAAGACCTGAAAGAGGAGACTGGACAATGCTTCTGTCATGAGCTATCTGACCAATTCTTTGCTTTCTCGTTTTAGATTCACCCATGACAACGTTACGGTAACCCAACACTTGACAGGATGACACTGGAGAGACCAAAACCCGCGCACAAGGAGGGCACGGCCAAAATCCACAACGCTACCCTCGATGTGCCGAAAAAGGATGAACCGATCAACAGTCGGAATACGCCGACGACTCTTAATATACTCACGTGTAGTACGGACATGGAGGATTTCTCGAATAGGTATGTAGACGACGTACTTCGTTGCGATGAAAATGTCAGGCGGGAGGGCTGTCAGAGGGCGCTGTGGAAACGTCAGTGCAAGTTTTGACTTCTACCCTTTCGATTTCAGTATGCTCTGCTTAGAACAAGAAATGGACAAACTCAGCGTGACGACGAACTCCCAGGCCTCTACCTCCTACTCCACGGCGACCAACACGGTCCCAACCGGTCAGAACACGATGAACATGTCCGCTTCCTCCGACGACGCCGAGCGGTTGGACATCGGTTATCGGGATGGACAGCAGCGAGGGTTCTTCGAGGGGTTGCTCGGATGTCTGAGGCCCGTGTGGACGATTATTGGGAAGGCGGCGACGGCGGAACTCAAGCAACAAGGTGAGGGGACGAGGTTGTTTGAACTGACCGGGCGTGACCTACATGTAGTTGCTGACGAGTTCAGCTCCGTTACTGACCAAACTTAAGTCCTTTCCTGACTAGATTTTGACAGTTTTACTCAGTTGCGGATGAGATTTCGACTTACTTGAACTGCATCCCTCTTCTTCTCTTCTTTCAGATGATTGGGAGATCCTGTTCGAGGATATCTCGGATCTCGAATGGCTCGGTAGCGGCGCCCAAGGTGCTGTCTTCCTTGGCAAGTTACGCAATGAACAAGTAGCGGTGAAGAAAGTACGCGACGTCAAGGAGACGGATATTCGGCACTTGCGGCGGTTAAATCACCCGAATATCATCAACTTCAAGTAAGTATAAGTACCTTCAAACTGCAGTCGCCAGTCACGACCTCACTCTGATTGATTCTTTCCAAAATGACCAACCTCTCAACTCTCCCTCCAGGGGCGTGTGTACGCAGGCGCCGTGCTACTGCATAATCATGGAGTATTGTCCGTATGGCCAGTTGTACGAGGTGCTTCGCGATGGCAAGGAGATTCCGCCTACGTTATTACTTGA
Source organism: Notospermus geniculatus (assembly GCA_002633025.1). Taxonomy (NCBI): domain Eukaryota; kingdom Metazoa; phylum Nemertea; class Pilidiophora; order Heteronemertea; family Lineidae; genus Notospermus; species Notospermus geniculatus. Next base: position 307,592 of record NMRB01000537.1, read on the forward strand.
CTGGGCACGACAGATTGCTAGCGGCATGAACTATTTACATTCTCATAAAATTATACACAGGGACCTCAAATCACCCAAGTAAGTAAAGATTTGATTCTAGAACTGCTTTCTCGTCTTGTAGGTGTAAAAGAGGAGAGACCCGATTGGCTGAGTTGCTGTCACATGACAACTGCGCACCAATGGGAACTTCTGTTTTAAAATCAACCACCTCTGTCCTCATTTTGAAGAATTTGACTTCTTTCAGTGTCTTGGTTGCGATGAATGACATCGTCAAAATTTCCGACTTTGGGACGTCTCGGGAGTGGAACGAGAAAAGTACAAAGATGTCATTCGCCGGGACGGTGGCGTGGATGGCGCCGGAGGTGATACGGAACGAACCTTGCTCAGAGAAAGTTGATATATGGTAAGTATATTGAAATTTCACGCAAAAGTAGCACAGAGACGGAAATGTTAGTAAGGTCATCTCTCCGAGCAAGCAACCTTTCTGTAGATGTTGTCTGATTGGTACAAAACGAGTCGTTACATTTCCCGTGAGATACAAAGATGTCAGGGACCAAGATCTCATCGACAAAGACCAACAAATCATTTTGATTAACATGTAAAGAGCCCACATTGATAGCTTTCTAAGAATTAGGCCAAAAACAAAAAAATGCTTCTGCATAAATTTCTCAGTCGGTGTAACAGTTGTATTGTAAATAATCAGCCCACGCAATCATTTTGAATGAAATATGGCTGACTTTTTTCTGGTGCTACCCATTTCTAACTATTGGCAGACTTGGATCACTGTTGCAAATGTTTTACTGTTAGCTTCAAGATTGCGTGTTAGCTTCAAGATTGCGTAAAAAGGTCAATGCAGGAGGGGTGTTTTACTAGTAATCAGTACGTGAAAGGTGGCTATTGGAATTGGCTCTCCATTACAGCTAGGAGGGCACCAATATAAATATAGAGTAACACGGAGGATGTCTTCGTTATTTCCACTGTACCTCTCTGACAGCCTGTCAATCCTCCATATGTGTGGCGGTCCAGGAAAACCCGTCGGAAGTCGCCAAATGGTCAACAAGGGTTGTTAGATTGCCTGTGCATTGATCTGCTACTGTTCACCTGTTACACAGTACATTTCAGCTATTGAAATGTGCGGGTTCATCAAGGCCATTAACACCTTCCTCAAATGCGACATCCGCCTCACAGTATATTCGTGTACCGCCTGCCACTTGCTGCGTAGTATCCCATATCATTATATTCATCCGATTAAACCACTAATCCCCCAACTTGTAGTTTATCACATCCCTGAGGGGGATTAAAAGATTATCTATCGATCAGCCATGGCGAAATTGATATTAAAATATCCATTGTTGCTGATATTAAATTCAGTTATATGATGAGATGGTAATTATCGTGGCTTGGAATGTGGCACACAATATGAAAATTTATGGTGTGAAATTCAGGGTCGTTGGCGGCGTCAGTTTGACATATTTAGGAAGAGCGCATAGCATTATATTTTTTTCAATTTTCAGGTCATTTGGTGTAGTCTTATGGGAGCTGCTAACCGGGGAAATCCCGTACAGAGATGTCGATTCGTCGGCCATTATCTGGGGCGTCGGGAGCAACAGTCTCCATCTTCCTGTTCCGTCGACGTGTCGCGATGGATTTAAACTGTTGATGAGACAATGTTGGTAAGTGATTTTGTACCAAAAGAGCCAATACAGTTCTTGATAAATCAATAAGGCTGTGTTGGTATGTTCTTCGTAAACACGTCTTGTGTCCTTCTAGAGGTTACTCATCTTGAATAAAGATGGCAGCACTATCCTGACATTGGGTAAGACCTCAATCATGTGATGAAATTTTGTAGTTGAGGTTATCAGCACCAGGTGTCTCTAGTGCATAGTGTTTCATTTCTGAGTCTGTTCCATCTTGCAGGAGCGCCAAGCCCAGAAATCGGCCATCATTCCGGCAGATTCTGATGCATCTGGAGATAGCATCGCCGGAAGTGTTGAACATTCCGAAGGATGAGTACTTCCAGTTGCAGGTACGTGAAACAGGCGCCCTCTTTAATCTGAAAGCTGCATTTTCTGATGCTCCTCAGTCTTCGCCTCTTACTCTCTGTATTTTCTTCGTCAGCGATACGGAAACTTTCAAAACCCGAGCCTCACTTTCATTTTCTTGTTACAGATCGAGTGGAAAAATGAGATCAAAGAACAACTTCAAAAAATCCGCAGCGAGGGGTCGCACATGCCGCAGTTGGAGGAGGAGCTCATAAAACGACGGAGAGAGGAACTCCGCCATGCTCAGGACGTACGGGAACATTATGAGAGGAAACTGGATCGGGCCAATAATCTGTATATGGAATTGACGGCGTGTATGCTCCAGTTGGAGGGGAGAGAACGGGACCTAATAAAGTACGTGCCGACCATTTCTTCTGATTTTTCGTGACGAACAAAGCAGATGCCCTGAAAATGCAGAATGTGGTTTGATTCGTCAAATTTTTCAATGTCGATTTATCTCATTTCAGACGGGAACAACAGTTCAACATGCTGGCCAAACAGCATCGTAAGAGTATCCTCAGACCAGTCATAAAAGCACAAGAAAAGATTGAGAGAATGAAGAAACGTCAAAGGTAGGACGAATGGTGGTTCTAATTTGAGCAGACGGGCTGCCTGAGCAGACGACATTGTGTGATGTGAATTTCTTGAAAATTCATGACTGTATTTGGAAAAATTTCAATGAAAGTTTATTATGACGATTAATTTTATGAGTTTTGTTCAAAAAGTTACATTTATTTTTAAAATCTGCAACAAAAATAGTACTTTTGAACCATTTGATACCGCCCTGATGCAGAAAATCAAAATTTTCAAATTCATGATTTTGTCTTTGCAGTTTGGACATGATCGTCAACAAAGACGGAAAGTCGGTGACCGTCGCCGCATCAACAAATGACCAATCACAACCCACTCCCACCAAAGTGCGTGTGCGCAAGTCACGACGGCGTCACACGGTACGAACCTCGACGACGAGCAGTCAGTCTACCTCAAGCCCCAGTAAGAGTCCCACGAGGGAAATAGTTCAGGAAGAGGAGAAGGGGAAATCAAATCCGTTGAAGAATTTATCGAAGACGGACCATTTGTCTCCTTCGGCGTTTAAATACATGGGACCAGGGACGGCGATTCGTGAAAGCGGGATTGAGTATAGTCATTCAGAGAGCGAGCAGACGGAACACAAAAACTTGAACGATGTGTGCTTCGGTTGCGACGGGAGTTGTAGTGATATTACGTGTAGTTCCAAGCGTTCCAGTCGTGTAAGCGCAGACGTTGAGTCGAACATTTGCGACAGCGAGTGCACGAGTCCTACCCATCAGGCATTGCGGCGGATTATCGACGATTCCAATATGAATGAACAGGAAGAACTTGAGGTTGATCCAAATCAAAATTGTGAGCAGCGGCCGATCACGTCAACACCGGAAAAACCGAGTAACGGGAATAACACGGACGAGGAGGTGATAGTCGATGACGTTATACCAGCCGATTCAGAGATTCCGGAAATTGCCGTGGAGGCAGTGACAATGAATAATTTTAGTCGAAATCCAATGAAAACAAGCTCATTGAAACGGAGTATCAGTGACAATCCGGTGAATCAGTCGCCGAGTAAGATACCCCACATGCGGATGGATTCGACGGATTCTGAAGGTCAGATGATGGTCTATCGGAGTATCGGAATTCAGGCGCACAAACGTCTCGATGATTCGTGGTCTGAAGATGATGGCGCTGTTGGCGACAGCGAGGAGGACTTCACGTGAGTAGCATTCAAGTCATCGTTTCACCGCCTAGCCCACCCGCCATCTTGATTTCTATTTACCTATTTTATTGGTTCGATGAAATTCACATTCATATCTCTCAAATTTGCAGACGCCGCCATGTTGTACACTTCCAAAGAGCCCAGAGTAACCAATCAACATGCTTCAGTTCAGAGGAGGAGGAAGGTGGACCGCGGCGAAGGAAAGGGCTCCTGTCGACGACGAGTACAGACAACTTACAGCTAGAACTGACCAATAGCATGAATGATAGCTTGTCGGACAAGGAGATGGTCGTCAAGCGAATGAAAAACCAGGTGGCGTCACCAGAACATATTCTCAACAAGGTGGGTATGACCTTCAGCCACGTTGACCTTGTTGGTCCTTAAATTTGGGAAATTCTTTAGCCTCTTTGACCTTGTTTGACCTTCAGCGTCTTCTTTGACCTACTTGTTTGACCGTCAGCCTCTTCTTTGACCTACCTTCAGCCTCTTCTTTGACATACTTGTTTGACCTCTAGACTCTTCTTCAACCTACTTGTTTGACCTTCAGCCTCTTCTTTGACCTACTTGTTCGACCTTCAGTCTTCTTTGACCTACTTGTTTGACCTTCAGCCTCTTCCATTGACCTATGGTAATTGTTTGACCTTCAGACTCCTCTGTGACCTACTTGTTTGACCTTCATTTTGGGAAACTTTTTGCTACAGTGGCATAGCATCTTAGATCACAGAATCCTAAATATTTCATCTGATTGCCTTCCAGAATCATCTAGCAGATACAGACACAGATTCCTCCGACTCGGATGAATGTTCCGTGGTCAGCACAGTTCATCGCAAACGCAACGGCAATGCAGACAATCAAACTTGGGCGTAACCTTGACCTTGAACCCATACTCATAGTGTTCCCCATGAGATAAAGTGTTGTCAGTTATATCACAGTGTGGAGCTTGTTGTGATCGTTGACCAGGAATGAGGGCATGTTTTGCAGGTCTTTGAACCCCAGGGATTTTGTCGGTGCAAAACCGACGCACACTGAAAAGAAAAATTTACTTTACTGGTGGAAGGTACAACATCTCTTCTTGCTGATCATCTCAGTGTACGGACGGACTGACGGATGTGCCATGAGTTGTGCGGATATCAGCTATCGATGGCGCCACAAGATGTTTAAAGAGCGACTGAGGGAGATATTTGAATTTGCACTGCGACGAGGGAACAACGGAATGCTACTGAACAAATGGTGCGAGAATATGAAATCAGAGATCACAGATATTGGATATAAGACCTGTCAGCAAAGAGGAGTGACCAGCTGTCCACCCCTTGGATAGTAAATGGGACATTCCTGTGCTGTGTCAGTCTAATAGATGTGGTAGAGACCATTATAAAAGCAGGGAGGCTAGGCAGTATAACCTAACAACTTCGTCGACTTGACCTATTCTGAGTGTTTATAATATCTAATGGTAATTAATCATTGATGATTGAGATCAATTTGCTAATTAACTGTACTTAATTAGGTGATTTCACAACAAGTGTACATCTTTTCATCTAAGATTATCGTGTGTAAAATACTTGTGACTATTTGCTGCAAATTGTAGCCGAGGTCTCAGAACCAACGATACTAAAATGTGGTGTGAATGAATCTTTGGACAAGACTGTAGGTGTCATTTAATGAACTGTCAATCAACTTAATATTATAATAATATATGAATTATCAATCAGCATAACATTGGTTGATGAATTGTCAATCAACAGAACATTAGTTGATGAACTGTCAATCAACATAACATTAATAATTAATGAAATGTCAATCAAAAGAACATTAGTTGATTGACTGTCAATCATTCAAGGACATTGGCTTATGATTAAGTGGGTCTTTTCATTATTCCAATGCGTGTGCTCAGGGCCGCATTTCGGCGCATTCTTTATTCAGGATATTTTCATTTGTGACTTGTACGAGGGGGATTCATATTATTTGCATACCGGTATGGATTATTTCAGGGAGCTTTAGGTTATGTCGCAGAATTCCTGTCATAATTTTTGTCACTTTAGTTTTTTATCAATTCTGGCTAGTTCCACTTCAAACTGTGTATATGTAGGCTGCATGTACATGTACTGTACATAGTGTACATACGTCTTTCAGTTCTTGTAAGGGTGACTTTGTATACATTGCACCTGTGGAGTTTTTCAAAAAATGAAAAAGAATTGTGAATCACCCTGTATTAGATCTCTGATTCTGGCCACCAATCAGAGCACTTCTTACTTGGAATATGTAGGTCAGAAGTGGACCAATCAGAGACCTTGTTACTGTGAATGGACAAATCTGAGTGGACCACAGCACAGAGCACTTTTTGCTGTGTATGGACCAATCAGAGGGCTTCTTATTCTGAACGGACCAATCAGAGCACTTGTGGCTCTGAATGGACCAGTCAGAGTGCTTGTCACTTTGAATGGACCAATCAGAACACTCGTAACTCTGAGTGGACCAATCAGAGTGCTTGGCCTAAGTTCCTCCATATCCTGCTATAATAGAAGCCATTAGCTGACTGAAACAGTTTGCCATTTTGCTCCCAAAGTTCAAATAGCTTTTCAACAACCATTATTGTCATCTTTTGAAGTCTATGTCCAAAGGAAGTTGTCGTTTAAACTAGTCATCATCTGTTTATGAATAGAACGGGTTCAATTTCTGTGTGATTGTGAAATACCAAAGGTTATACAAACAAATATAAGTAATACTGTAAAGATGGGAAGGCGTGAATACCATGGGCAGGCCACACTCCTGATGCCTGTAGGCCGTACCCGTTGATATCCATCTTCTTAGTCTTCTATCTGGGTCGTCTACCAACTCTTTTAACCCTCTCCCTGCCAAGACAATTTTGAATGAAAAATAAGTAAAAAAGTTTGAAAGGCACTTGAAACCCTGTCACATAGGTATTCATTGGAAAGCTCTCAGTGAGCACTTTCCAATGAATACCTATGTGACAGAGTTTCTGTAAGATTTCAGGATTTCATAGGTTTTTGTCGTGTAAAAAAATTGTCGCTGACAGTGAAATGGTTAGACACCATTCCATTCAGGATTTGTTTAGCTCCGCGAATCTTCAAAGTTCACTGACACCAGTTCTCACCGGAGAGATTTGCACCGCAGCATTCAGAGACAATTAACATGTATATCTGCATGAAAAAATGTCAAACTATAAGAAGTATTAATTTACTTCTTAACCACAAGAGGGCAGCATATCCGTACGGAGGTAAAAAATCTGTAGGATGAACTATACACAGAGACCTCTAGTGGTGACTTGTTACACCATGTGTAAATGTTTGTACGTTTAGAATATCTTGTCGTCGTTGTTATGGTAATGAAGCTAGCTCATACGTCATCATGCGAACATACGCAAATTCTTAAATTGGCAAAATTAATGATTTCTGTCAGAAGAGAGCCCACATTTATCATAAGGGGCACAGTCCGCGTGAGCTACTGCGAAACTAATGTATTAGGCCAGCCCTGTATACCACGATATATAAATACACACAGCACACCTGGATGACATAATTTCTGTCCGCAGTGAAGTACACCTGACTGCGGACAAGATTTCGCAGTAGCTCACGCGGTGTGTGTCCCTAATGTCGGACACACGTCATATATCACAATAGTTGTGCGCTCATTTCCCACGATGCATCGGTGTATCCCAGAATTCATTGTGTACATATTGGTCAACCATCGCCATATCTTCACAAATCATACGAAGTCGCACAATTTTATCACCTCGCCTGACGATGTTAGTATTTTGTCTATGTAGACTGGAGTATTTGTGGTTGTAGTTTAATGAATAATGCTCGCAAAGGATAAACATCCTTCCAAACTTGGACACCTGTAGATTGGTTCCTGAGCTCACCAGTAGGGGTAAATTCTGAGATCGGTAGCGCCTCTCGTCCATAATCACCACAGGAATTTGTTAACAACTATATAGGCCCGATCACGTACTGCACACTATACATTCAATGTACATGGTCATCCATGCATGTATGAGGTTGATGCATGGACGACCGTGTGCATTGAATGTAGGCCTACAGTGTGCAGTCATTATCCGGCCTAGTTGTTACCATATTCCTGTGTGGTCACATGATCCTCCGAAAATGAAAAACGTGCTTATTGGACGAGTACATCCGCTGTCATCCAACAAAAGAGCATTCAAATGGATTTTCAACCTGTCACTGGCTGTTTTCAGATTGATCATGTGGTCAGGACGACGGCACCTAGCGATCTCAGTATTTAGCCCTAACATTGAGATCAGGATCCATTCTAATCACCTTGCATTTGCGATCACTTTACCATGCAAGCTATGTTTAGTATTGTAAATATGACTGTCGTGATGCAGGGGCTGGGGGCATTTTTACCCGTTGGCACTTACGTCTCACTGTATATGCTTTACACTTCATAAAAGCAATGACGTATAGGCCTAGTTCATGGCCGTTAGTGGTTACATTTTAATGTCATGGGCATGTGGTCGAATTAATAGTAATTCACGTTTTAATATCATGGGCATGTGGTATAATTGTTAGTGATTCACAGATATCATGGGCACATGGTCTGAAATGTTTAGACCATAAGCCCACAGAAATGTTTCTAGTTCTGTTAGCAAACGCGCAGCTGATGATTTTTAATGGCCTTGTTGTAGTTCCACGATCTGTTGATGTTATAACAGAGGATTGTGGGTAACACTAGACATGCTTCCCTTTAGGCCGGTTGAAAGTCAAATTGCAGAAACGAAAACGGGGGTCTGATTTCAACAAATTTTATGCCTCACAATTTTTTTAAAACATAGAACACATGCCCTGCATCAGATTGCTTTTAGTGTACGAGACATGAAGCTTCTCAAAATTTTCAAGACTGTAAAAATATACAATGCAAAAATAGTTATTTTGATAAAAAATGTCAAATGTTAAAATTCTTTGAGAAAATTTCATGTTGGTTCAACTCATATTTGAAAATAATGGCTTGTTCACATAAATATGCTAATAAATATTTGTTGAAGTTTTCTGAATGGTTGCGTATTTGTAAAAATAAACTTGCTTGTTCAAATTGTGAATATACGTACACTGTTAGAAAGAGAATGTAGTGAAACGGACAGACAGAAATCGGCCAAAAATTGGGTGCGATTATCAAAATCGGGAATAAACTTACGCTACTTAACTGTTTATCACTTTGTAGTACACAAATTCTTGGATTTCCTAATAAATGATTTAGTGATGTGCTGGTAAAATAATAATAGTATTCCCATTTTGAAAATGGCGTCTAAAATTCGTGTACGTAATGGTCACATCTTGTTGGTGTTGAATTCTTTTCAGAATAAACTCGTACGGTTTCCACTCATCTCTTAGCGAAGATTCTTGTGGCCTCGTTTCCAGATGTTGTTGTCTTGTCATAGAGCAGATCTGTCCAGTATATTTGAGTTTTCTCCTGGTATCACTTCAATAGTGGTTCTTCATGTGACGTCACATTTCCATGACGGCACGATGCCGCCATTTTGGCCGTCAAAATGTCACGCGACATCGCGGCATGAACACAACGTCAATGCACAGATCCTGATGTCAGAATGTCATGATAGTTTCGACGTCATCGCCAGCAATTTGACGGCCAACATGGCCGATTCTTTGCAGTCGCGCCACCTTTTGACATCAGTGCAGAACCTCTACTTTGTCAGAATGACATGGAAGTCAGAACTATTGGAGGGTTAGCAAAGGTTCTTAATTGTCCTGAACTTGAATGGTTTGAAGTGATGCGTGGAAGCTTAGTGTTACTATGGTTACATTTTAGATTTGTGACCACATGTGCTAAACTCGGTAAAATTAAATGTTTTAACTTGTTTTTCTAACCTTTTCATTCTATTCTAAGTTTGTTTATTTTCGTTGACTCGTGTATTGTGTAAGAATTTTAGCGGTTATAAAACCAACAGTCTGCTCATTTCACATAAGATATCATTTTCAAGAAATCAAAAATTTATTTTCGTAAAGTTTGATATCGGCAGCTGCATGTTCCTTTGAGCACTTTGTAATATAGCTTTGAATGAAACACCTGTTTAGCTGCAGTGGACTTGTCCATTTAATTCATTTCTCCATAGAGGGTTGGTCCATTGCAACTATTGCAGGGGGTTAGGTTAACATACTTGTGTTATGTTAATGTACTGACAATAGATATCTGTATTTATGTCAGTGTTTGGTGCGATGTCGCCGTTATGTCTGTTGCTGCCATTTTTGCTGCCAATATTTCCCGCATTACTGTTCAGAACATGTGAACGGGTGTACCGCAACGTTTAGAGAAACATGTTGCTTAATTTCAGACTTGTTCACCGTAGTATGCTACATTAATTGTTCTAAATTACTCTAGTATTTTTCACATAAGACTGGTTCCTGTCACCCGTGGCGCTCCGATGGCTTGGTCTTGCTGTCAGAGCGCCACAGGTGTGAAGGCTGGTGAGACAGGAAGCAGTCTTATCTTGGCACATGCTGGTTTAGTTACTTGCTTATAGTGCAAGCATGTGCACATGGAAAGGTCCCCTAGGACACTGACAATATCATGCATTTGTTGTTGATGTAGGGGACGTGCATGTCACCCAACCTAACTCCTTGTACATGACTGTATACTCGTGTATTGGTGAATGGCTCAAGTTGGCCTGGACCAGACGATTATGATTTGTTGCCATGGTAATGTGATGCTAGAGATATTAATAGTGTGATCTCATATTTTGTTTTGTATTCAGATGTTTTATGTTAATTTTAGTGTCGAGAGAAAAATGCTGTGTTCATTGTAAAAGTGTTGCCGAGGTCGCCTTAGTCACAGGAAAAGTTTGCCCTCCGCCATCCCTCGACTTTATTTTTGGATGAAGTAGTTCATGGAGGTATAAAATGTTTATTTTATACCTCCATGAGTAGTTCAACAAAACCAGACAAATCTTTCCCATCTTTGTTTTCCAGATAACCAGTGCCAGTATTTGTATTTCCCCTTTCCCGAATGGAGTTTACAATGTTCACAGCATATTTCTCTCTTGTGTAGTTTAAGCTATCGTTCGTCTCTGTATTGAGGTTTTATTAGTGAAGCATTCGGGTCTCCCATCTTTAGATGAGGTTTGCTAGCAGCCATCTTGCCATAATTAGGTCATCACCATGGGAATTCTCTTCCAGAGTGACAGATGATTGGCTCTCATACCCAGTGGGGAAATCACCATGACAATGACCTAATTTTGGCAAAATGGCTGCTTGTGAAACTCATCTAAAACACACACTATGGGTTTCTTTAGTCAGTTTCAAGACCAATGGGTGGAATTAAGACCAGCAAATGCTTTTACTTCAGATTTATACAGCACTGCCTAGTGCATCTGTATTGCAAAATTCAAGTAAAAGCATTTACTAGTCTTTATTCATGTTCCAATGCCCGATTGTCAAGAATCAAGTCAGAAACCCAGGCTTCACTTCTATCCTCCAATGGGAGAAGTATCACTTGATCAGTGGGCGTATGACCAGTTGATATAACAGCTCTATTGTACTACAAGTACAGCACGACAGTGTAGGGTATGGCTGTTACTTCTATCAAGCATGCCCCCACTGAACATGACATGAAACTTCTGCCTTTTGAGGGTGAAACACGGATGACACGCAAGTACTTTGGGTAACGTTGATAGTTTAGTACAGTGTATTATGTTAAAATGATAACTAAAAGTGTACCATATCTTGATGATATTATGTACAATAAAGATGTTAAAATATAAATGGAATGTGCCTCTTTGTCTCAGTCATTGGAATCTTTCTTTCAGGTACGAAACTCGGCCGGGCTGTAAGCGTATAAGGTTGTAAGGAGCAACACAACTCAGATAGTAAACGTAAAGTCGTCTCCAAATTTCGCAAATTTTCGACCCCAACCGGGCTCTTCCTGAGGCACTTTCTAGTAGAGGTCCCAGAAGTAACACAACTCAAAGGTAATTATAAACTTATCTTTATTTGAACTGTAAAAAGTTGAAGAATGAGCATTGAATAAAACAATAAATTAAATCACAGTGCTCAACTCATACATAATCATCCAATGACTTCCATGTACTTTGGTAGCCTATCATAATTACACAAAGAAAGGAAGACTCGTGGAGATTTTCAGTCATAACCACAGAATATAAAACACTTGAAGAGGGAATGGATACCGGTACTTTACATTTTAATCTGGTGGGTGCTAAGTAAAAACCTTAGCAAATATCACGCTTTGTATGGATAAAAGTTATAGGTTTTGCAAAAGGCAGAATCTTAATCCTTGGCGAGTTTGACACCCCTCCTGTGGTACTTTTTAATCAGGTATCCTGGAAGCAAGGCCACTACAGCAACTGCAGCCAACTTGGCCATCGTCCATGCTGTGAATATATCACTGGTTGATGATATCGAGGAAAGAATGCAGCCTGTTTGAACGCACATGAAACAGTACGGCATCAGTCCTGAAATGGTAACAGTACGGCATTAGTCCTGAAATGGTAACGGTGGAATTGGAACATGTTATTGTGAGTACGGCAAGATTACAAATTATTGGGAGGGGTATGACAATAGTTTTCTGCGGCTGAGTTGCCCAGAGAGAGCAGACTGGCTCCAAACTTTTATGCTGATGAGCACCTTCTGGCCTCGACTCTGATTTCGACTGTCTTGACGTTGACTATCATCTCTGTCGCCGTACTTACCAATGAACACAGATAAAAAGAAGAGATGTACAGGAACATTGATGATCGGCGAGGCGATATTTAGGAACCAATTTGGCGACATCGGGAACAGCCGCAGGAATAGTAGGAAGAAGAATAAACTATCGGAGTTCTCCCTGACCTGAAATCAAAAGTTGTGAATTCTTAGACGTACGATAAAATCTTATACGTTAGATTTCGAAAGATGTTTTACGTAAATGGTCAAGATTGCAGAGCAAGTGCAAGAAACAATATTCCGCCACGTTCTACTTACTAGATCTTGCATTTTTTGTACTTTATCGGGGAAATACTTCACGACGTATGATTTTCCAAAGAACTGTGAGAGCAAGTAGCAGCAAGTGGCCCCGCACGCCGTCAGGAAGCAGACAAGAGGGAAGCCATATTGGACACCGAAGAGAGCACCAGCCAAAAGATTCTGAAAGAATGGAGCGGATCAATAGAAAAAGGAAAACAACAAGAATGGACTGAAGTGATGAAGTGCTGTCCGGACGAATGAAAAGACTGTCCACGCAGCGTTGGCATTCCGTTGGAGTAAATGCTGGCAACTACTGTAAACAAGACCTCTGCTTACCAGAAAGACAGATCCAGGAATGGCGAATGTCTGTTTGTAGATATACGCAGATGAGAAGAGGAGCAGCACGTAGTTGTGATGATGTGTTTTATACTGTGTCAGCACCTCGGCCAAACTTATCAATTCTGTGAGATTCCTGGGGAAGGATATTCCCGCACTGCTGGAAGGAATGAGACAGTTTCCAAATGATTTAAAATGAACGCAGTCTTAGATTTAAGGGTGAACCTATATAAGGGATATAGCAAATACCATGGAGGGTATAGGGTGAATTCATTGGATGAAATCTGCGTGCTCGGAGAAAGGCTGCACTATGGAAGATAGTTACTTTCTCTTATGACATGAACAGCGGGATCTGACTGGAATCAAGCATGGAACCTTTGAAGAGACGACAGGGGACGATGTTCCCACAACATCAATCTGACAGCCTAGATGATAAACAGGAAGTCAATTTCCAGAATCTTAGCAAATTTTGGACCCCAAGCGGGGTCTTCTTCAGGCTGGCACTTTCAAGTCGAGCTACCAGAAGTGTAAAGTCTGACAGCCTACAGATCTGTGATTTTAGTTGGGGACCATGTTTACAAATTGGGAAAAATGTGTGCCCAGTTTGAAGGCCGACTGCTTCGCACTTATCTATCCGTTTGAAACATTTCAACTACCATTGAGAAGTCAAGAATCTCTAGTTTTTAAATGTCTAAGCAGTTTGAAAATAGGGACCTGGCCACAATCACCATGGAATTCAATCATTTGAGCCTCAAAAGTTTGCAATTTCACGCCAACAGAGTTATGTCGTGGGCGCCGCTGACGTGACATGACGTCGTCCTTTGACGCAGTGGTCCCCAACCAACGTCATGGATACCCTGTAGAGTGTAGATTATTCACCTGAAGTCTACTCACCTTCCATTTTCTTTAGGCAGATCAGGAAGATTTGTGGAAAGTGAGTACAGGAAGAATGTGTAGAGCACAAAGAAAATTGGAATACAGATAATGGATACCATGGCAACCCTGAAAAGGAAGAAACATGTCAGAAATGGCTCAGTGGTTCCAAGCACTCGCTCCCTACACCACAGCACAGAAACTTTTGGTCACGGTGATGTAGGGTGTGAGCAGTGAGAACAATGATTAGGCCTACCTCAGAATGGTACTGGGTATTCATTCAGAAGGGACAGACAGTGGTGCCCCATTGGTATGGTCACTAGAGGGGCAGCGGGGG
>NMRB01000538.1:8287-29652 GCA_002633025.1 Notospermus geniculatus
GGGGGGGGGGGGGGGGGGTTTGAACTCGTAGCGATATTGCGTAGCTCCTCCGAAACTGCACTGCCGAACAACGACGCTTTCGTATCGACGGGTGTTGGTCGATACTGCGATCAGACATGCCAACCGTTCGGACCTGTTTCGACATGGACGCTGGACGTAGTCGGTGACATTTTGTGGATGTGTCCTTCTACAATATTGATCAGGACACTGCAATTAGGCCTCTTTGGCCAACAGTTCGACGGCCTTTGGAGGTGAAGTTTCCGGGTTCGAGTCCCCTGCGGGTATTTTTTCGTTTTTTTTAATTTAATTTAATTTAATTTAATTTTTTCTGTCGTTTGATGAGAAAATAAACTATCTCTCTCCCTTCCCATACGTTTTGAAGCAGTGGGCGATTGTCAGTTATGTACAAATGGTTGATAAATATGTAACTCTGGACGGAACATCAGCGTAACTGTATTCATAACCATTATGACGAACTGTAACATCTTTCACTTGCTCGGGCACAACGTGCCGCAGCACGGGTCTTGTTAATTCTTTAATTACTGCCTGCTGCTGACAGTTTCTGACTTAAAGGCTGATGTCAGTATCTCTTGCCTTTACATTTTATTCCAATCGTCATTAACCAGGGGCCGGTTGCACAAAAGTTGAAATGATAAAAGTCTGCTAATTTAACTTTTCCTGTTAAAATCCCTAACTTGATATTAGTTACGCTTCCACTACAAAAAAAGCTGGTACTTGTCCGCTCTTATTCTGCTTCCATTACAGAATTGCCGGGTTTAATAAGTCCGGTTCTATTACATGTAAGTGCGGATCTATTTAGTTCGGATAGCATAGCCGATCATACTCCGAATCTACATGTAGATGCGGATAAATTTTGTAGTGGAATGGCAATAACACCGGATCTATTTGTAGTATTAAGCTCGGCTACAGGTGGCTCCACGGTCGCTTGCGACTGTGCATGACCTATCCAAACTAAATAGATCCGCACTAAATAGAACCGGACTTATTAAACCCGGCAATCTGTAATGGAAGCAGAACAAGAGCGGACAAATACCGGCTTTTTTTGTAGTGGAAGCGCAGCTATTAACTAACAAAAATAACATTTTGGGATAAGTTAACGCCAAGATAAACTAACAGTGATTTTTTACTTTTGTGCAACCGGCCCCTGGCTATAGATACCTTGCCAAAGTCGGCCATTTTTTCCCAGAGGGTAATAACAAACACTCAATGTACAGTGAATGTACACCATTGATGTACAGCATTTGCTGTACATCAATGGTGTACATTCACTGTACATTCAGTGTTTGTTATTACCCTGTGGGAAAAAATGGCCGACTTTGGCAAGGTATCTATTACGCCAGTTATTTCTTTTCGATGTTCACTGGCAGCATTTACTAGTCTACTTGGAAGACTAGTATCAAATTTTATCTTGCCTGTAAAATCAAATCAATGCGTATATATTTCTCATCTTGCAGGTTCTGTTTTCAATCTTCTCGGCCCTGGCGCCATCGGACTTCCCGATACTATCGGCAGTGAACCCAGTGTCCTAACCGTGTTTGACTGTGCAAGACTTTGTCAGCGTAAAGACGAATGTATGGCGTTCGCCTATGACGAATCAGTTGACACCTGCCTACTCTCCTCGAGCGACTATTACCGCGAGAGCCGCTTTCCCGTGCCGAAAAGTGGCTTTTTCGTGTATTCCTTGGTGTTTCCGAAAACTGTACCATGATATGGGAATGTAGTCTCTATTGCACGTACTCGTTCCCAACAAGCTGGATGGCAACAATTGCGCGCGGAAGATATTATATTCTAAAGGCCTGCTTTCCATTGGCGCGTTTCCATGCGTGGAAACGCTCGAAAGCATTGTTTGTTTCCGCGCCGTGACCAACGACGCGGAAAAAAACAATGGTTTCGAGCGTTTCGGCCGCGCACGAAAACGCTCCAATGGAAAGCAGGCCTTAGGTAGGGTTGCCCTACACTAGTATGACATACGAAAGAGAACGAGAGGTATACATGTACACATCCTCCTTCCATTGACGATGCTGTTTAGTGTCTAGTTTGTTCTTGTGGCATTGTGAAACAACAATATTGTAGTTTGATATCATCAGATACATGTATGTACACGTACATGTACATGTATTTACCAATGCTATACATACTCTAATTTCACGGAAATAAGACCGGTTCATTATGAGTGCCTGTGACCGCCCCCAGTGCATGACCGCGTGGTAATAGACCACGATGTCTTGTTGTTCATTGGCGCACATTTTCTACCCCGTACACTGGTAGGCCTAGTTATGCAAAACGCACGGTGAGTAAAGTGCGGCACTCATTCGGCGTCGTTATAAAACCGTTGCTTACGAATCGTGATGTAAAAATTTTGGAGTTTTGCACAAAGGGGCAGGCAAGACGTCAATCATCCATGGTTACAGCTCTACACATAGATTCGAACCATGATGCAAAGTTATGTAGTGGGCTTGGCTTGAATATCCAGAACCAGTCTTGTTTCCGTGAAATTGGCGTATATAGGCCTACATGTACATGTACCAGACAGTATACTGCTATATCGTGGACACAACCACTACTGTAATGAAAGTAACCGATGAACCACCGATTGTAAGGTTGAGGGGGACCTAAATTAAGGTCTCCAAAACCCGTTCGAGCTCGGAGAGGATTATTACACCGCGTTTTTAACAGGTGTGGACAGAAAAAAACCCGGGTTCGACACGGGTTTTTTATGTAGTGTAACAAGGGCTATAGATTCGAACCATGATGCAAAGTTATGTAGTGGGCTTGGCTTGAATATCCAGAACCAGTCTTGTTTCCGTGAAATTGGCGTATATAGGCCTACATGTACATGTACCTGAAAGTAACCGATGAACCACCGATTGTAAGGTTGGAACGTAAGAATTGGTTCACAAGGTGATCCTTATTTCCAACACTGTCTGGCATGTCTGGTGCTATCTGGCACTATTTGCAGCTATATCTCAGCTGTTGAAGGAGCAATAGGTTTGGAATTTCGCGTGGAGTTAAATTCTATCATTATTCATTCTTCTCCATTTTGCGCTTTGCGCTTGTCCATTCCCTATGTTATGTGTGGTACCAACAATAAAATTAGTGAGGTTTCGCAAGCGCCCGGTTAGGCCCTCCGACGTCGTTTATCTATTGTGTGGGTACACCCAAACAATAGATAAACGTCGTCGTAGGGCCTAACCGGGCGCTTGCGAAACCTCACTATTACTTTTTCTACCACGCACTCACCTAGGGAACGGACAACCGCAAAGCGCAAAACGCAAAGTATGAATCTACCTTTACACTACAAAAAAGGCGGGCGTAATGAAGCCTGGGTCTACAAAGTCCGGACTTCCTAAGCCCAGATGACAAGAGTGGGCCTAGATCAAGTCCGGACTTGACCCGGGGTTCTACTTCAGGTGTAAGTGCAATTTTCATAGTTCTAGATCCAGCGACAGATGGCGTTGCGATAATTACATGTGTTACCCGCGGATGTGCATGACCTTCGAATTTACCTGCGCTCGCTGGGTTTCGTACTAAATGGATTTGTAGTGTACATGAACATGTAAGTACTCTGATGGAGAAACTCGGACTTCAAATGAGTTCGGACCTGAAAAAAACCCGGACTTCTCTTTGTACATGTAGTTTAAAAGTACGGCTACAGTCGTTGTTGTTACTCGAAGAAGCGTGAGCCGTGACAGTCTTGAATTGAACCAAACAGATACTACTCGTCAACCAACTAACGTTTCCGATAGGTAAAATGAAGAAATCTGTACGCATCCTGACCAAGCGAAAAATCATCTTCACAAGTAGTCCCTTTAATGTCTCACCGGGAAGACAACCGAGTAGATAATTTCATCAGTAACCGCCAAAGGTTGAACACTCTCCCGGAAGAAATCGTCGTTTGAGAGACGACACGTCCCGTCTGATGTTTTGTATGATATGGACATGCAGGCATCGTCACGGTGGCAAAGTCCAGCGCATTCTAGCCACAAAACACCAGAGAATGTGGCGAGTCGGTTAGTGATCGGGATAGCACCGGTAGCATACCGCTCGAAAGTCGAATCTGAAGAAGACATAGGGGGGCGTATTCAAAAACGGTGATCATCGCGCAACTAAGACTGACTTAGACGCGTGTAACTTCACTAAATGCACACACTTCCACCATGCATTTAACGAAGTTACACGCGTCTAAGTCTTGAACACACTTTTTGAATACGGCCCAGGGTGTTTGGTCACGGTGTCTGTCTGTATGTGTATCTGTCTGTCACACCTAGTAACTTTGTTGCTGCAACAGCTACAGATCTGGAAATGTGACCTACATGTACCCCCAGGTAACATGATTTCAGCTACAAGATGGAATGAAAATTTCAGGTCTCCGATACCTGGTTCATGGTGAAATTGATATATCAAGATATTGTCTGTCACACTTTTGTCTCTTGAAATACGTGTACTCGGCTCCGAGGCCAGGTAGAGTACTAGTAACAAGTTCCTTCTCTATGTTTATTGCCCTTGGCAAGATACTAGCATCAACAAATTTATTCTCCAAGGTCAGCATCATAATGATATTGATATATGAAATTTGATATGTTGACATATCGGGAGATCTAGCACAGTGAAGCGACTTGAAACTGGTACCGCAACATCATAGTTTATCCAAGGATGTTATTGCAACTGAAATTTGCAGTTTGCCCCTGCTCGGTCACATGATATTTGCTGATATCATGGCGAGATTTGACATGAAAATTTGATAACATGAGGTAAGTCAGAACCTGGTGATGTTAGAAGCCTAAAACTTTCACGTACACCAACCAAGGTCATCAAGGATGACCTTTCAGATTACGCAATGACCTTGAAGATTAGAGGTCAAAGTCAAGGTCAAACAGTTAATACAAATCTGCTCAGAATTTCTGGAGAAAACTTTTTAAATTAGAAGCCTGTATTGACCACCTCCTATAGGTTTAATCAAGGATGCCTGTTCCAGTTACGCAATACTTCAGAGGTCAATGTCACAGTTAACCAGCTCTAGAGTAGTAAACTTCTCATAACTTCAACTGGAAATTGACTAGTTGTAGATTGGCCACTGTCTTCAGGATCGGAAACCATTGGCATGTCCTTTTCTTATTCTACTTGCAGTGCTCACAGCAAGTACACTAAGATTAAGAAACATACTCCGCATAATGGGTACGACGTAGACTCAACAAAAGTCTCCCTCATCAATTCGCCCAAATCATTTTGTACGGATCGTCGGGGGTCCGAAATATAGGGAGACTATCAAAAAACTTAGAACGTTCACCTACCTGATGGGTTTGCTTCCTTCATACAATATTTCTTGACCCGCTTGATGTTATCTAGGGACAAACTGGTGCTGAACAACATTGCACAACTCATGTCACCATGGAGGTGTGCAAGAGTTCGTCTCGTTCCAATATAAATGGTATCAGAGCGGGTGTAGACATTGAATCCACTGGTGTCAAGCAATTCTTTATTGCTGTCGACGACACCAAGTGTCGTAGAGGCAGTCTTATTGTATGACACAGCAATGAATTGCCAAGACTTTAGAGTAAAGGTGAGACGGTAGTTGAAATTAAAATATCTCGTCTGATCATTCCATGATTTTGGCAGAGCAACTAACAGATTAGCAGTAGGCCAAGACCAGACGTGCATGCCACCCGAGTAATCTAAAAACGGACCAGTCTTCTTTTGTAAGTTGACAAATGCAGTGAAAGTAAAGGAACCGTTGGCGCCAACGTCCATGGAGGATGAACCGTTTATACTTAGATAAGATGTCTCACGCCCGTGGAACCGGTAAGCCGTATTCGGCTCCCCCATTGGTCCGGTCGTGAGCGTGACGTCATGGGGCGTCGCGTCATTTCCGAATCGTGATTGGTCTTTGCTCTGCTTTACTGCATTCATCATCCATACGCTAGTTGGCTCCGGCGTAACTGTACATGTAGCTGCAAGAAGAAGACTTATAAGGTATCCGCCACGGGTTACTGACGACTACGTGCGGCAGCAACTCCATGCATGCGATGAACTGATGTTGTCGTAGTCGTAAGTAGTTGTCAGTAATCCGTGGCGGATACATTGAGTCTTGATCCATCCTCGATGAAAATCATACGACCGAAGACTTTGGCTTCGCATGCGCCATTTCTGCCGAAGAGCATGTTGATCAAGTGCAGTCACAAAACGTTTTACAGAAGGTTTACAGGACGTCTTTACAGGACGTCTACATTCGTATTCTTTCGCCAGAAATACACGCACGCCTTTTGGTCTCTATATAAATGGTTGTGAACTGAACGGTCGAGAGGCTGGAAAGTCAATGAAATGTTTTCGAGTTTCTTGAGAAGGTGCACTTGTACCTCTTCCAGCCGAAAATCTAGCATGAAGAAAAAGAAAAATCCCAACGCATCCATGATGAGCTAGGTATTGTACATGTAGTACACAGTGTACTACGTGATAATGAGAAGTTGACAGTGAACACATAGGTCTAGGTGATTCAATATTCCTATGGTGATATATAACAGGTATCGTTTTCATGCATGACTTGATTGTTCTCGGCAGACTTCTTTTCTCCAAACCGGGCTCCAAATTCGCCACTCAGCTCGGGCTTAGCTTATTATACAACAACAGAAACAATTTTCCACCACGTAAAACGTGTATTGATTCCATTCGACGATAATGAAAACAAAATGATTACAATGTGTAATGGGAAAAGTCAGATTTTGAGAATGAACTCAAAAACTTATTCGTATAGGATGTTAGAATATTCGTAAAAATCAATCATTCCGATTCACGGCTGTTATTTATAGAACCAAAGAAACGAGCAAATCCAAAATGTGATATTCTTGTCTATATTACACTATATACAAGGTACAAACGTTTTCGGCAGCATCCTGCTAGCCCTCATCACAAATATTTTCTCACTTTACCTGATGAGGGCTAGCAGGATGCGGCCGAAAACGTTTGTACCTTGTATATAGTGTAATATAGACATGAATATCACATTTTGGATTTGCTCATTTCTTTGGTTCTATAAAAATGTACCTCGCTACCCAAACGGCTGTTATTGCTTTTTTTTCAACAAATTTTGAAGACCCTTAAAGAAAACACGAATGATATGGCAGGTGTATATTTTTCGCTGCCATACCAGTAACATTTATAAGATGATTTCCACAATTCAGCATACTTACTACATTAGTAGTACATGTATTTGATGAACTGCCTTGTTTCATGCATCAGTTTTATGAATGAGATTCTAATACCCAAGAGAAAAATACGTGCGAATGTATTGGGTCAATATGTGAATAAAGACTAGTACATGTAAATGCTTTTACTTGAATTTTGCAATACAAACGGTCTAGGAAATGCTGTACAAATCTGAAGTAAAAGCATCTGCTAGCTTTTATTATTAGTCTTGGCCAGGTTTATGTCTGATCCATCTTTTTCTCATTTGCCTTCTCCTAATTCCGCCTTCATTTTTTTCATTTCGCCATTTCTTTTCTTGCCTGTTTCATAACCAGCCTTTCCCTGACTCCTCTATTCTTTTCTTCCTATTCTTTGGCCTTTCNCATGTATCAGTTTTATGAATGAGATTCTAATACCCAAGAGAAAAATACGTGCGAATGTATTGGGTCAATATGTGAATAAAGACTAGTACATGTAAATGCTTTTACTTGAATTTTGCAATACAAACGGTCTAGGAAATGCTGTACAAATTTGAAGTAAAAGCATCTGCTAGCTTTTATTATTAGTCTTGGCCAGGTTTATGTCTGATCCATCTTTTTCTCATTTGCCTTCTCCTAATTCCGCCTTCATTTTTTTCATTTCGCCATTTCTTTTCTTGCCTGTTTCATAACCAGCCTTTCCCTGACTCCTCTATTCTTTTCTTCCTTTCCCAAACACAAGATCATGGAATAAATTGAAGATGTAATCAAAGCCGATGGCACATTTTGGCTTGCCCACAACAAAATATCTTCCAAACACAACGCGTGTGACGTTGCACTGCCGTCACGCAATGGGTACGTGCCAAATCTACGAGTGTATCGGAGGCGTGTAGGCCTACAATGATTAGAAGTCATTTTAATGTCTAACCGGGAAGACAACCGAGTAGATAATTTCATCAGTAGCCGCCAAAGGTTGGACACTCTCCCGGAAGAAGTCGTCGTTTGAGAGACGACACGTCCCGTCTGATGTTTTGAATGACATGGACATGCAGGCATCGTCACCGTGGCAAAGTCGAGTACATTCTAGCAAGGAGACACCAGAGACGGTGGTCAGTCGATCAGAGACCGGGATGGCACCGGTAGCATACCGCTCGAAGGTCGAATCTGAAGAAGACATGGAAGATAATATAGCCTCGGCCTACTTTAGCATTTCTAATCACGAATTTCTCTTTTTCGTACTAAGCGAAACCACTGGACTAAGGGACTGTAGCAAAAGTATTTTGAAGCCAAAAAATACTAAATTTTTCGTTTGGGGGGAGGGGGTCCAAGGGTCATTTCGTCTTGTTCATAAAAAGTGGCTTCACCCATAATATAAAATGTTCTGCAATGGATGAAAACGATCTTCCGACATTCAAACTTCCTCATTATCAAATATCAGAGTCAGATTTTATTCTTTTCACAATAGCTGGTATAAAATTCAGGGCTCATGCAGATACATCTAGATAGGTCTTCTTTGAGGGGAGGAAAGTGGCATTTCATTCTATAATTACAAACTTGCAATAATCACGGCTATGGTACCAAAGGTATCCCTCTCTACATGATCCCAAGAATTATCTTGGACATATTTACTTGCTGACCGGGTTGAAGCCAAAGTTGGCCAAATTTAGTCTCTCGGGGGGAGGGAGGGGTCAGCTGAGAGACTAAATCATTTAGTCTTTTTTGGCTTCACATACTTTTGCTACAGTCTGTCCCTAAAGCGGGCTGAAATTTTAGGATAAGAGGTGGTTGTGCAACAACCTGTCCACCCTGAAATATACTAAATGCTATTACTTTTTGAGGTTCGGAACCTTCACCTACCTGATGGATTTGCTGCCTTCATACAATATTTCCTGACCCGCTTGATGTTATCTAGGGACAAACTGGTGCTGAACAACATTGCACAGCTCATGTCACCAAGGAGGTATCCACCAGGGAACGAAGGCCTTGTTCCGATGTAGATCTTACTAGAGCCTGTGTACACATTGAAACCACTGGTGTCAAGCAATTCGTTCTTGCTGTCGACCACACCAAGTACCTTGGAGGCAGTCTTATCGTATGACACAGCAATGAAGTGCCAAGACTTCAGAGAAAAGGCAATATTGTTGAAATGATAATATCTCGTCGTTTCCGTCGATGACTGCGGCAGAGCGACAAACAATGTCACACCAGTCCATAACCAGATGTGCATGCCATTCGTGTAGTCTAAGAACGCACCAGCGTTCTTTTCTAAGTTGACAAATGCAGTAAACGTAAAGGAACCGTTGGCGCCAACGTCCATGGAGGATGAACCGTCTATACTCAGATAAGATGTTGCACGCCCGTGGAACCGGTAAGCCGTATTCGGCTCCCCCATTGGTCCGGTTGTGAGGGTGACGTCATGGGGCGTCGCGTCATTTCCGAATCGTGATTGGTCTTTGCTCTGCTTTACTGCATTCATCATCCATACGCCAGTTGGCTGCGGCGTAACTGTAGCTGCAAGAAGAAGACTTAAAGGGAGACATGCGAAAAATATTGCCCGGCGGGCACAAGTTGTCTGAGTTGCAGCGCCGTCTGTTAATACACGGTGACACTACGCTATATCACAGGCGCCTGTAGAGCTATCAGTGAGTTTCGAACACTTTTCTAACCAAACGTATCTAAAAAACACAACACGTATCTAAAAACACACCACGAGCTCATAAATTCGTGAGCTCGGGGTGTGTTTTTTACAAACTAGTGTTTTTTGGTTAGATATGTGTTCTAAGCTCACTAATAGCTCTACAGGGGCCTGTGATATAGCGTAGTGTCACCGTGCATTAACAGACGGCGCTACAACTCAGACAACTTGTGCCCGCCGGGCAATATTTTTCGCATGTCTCCCTTTAAATTAAAATTGATATAATCAGCCTTTGGCCTCGCATGCACCTTTTCTGCCGAAGAGCATGTGGTTCAAGTCCAAGCGGGCATCTGAAGAGCGAACTGACAAACTTCAGCGAACTCAGAATGTTCGACCCGTTGGATGTACTGTACATGTACATGTATATGTATGATGCGTGTGCACGCATTGATCATGTTTCAATGTTCGACATAACTGTTCAAATCTATCTATTTATCAATTAGGCATGGAGATGTTGCTGCGCGTAAAGAATGAGTTCAAGGATGGTAGCCTAAACTTGATGAAAGGTTAGCGGTATAACGACTCGTCAAACTTTTTAAGTAATGTAGCCTCGCTACGGGCTTCCGAATTCAACCAGACGCCTTAAAAAAATTTTATGAGGTCGCCTTATAAATTTTTGACTTAATCCTATGGATGAAAAACATCGGAAGTTCAGTAGTAAGGACGAAAGTAGTCTCGTATTGAACGTTAAAAGGGACAGAGTGGTTCCATTCAGCCAGGCAGAACTAGTCGATTAATGCAGTTCGCCAGCTCGTCAGTTCATTGTTTATGCTTGGAAAAGTCGAAGTCGGCAAAACTTAGATTGTACGGACGTCCCTTTTTTCTATTTTGCGATAGAAATACCGGCTTTTGGTACCTAAATGGTTGCATTGACAGTCCATTGGCTTACAGGAGCGAGAGGAAACTTTTTACAATTTGTTGGAAACGTGCACTTACCTCTTGCGACTGAAAAAACTAGCGTGAAGCACGACCAAAAACCAAATGCATCCATCGTGTATGTATGAAGTAACTCTAGTCAGAAATAATGATCAGTTAAATGGCATTGAGCGAGTTGGTTCATATCGCCCAAAAATAAAAAGGAAATTCCTTGATTCGACATTCTCATGGTGATGCATGACAGGTAATCAGCTGGTAATGGCATCCTGGCACGGTTGATTTCTTTTCTCCCATTATGATATGTGTTTCCTTACTGAAATATTAATAGCATAAATACCACAGCGGTTAGGCAACTCGCCAACTCAACTGGTGCATATTGATTACTGTAAACTCGGGTGGGTTAAGATGGCAGCACCTGTCTATGAAATTCGTGAACCCGAACGACGCTCCCGTCTTTGTGGCAGCTTCCACCTATGCAGTGGAGCCATAGTACAGGTGGTCGGCGATGATGTGACACGCCGTGTAGGCCTACCCATGAGAGAAACCACACTGTGTGTACACCTGTCACATCACAATGGGGACCCTAGCTCACAGCCTCAATAGGTGGCACTACTGGTTAAAACTATTGACATGAATACCCGGTCCTAGTCAATTTCCAACACAAAAGGCGTCCATTGTACATGTATAGGGCCGGGTTTCGGTGTGCTGCCCTCTATCGTAGCTAGGAACCCCGAGCAAAAGGGTTTTCAGGAAGATTGGGTCATATGAATAAAGACTAGTAAATGCTTTTACTTTAATTTTTCAATACAAATGCATCAGGCAATGCTATACAAATCTGTAGTAAAACCTTTGCTAGTCTTTATTCATATGACCCATTGTGCACCCAGAAGAGTTTCCAGAGCATGTTGACTGGTTAATGAAGTCTTTCTCGATTTATCCACATCCTGAGGGTATCAAAAGGGGTCTGATACTTGCTCCCTATGGTTGTTTCGACGGCTCTCCGCCATCTTGGTTTCTACGGAGATGTTGTGGTACACCACTGGTGACTGCCTAATCGTGGGAACCAGCCATAAGACCTGTACTCACTAAGGATTAGAATGATTGGCTCATGGGAAAGGTGATTGTTAGGGTCAGTCTTATATCTTAACACAGAGAATACACGTTCCACGATTAGGCACTCGACAGGCCTCGGTATCTGGTAGGCAAACGAAAGCATGTGATTGGTCGGAAGATACGAATTTGCCTACCAGATAAGTGCGCATGTGCAGTTTGCAAGAAATCCAAGACGGCGAAAAACGATGAATACTCTAAGTCACCCGACATAAATCCGTGTTCAGTGACGTAGGAGAGAGGGGTAGATCTAAAAACCCTTCTGCCACCTGTGAATGCGCTGCTGCATCCATGAGATATCGATTCAATGCGGCTACTGCTCCACGCCTCTCACGGCCAGGAGTTTGGTTGTCATTGCTTCAGCTAGATGACGCCTGCTGAAGTGGCAACATCCTGTCATCAGGTAGAGAGGCACTCCAGGGCTTCTGGTAACTGTGTTTTCAAACTAAATGGTCTATAATAAGTGTTGTTCTCACGCTCGGCGACAACTACTCTGATGCGCAGTAGAGGCAAATCTGGGACTCTACAAACAATGCATCTCCTTTGTAACAATGCATCGATTTGTAAAATACAATGCATCAATTTGTAAAATTGAATTGATTCGAAAGTGCGGCTAACCTGCTGTACCCCGTCTTCGTCCGAAAATCCCATACCTGCTTCTGGCATTTCAACAACAGGTGTAACGTTTTTCAGTGTGGCCATTTTTCTGTGTGATTTCCATAGTTAGGAACACACTGGGAAACGGACTCGCGGTTTCTCTGTTTGTCGCTCATTGTCAAGTCGCGGCTTATTCCGTCAATCTATTGTAATAGGGAGGTTTTGAAATCAAACGATAAACGCAAACTTTACGACAACGTTATTTTTCGTACTACACATTAACCAGATTTATATTGCATTTTCGGTACAAAAATAACGTTGTCGTTAACGTTTACGTTTATCGTTTGATTTCGAAACCTCCCTAATGTCACACTGCCGCACGGGCCTCAATGGCACACGTTACACACGTACCTGCAGCCTTCGCTCAGAATGTTCGCTCAAACCCAGTCGGAGATTCCGCGAAGTATTCACAAATAGAAGAGCTGCCTCCTCTGTCTCATTAGGAGGCAAAAATCTCCACGACCATTAAATTTACCGGATTTGCTTGTGTTAATCGAGCGTGGGGGATCATGATTACTTTTGCAGAGGCGGATCAGTGGTGATTTGTGGTCCGAAAGCATCGGGGGGACATAAGAAGAGTAATTGGTTGAAATAAAAATGACGTATGGATGATTGCGGAAAAAAATCGAAGTTCTCCCGACGTGAGGTTGGTTGAGATGTGAAGGAATCAGGGGTTTTATGCGTTGTTGTATACTTGTTCCAATGATATGTGGAAATGGGAAAGGCGCTCGCGGATCACTGCTCAGTGATGGCGTAGAATAAGAGAACACCGTATCACAAGAAGACCTAGACTGGTATCCGGTACTAACAATTTTACATCGGACTTTTGCATAGGACCGGTCGTGCCTATCGCGTTCGTGAATCTGATTGGCCGGTGCTGGCGCAGGTGATAAGTATAGGAGCTACATGTAGGCTATTTAATGTTGATACCTTCTATTTTTAACACTTCGTGATTGGTGGATTTCCTGGGTCAAGGTCAACTTCTATCTGCATTACGGAACGTCAGCCATATTGAGAATTGAACAAATTTACATAATTTATAGAAAATTTCCAAGTGACGTCACTGGCAGAATTCCTCCAAAAATGGCGGCCGATACTAAGAAATAACACTGGTGTTCTAAATGGACCATTTAGAACACCAGTGTTATTTCTTAGAACACCTCGAGTGAAACACTTTTGGAACGCCTGAACATGTCCGACCATGTGTTCTGAAGTTGAACGAACGTGTTAAAGTGATATTTGTTTCAGTCAATAACTTACACACTGTGATTTGCCGAAGTAATTTTTTCTCTTGAAATTAATTTCTTGAACAAAATACATCACTTTCTAGGAAAAATATGTATTTTAGTGTTTCTGCTAGGCCAATATACGATAGTGTTCAGAATCGGACGCCAGCGTCCGACGATTTGACAGTACGGTATAAAATTCCAGAATGGGAGGCTACTGAATAACAGACCAAAAGCAGCTGCAATATGATAATTTTTCCACATCTCGGGAGGAGATTTGTGTAATGTTGGGGTTATAGTGAGCAAAAATCTACTCCTCTCTCCTCAGCTCTACAAAAAATAACACTTTACTCAATATATAACTACATCAATGGTATGAAATATCCCACCCCTGAATAACAAAGTACCTATTCCTGCGCTAATGACATGCCACTCGGGTTTCATGGGTCGCGTGCAAGATATCCTTATAATATCTTCTTATTTAGACTCGATTCTAAGCTCGCAAGCAGCTTATCCTCGGTGACGGTAGGCGTCAACATCTGCAACACAGCCTAATGTCGGCAACCCGATTCGGACTTTTTTCGCCGCGATCGGCCTCATTGAATTTTTTCTGCTCCCCAATTAGCGAATGGCGCATCATTGATGACTTATAGACGCTGGGACGAGACCCGAACTGAAGCCTGGCGTCGACCTGGACAACAGCCCAGGAGACTTGGACTCGAACGGAAGAAGCCGGCGTTGATATCTCTGTATATATGCTGTTCCGTGAAAGGACCGCAGAGATTGCTCTTGAATGAGACCGTTATCTGATTGGCTAACGCGGAGCGCGTGTGTACTCACCAGCTGGATGTATAGTTACTATCGACCGAACGGATCCGAGACAACACAAGAAAACAGCTATCTAGAGTCCAGAGCGGCAAATTAGGAAAATTATATTGGCAAATGAGCAGAGGAATTCTTTTGGAGTCTACCTGTAGTTTTCCAAATGATGTCGTGGTTTTTTCATGGAGTAGAATGACCATGACTGTTGATTGATTTATTTGTGGGATTTCTGCAGGACTGTTTTTTAAGGAGTGTTTGATTTTTTCTTGCCGATTCGATCAGACCCCGGATGAGTTGATAAGAAGCGATCACCATGTCAACGTACAGGCGAATGGACTCGTGAGTTACCTTTTTCTTCATACTACGTGTTTCAGCATATCTTTCTATTCCAACCAAAAGATTGGATTTCTTAAAATTTATACACGGTGTTGATAAAATTTTTGCATATTAGTCAAAATACGGAATTACTTCCACAAGACTTGCGCTGAAAGCTCAGGAAATGTTCTTTTTGAGGCAATAATAGTCGACGTAACCATTCCAATGTAAAGATACATGTACAGTCTAAATTTTGTAATGCGAGGTTCAAGCACATCAACCTCATTCAGCATTTTTTTTTAAAATTCTGCCTGCGAAAAAAACGTTGCCTATTTATTTCTACTGTTTCATCAATCTAAATGTATTTGTACATTCATTTCTTCGTTTACAGCAGCGCCAACATCGCGCGTGCCATGACGCCTTCGCGACGCGCGTTTGCTTTCGATTTGGACAGCTACCAAAAGAATGCTGCACTTTTGCTTTTTTTGACCACATTTGCACATATGATGGCTCATCAAGGCCATGATATAGCTTGGCAAGTTATTTGTCATTCGACGCTTGTAAAGATCCCTTTGAAAAGAGCCTTCCTGTTGATGTTAAATGAACGGATGAGGACAAATTTTATGGCAAATTCGGAAGATTAGGCCCTAATTACAATTTTTCTCAAAAAGTGTACGTCGGATTCGACACCAGAATGTTCGACCCGTCCATTGACGCATGCTAAGACCACAAGTGACTCGTTGAGACGATATCGATATCATAAAAATGATATCAGATACATGTACCGATAAAAAAACAGGTAGGCAACTGCACCTGCCAATCAGTTGCCAACTCGACTGTCATCATTGAACAGATTTAACCGCTCTGGTGCGGCTGAGTGAGATAGACATGAAATACTAATGATGACGAGACGGCGAAGTCGATTTTTAATTGGTGTTGAACGTAGAGTCATTTGCCTAACTTGATAAATGAGGCGAGAAATGTCTAGGTTGAGGACGTCGATATGTCCGTATTTGACTTCTGTCCAAGATCGTCGACGCATCGGACAAAAATTGCTTTGGGTACGAACTGCCTATTATTGCCGTCATTAGCACGCTGGTGATTCAAACCTAAAAATCTTTTTTTCGTACGCGATTTTGCTCATGCATAACTAATCGTGTTGACTATTTTTGCAGTTGTTTCGGCAAATAGAAGGGGTGACAGCTTATTTTATAATCGCCCGTCGCCCCTTCTATTTACCAGATGAACTGCGAATACGACAAGCACCATTAGTTATGCATCAACGACTTCGCGTACGAATAAAATAATTTTGTGTTTGAATCACCAGGGTGATTAGGCCCCTACCTATAGATACATGTATCTCATTTCTTGTATGAGGCCATCCTGGGACTGAAATTCAAGAATCTCTTGATCGAAGACTTAGAAGCTTGTCTTGTGGTGCTCTATAGGCCATCATGCAGCGACTGACAATTTCTTTATCAAGTACGCGAATGCTTGTCTTATGTGTGGTATTCTAGGTCATGTAGGGACTGAGATTCAAGAATCACTCGATCAAAGATGAAAAAGCTTGTCATAAGACACTTTCTACGCAACTGACAGGTTCGGTTAATTAGCGACGGCAAAGGTCTTATCTAGCAACGTCTCAAACGAAAGACAGGCCGCTCTTCCTTGAGCACGTTGCTTAGGAATCGATCACCTTAAGAAAAATCCAAGGAAAATTTACTTGAATGAAATGAGAACTCACGAGGAAACCTGAGGTGAAATAATGAACACAGGTGTTTTATGCTGATTAATTCATCATTATAACGATACCACGAACTTAAGGTATCCAATATCCATTTGCAACATTTATGAAGGATCTGCCATAGGACTTGTGATCTCTTCTACAGTCCTTTCACAAATGTCAATAGACACACGTAACGTCGGAGGCAATCCATTTGTGACGTTGTCATCCACATTTCCGAGAGATGTCATTCCGTGTTTAACTATTGACAATATGATTGTTATAGTTAACAGTGACAAACGGGAGATTTGTTGTGAGACTGTGGGGTTATTGGTGCCGAAGTCGTCCTAGTATATTGGTGACGTCTGTAATGGTATAGAAAAAGTCAGTTCATTTAGACTTTTCGCAAAGGCCCCAAAAACGCCAACGCGAACGTCCATCCTTTTGTTCGGTGCTCTCTTCGTGGCGTCGAACAATGGCGAATGGGTTTGGCGTTCGCGTTGGCGTTTCGGGAGCTTGGCGAAAACTCCCTGTTAACGTGAAGCACGAACGCCTGCTGCAATGTCGGCGTGCGAATAAAGATTAGGCCTAGACTATTAATCCAGCTAATTGACGCTTTCATAAAGTCACAGCGACAGCTATTGGCTAATCACTGTTAGAATTCATGAAATCTGTGACAATGGCCAACTCAACACATTGTTCCCCTATAAAGTAATTGTTGAGCAACTTTCTTTTGTTGGTATCAAAGGAGTGACAGACTAGCGTGTACGCGCAGTGTATGTACGGAGCGTTTGCGTTTAAGCTGCTTCAATAGGGAGGTTTAGAAATCTAACGATAAACGTAAACGTTAACGACAACGTTATTTTTGTACCGAAAATGCAATATAAAATCTGGTGAATGTGTAGTATGAAAAATAACGTTGTCGTAAAGTTAACGTTTATCGTTTTATTCCTAAACCTCCCTATTGGCGCACGGATCCGGTCCGTCTCTAGTCCTTTTGCCCGTAATTTTCCGGATATGACAATGCAAAAGTCAATTTGATCCATTTTTTTCGGACCTGATTCGGACAAAATCCGTGTGCCAATAAACCCCGCTTTATGTTTGTCACCGCTTACGAGTTCTTCGGTCAGAGCGAATTCTTTCAAGGATTCGGTTGATATATGGGACCAAACAATCACAATCTTCAGTACACTCGGAGAACAACTTCACCCAAAAGTGAATAGCTGAAGTAACTTTAGAGTACTTTAAAGATAAGAATATTTCGACGATTATTGACATTTCGTGCATGACAAATCTGCACCAGCGACAGAGACGCGTGTACTCTTTTCGAAGTATCTCTACTGGGGCTGACTCCGATCCAGGCGATCAACTTCACAAGTTACAGCATTGATTCAATACATTTCATCCGCTTTACTACCATTAATGTGGCAGACGATACTTCTAATGGAAGTTCATTTTGGTACTTTTTATGGCAACCCCATAAGTAACGTAAGAACGAATTTGGATGATGAAGTGCAAGAAACTGATGTTTTATCCGTCCTGTTCTCAGTGCTCGCTCTCTTCGTCACCGCACACAAACGTTTGTGTGCGGTGACGAAGGGAGCGAGCACTAAGAACCCCCCTGATGTTCTCAGGATGGTTTTATCTGTAACTACATGTATACATGTATGTAGTAATTCATGAGTCTCAGTACAAGATTGACGTCAGCGTAATACGTAGGGGGCCTAGTCCTCTCAAAGATAGAAACATCGGGCATACCAATACGCAAGTACTTAACGCCTGGGATACAAATCCTAACTTTGGCCATGACAAAAAAGAATATACCAGACCTCTGCCTTTCCACGTTACAATACGTTTATACATGTATTTTCAATTTAACATCATAGCTGAATGCGTCTTTTTTCCAGACGCACCAAATGCAATCTTTTCAAACAAAATCTCGTAATATATATGAGTACAGCCACAGATAACACTCAGCGTGAGTACAGCAATTAATATGCAAACGCAAATAAGATACTGATGTAGGAAATTATTACTCTAGTAATTATGATCTGTATGAAGATGTGCGGCTTTGATGCATACGTGTTGCTTAATAGAACAGAATAGCGATTTTGTGTAACCGTATCGCTAAACCTGAAATATTGCATGCGTTTGGTCCATTTTGCATGAGAATCATGCCGTTCTGACGTTCATCAGATCTTGTCGTCTTGTAAGCTGGCACGTGGGACAATTTATGGAGTAACTGTTTCCTTGCACGATAATTTCAAATGCATAACGTCAGCTCCTTCGTGTACAACTGTGTTTTACCTCCTATATCTAGCCTTATCGTGCTTATCCATGTTGCGTTGATTTCGCTTCGTCACATAACAGCAATCATATTTGCCATATTCATCCATCGAAGTGGTCCGCTGTCGAAAACAGATGCACACATGTAATTTTCTATGTAGTTTACCCTTTGCCTTCCACTACTGTGTAGTACATAGTATGTACAATGTATCTACACAATAAAAAACTCTGCTTCGTCAAAATGACGAACGTAGGTTCGTTTTCCAGTTATCACCAAACTGAGTATCTAAATTCGTCGAAATGACAGATCCACGGTTCGTCATTTTGACGAACCCTTGTTGTATCTCAAACAATCTCTAACAAAGTTCGTCCAAATGACGAACCATGGATTGCCATTTCGACGAATTAGATACTCAGTTTGGTGATAAATGGAAAACGAACCTAAGTTCGTCATTTTGACGAAGCAGAGTTTTTCATGTACATGACATGTATATACCTCAACGTACCATCTTAAAACTTTTCAGCGCAGAATCGGCGGCTCGGGTTAATCTTTCACATTAGGGACGCTAAACTAACGTCGGTTATGTCATGGATGTCATTCGCGAAAAAGAACGGTGAAGCTGACATTGCGATTCATTTTGACGAACCCTTGTTGTATCTCAAACAATCTCTAACAAGGTTCGTCCAAATGACGAACCATGGATTGCCATTTCGACGAATTACATGTAGATACTCAGTTTGGTGATAAATGGAAAACGAACCTAAGTTCGTCATTTTGACGAAGCAGAGTTTTTCAGTGCATGTACATGACATGTATATACCTCAACGTACCATCTTAAAACTTTTCAGCGCAGAATCGGCGGCCCGGGTTAATCTTTCACATTAGGGACGCTAAACTAACGTCGGTTATGTCATGGATGTCATTCGCGAAAAAGAACGGTGAAGCTGACATTGCGATAAGGCAGAAGATCAGGTTCTGCAAAGACGAAGGCAACATAATTAAGCCGTGTTACTCGAACCATTTAATTGAGTTTACGATTCCGAAACGGTGACTTCTTTGTGTCGTCACTGCACAAACGAAGATTTCAGAATTCGACGGTAAATCATGTCAAATTTTCTTACCTGGCTGCTTAATGCGTTTCGATGAACTAGTCATGTTTTTAACTAGGATACAAGAGTTGTTGAAATAATCATAATGTTGAGCATTTATTGGCAGGTTGCTCGAAAGCAGCATGAACATGATAAACTTTGTTAGAAGCCGGAGAAATAGGAAAACTGCAATTATTTATTACAATTTTGCTGTAACACTGGATGACGGGCACCAGCAAGGTCAAATTTGACAAAAACGTAACAAGTCTAAATGAACCCCTGGCATTGCTGCAAACAGATGACTTGCATTTCGATATGCAGATAACTTACACAGAATGGTTACTTCACGGGTCGTGCTTTTTCAAAGCTGACAGGTTCAAGTGGCGAGCCAACAACAGGAATTTGGCTAAATTACTGCAAACTACATTTGTCCCACTACCTGCCAGGCTAATTCCATGATTCTTTTTTCATTTGTTTCAAAAAGGCAATATGTGCAATCCCACTAAACCACATTACCTGCATGCTTGGCGTCGTAGAGATCTTCACTGAAAAACAAACCCAAGCCGGAAAACACTTCTGCAACAGACTGTACGATCTCTTCGGAGTTTTCGTATTGATATCATTGGTGCATGTTCTACAGAAGGAAAGTACTTCATGTCGTCTTCGCTATCTCACAAGTGGCGTTGGCAGCAGAAGCCGATAATATAATATAACAAGATGTTGTGTTAAGAAAAACACTAAAAGGCAGGTATATTGGTTTTAGCGCGTCGTTTTCGCACCTACCAATCATGTTGATTGACTGTCTGTCTGTGGAACTGATCGTGAGTTATCGCTGTGTGATCCACCGTACTGAATCGGCGGTTTTCATTTTTAAGTAACTTTTCTGTTTCATGTCATCGATAATCAGAGACAGAAATGAATGTCAACTCAGCCATTTGATTTGAGGGACAGTGTTCCCGTTCTGTTCGATCGACCCCTTTGCGAGTCGTTAAAAATATTTCCGCCATCTTGGGGCATCACATCAGCGGGGTCCAGTATAATTGCTTCTAAACTGCTGTCTTTCATCACACAACCTTCACCAACGACGTTGATCCGCCTTCTTTTTACCAGCTGCAGGGCTACTTTAGGCCATCAGCATGTCAGAACTTTCCCATAGCGTGTATTCAACCGAAAAAAACTTGGAGAACCTCTAGTAGAAATTCATGTAAATGGGGTTTTATTCCTGATTCGGTTACAACTAGTACACCTCGTTACCAAGAGAGAATTGTAATGGCCTGGTGCCGAACGACATGGCATTCAGATAAATGTAGCCCCTTGTGCACAATGATATCAAGAAAATAAGTACACCGCTGACACACTCACCAAAACACCGATGGGATGTGGTTTTG
>NMRB01000538.1:34883-79927 GCA_002633025.1 Notospermus geniculatus
AAAAACTCCCGCCAAAATTAAAGGTGGCCGCACGTACGGCAAAGCTGGAGCCAGTGTACCGCGTGGTAAGATACTGCAGCGCCATGCGTGGCGACTGGCTGAGTTAAAATGACACGGCCAAATGCCATTAACAATTTTCCTAACGGTAAATATTATCTTGTCTCCTGATTTTATGCATGTTGCTATCATGGCTATTGTTGCTACCGGTAGATCTACTACAGACGTAAAGCATTCAGTTTACTTGAAAAATCGTAATAGGCCACCTAAGTGTAAAGTATCTATTTCGATCATTTCGACCGTTTCGATCATTTCGGCCATTTCGATCATTTCGGCCATTTCATTTCGGGTTTTATAAGTAACCCTCAACTACTACGTCAGTCTGGTGAATTTCAGCAGATCAGTTGAGTTTCTCGGTGAAAAAGGAACATTTCACTCACAAAGGGAAACACCTGACAAATTTCTTGGTCGATATGAGTCTGTTTGTCAAAATTGTGGAGTAATATTAGGTTACGTAGGCCTACGTTTGGTTATGGGCGTTCTAATTTGACCCAACTGAACTTTCCTTGTCATTGTTAGTTGGTCACATGATGATGGTACTTTCGTTAACCACACAAGGCGAATCCTGTAGTGAAAGGTATAGCGAATTGTCGTTTGGCAGGAAGTCATATAGTTTATCTCATAGGGGTCATGTACACAGATAGCTTGCTTGACGTGGTCGTGGATTAGAGGGTCTCTCTGAGGATATTGCTGTCTGGAAGAGGAAATTGAAACAGATGTCGTGCTTACTGTGAGACCTACACGTTGCAGCGCGTTGGTCGTCGGTGATGATGGAAGTGGTCCATCGGTGGTAATGGGCCAGTATGCTACATATTCTTAACCACTGTTCAAGGCGTCCCAACCGATTGACTGTCACGGCTGATGCTTTCTTTGAGTACATGTATATGCAATGAAGCTTACTGGTGGTGGTCAAGAGGCATGTCGGAAAATCTGCATGCATTGAATGGTTAGGTTTGGTGTCCAATGGTGATGGCAAATGTATTGTAATATGTAGGCCTACTATTGCCTGCAAGTTAACCCGCAACCTGCGTTTTAATGAGTTCCGCTGGCAGCCATCTTGCCAAAATTAGGTCACCTCCATGGGAATTCCTTCCAGAGCGACAGGTGATTGGTTCTCCCATCCCACAGTGTGGGATATCGCCATGACGATGACCTAATTTTGGCAAGATGGCTGCTAAAACTCATCTACATGTATACCAACCGGTCGACTCAGTACAATGCTCACAACACCACATAGTGAGTGGTTTGAGCTTGGAGGAAAAATAACTTGAGCACTGAAAAACTCTCCTTCGTCAAAATGACGAACTTAAGTTTACCATTTATCACCAAACTGAGTATCTAATTCGCCGAAATGACAAATCCACGGTCGTCATTCGGACGAACCTTGTTAGAGATTGTTTGAGATACAACAAGGGTTCGTCAAAATGACGAACCGTGGATTTGTCATTTCGACGAATTAGATACTCAGTTTGGTGATAAATGGAAAAGGAACCTAAGTTCGTCATTTTGACGAAGCAGAGTTTTTCAGTGAGCGTGAATATTGCTGAGTGGCCTCTGTAGATGTTGGAGTCCGGTATCTTCGGAGACTGCACGACGCATCTCTCGGTCGATGCAGTGGCATGTGGAGGCATTGTTTATACAACCGACAAGTCACAAGATTAGTGCAAACTTAACCACAGTATGACAGAAATGTACTCACTTAATGCGAGTCTATCATACAGACTCGTTAATTAAAAATGTGACGTAAATGAAGTGTGTGAACCGTGTGAAACTCTGTCTATTATTTCATTACAGGTTATCACGCAATCTTGTTATTCTAGGTAACAAAATAATCAGAAGGAAACCTGGTCGAATTGGATGTTCTAGTCACTTGATATTATTTGGGGGAAGGGACAGCCATGGCAACTATTTACACAAGCTAAGTTATTATTGAAAATGTGTAACGTGCGAAATAAGACCAAAATGGGGAACATTGATTTGCAGTGCTGTGGTTTTTTACTCCCGTAATGCGTTTAAGTGTTGGCAAATCTTGTCTTGGTACTCAATTAATGCTGTTATCAGCATCGGAGAAGACTTAGATGGTGACACAACAACAGCAGCAGTTTTCCTCCGCGACGACTTATTCTATAACTACAACCATTACCGTGTAAGTCGGAAGGATTAATTTGCTTCGGCAGAATCTGCTTATCGAATGGACTTGATATCCAACCCATTTTGCAGCAATTATGGGAGGCTGGGGAACCATGTCGCTTCTTCTTTCTTTCAAAAAATGTAACGTTGGATAGAACCTGAAAACTAAGGACTTGCTACATGTACAGGTAGTAGGGGTAAAAGAAAGCCGACAAGACGTTTCAGGAGCCAGGGGATACTGCTGCACAGCCTGTTTTTGACAGAGGCAATATCGTACAGTGTATTCATAAATTATAACACTTTTGCAGAGGCACGAATGGTGTATTCTTAAAAACATTTCTGACAGAGGCATGGTGCATTCAGGGATGTTTGTACCACTCCATACCTGTTAGGCAGAGGACACCATGCTGATGCCAATGAAGGTCGCGAGGTCGGCTGTCCTGAGGTCATTCACACAAGACAAAGAACCCTGAAGCCTGTGTATAACATCTTGCATTTGCAACAATAGATGTACAAGGACATTGTCATACTGTCCATGTCACTTTTAATATTCCTTCTACTCTGATTCCATCGCCTCGAACTCCGACTACTAACAAATGGAGACAGTCGTCACCTACTAGAAATACTCACAAAGGATTATTAAATCTTCTGTTTGCCGAAAGCAGTGCTTCTTGTGATTATTCCGAATGGATACCTGTGACCATCCGATAGAGTAGGGTAATTCATTCCAACTTCAAACAGACATGTCCTCTAGTCAGAATTACCGTATGTTTCTGTTGCCGACTATTGTATGAGAATTATCAGGGACAGTTCGATTGTTCGCTATTGATATTCTGATGAAGATAGGACTGCTTAATTAGAAAGGTTTTAGTTCAGAGGGGATGGGGCCCTAATTGCTGTTTTGTTCTGATTAGTTCCGCCGCTCCCGGGCGTGTCGTATAAAACTCGTTCGGCCAGGTCTAGCGTTCCCTTCGTATAGTCATCGTTCAGGAAGCGAATCAAGATACCGACGGGTAGACGTATTTTGGAACATGAAATGTCAAACGTATAGTGACATTTCCACAAGTCTTCTTCAACTGGCCGTCGTATATTCGCACGTCTACTGTATTAACGATTCCTGAAGCTGGTAGCACAGGGTACGCAAATCCTAGCCTGATATGAACAACAAGTTGCCCGCAAATGGAAGGTTCGCATTCCTAAAGTTAAAGGGGCTTTGTGAACAATGTCCCCAGGGTCCATGTTCATAAACATATACTTAAGTCAAAGTGTGATACTTATCTTTTGTGTTGAACAAAGGGTAGGTGTCACACTTAGGCTTAGGTAGTTTTATGAATAGGGGCCCACGGCCCATATTCATAAAACTAAAAGTCAAAGTGTAATACATGTACATGTACTTCTCTTTTGTGTTGGACAAAGGAAGTGTCACATTTTAAGGTGTTTTATGAATATGGGCCGTGGGGCCATATGCATAAAACATCTTAAGTGTAAAATTTCCCTTAAACTATTGTTCCAAACAAAAGATAAGGGAAATTTTACACTTTTAAAGATGTTTTATGCATACGGCCCCACGTCTGTGACAGAGTTGACACCTATGTGTGGTACCACATTTCTGTGGATTTTTTGCCCGCTACACGGCCCACTGACACGAATTACAATCTCCCAGACATGAAATTGTGCGTTGCCAGCTTAACACCATTCAACAGAAATCATCCTCATGACGGCACAGTTCCGATCGAGTTCTCCTTCTTTCTCCACCACATCAAGGGCTCTATCCCTTCATACCCAGCAAATCAATGACTTTTACCTTCGATTTCCTACTCTCCTTAACGCAGTCAATAACTACAGGAAGCGTTTGACTTGCCTGCAGTATGACACTTGAGCTCGCGATGACTACCACAATCACCTCCATTGGCGTTCCCATTCTGCCGCCGCCTCCTTGACTCTCCGGGCTATTACCTCTGCGATTGAGAGAAGAAAATACCAAGTCGTTCGTTATGCTACAAACAGTCCCAACGCCAATAAAACTCAGAAATATACTATTGACGAGCAGCGCAATCATGTATTGAGTAGATTTGTCATCGCAAAGCATTGACAGGCGCAGATTTCGTTTTTGGTGAGAAAGTCGGGGTTTCGCAATGTCTCGTGTAACAGACGGCATGACTAAGAAATTCCCCCAATTAGCTGAATAATGGAGCCATAGATCTCAACCGTCTTAAAAAAGAAGTCGAAGACCTCTGATTGGGCGAGCATGATCACATGACTTGGGCTTGCACTTGCCAAATTTGATCGCAGTTGTGTCGAACTTGATCCTCCACATTTTTGGTCATAGATGTATGAATGAAGACTGGCAAATGCTTTTACTTCAGATTTGTACAGCATTGCCTAGTGTATTTGTATTGCAAAATCCAAGCAAAAGCATTTACTAGTCTTTATTCATATTACCTGTTGTCTGTTGGTCCTTTGATTTCGTTACTTCCGCTCCTAATGAGTTATCGTGCGGGCAAAAACCCGAACGACGCCATATTGCGATGTGACGTCATTACTCTCTAACACATGGCCCATTACTGTTTCCCACTGACCACAAAAGCTTAATTCGCCATGAATCATACTTGTCACGTCTATTTACAAACGAATCACCCCAGAAATCTTCAGCGCCATCTTGACATTTCATAATATTTGGCAAACCCCTTAAGATTTATGACATTTTTAGGATATCATTATATCTCAATACGTTTTATAGAACTACGGTGGAAAATCGCCAATACTTTGACGACACAATATGGAGATGATAGTCGATGAGTCCTTGGAGTGGTGGTCAGTTTGATTGGCTGATTTATGTTCAAGGTCATGGCTTCGATTTATCACACTACATGTATTCTTAGTAACCTTTTCTGGACTGACATTGCTGTCGGGCATCTGGTTTAGGACAGCGGTCAGGAACCCTGTGAACACACAGGCCAATGTTCATAAAATCCTTTGTCGACATTTGGCTGTACATGTGTGCGCATGGTAGCGTAACTCGGCACATCCGTTGCTATTACAGAGTTTTCGCAAAGCCCCCGGATGACACGCCAACGCGAACGCCAAATCCATTGTTCTATGCCACGAAGAGAGCACCGAACAAAAGGATAGACTTACGCGTTGGCGTTTCGGCGGCTTTTGCGAAAACTCCTTATAATTGCTTACGCGTCAACAGGCGCAGTGGCTGTTAGGTAAACACAGAAAACGCCGGATCGTGAGATTTTGCTGTCGGCTTTCATACCCCGCCATGGTGTCACTCAGGGAATGACGAATACAGTTGATCACAGGAAGTGGTGTTACGTACAGAAAGCAGCCTAGTCAATGCTGTTGTAATCGCCTCAGGTGTAAATTGATTTTCAAAAACACAAACTTGCGAGCCAACTTTCCAAAGCTTCTAAAAGTACAATACGATTTCATCTTCTGTTAATGGTTTCAAAATGTGGATTGACGATAATTACATTTCGTCTTGGCTTATCTTTCCTCTAACGGATGACTACTTAAATAACCTTGCCTCCAGCGCGTAGTGATTTTTTTTCAATTTCAATCTTTTTATTCTCCTTTATAGTGTGGAAAACGACGTAGCGATAATACACACATCACAAGCAATAGGTAAAAGGATTATTAAGTTTGAAAAAAGGCTTATCTCCACAGAATGTACCATCACTTACGCCGAAACAATCGGGTGTAATCATAAAACTATTAACTACATAAAAGAGACGTTTAGTTAATAAGTCAATAAAACACATCTTCTCAGTTCAGCTTCAGATATTTACGAAGTTAAATGGTCCATCAAAGCCTTCTTTAATCTTCTTTATGTATGAACTCAGTGATGTAAGCTTATAGTGCTCTCTTACTGGGGGTCTGTTTGTGTTTGTTGAAGATAGCGACGTGGCCGGCGGGTAAGACGTCTCCAATGAAGTAGATACATAGACGTCGCGAACAGCCCTCGAGTTGAGGATTTCCTGAGCACCATATACGTATATATTGCCGCCTTT
The DNA here is from genome assembly GCA_002633025.1 of Notospermus geniculatus. Taxonomy (NCBI): domain Eukaryota; kingdom Metazoa; phylum Nemertea; class Pilidiophora; order Heteronemertea; family Lineidae; genus Notospermus; species Notospermus geniculatus. Next base: position 41,087 of record NMRB01000538.1, read on the forward strand.
CACATGTTTCTATCGACGCTGACGTGGACCTACATGTACATTCCTTCGAGTTCATGCCGACGGCGAGAAGGGTTCCCAGATTCGTATGCGATCAGGACCCATATTCATAAAACTACTTAAGTCTAAGTGTGACACTTATCCTTTGTTCAACACAAAAGATAAGTATCACACTTAGACTTAAGTACTTTTATGAATATGGGCCCTGGCCCTCTCGGGATGTAGGCCTACATGTACCTTTGGCACGCTTTTCCACCCTTGATGATACATACATACTGGATCAACATATACACATGACATCGTTACTTTTTCTCGTTGTCAACCCTCTCCTGTAGTCGTAGCTTGAGTGACATTCTGCCTACGACATTTGGCAGCACAACATGGAGGAAATTGCTCCCATCATCATGTCGATTCATCTTTTCAAGCAGTCTCTTTTCTTGATGTGTCGGAGAAAAAATCGACAAGGAGTATGAGCCCTGTCACTAGAGCAAACATACTATAGATCTTAGCTCGCTTGGTTGATACCGGGGATTGATACCTCTTGCTAGGATTCCCAAGAGAGAGACGCAACAGGTTCCAGTAAAGACCTGTGTAATCAACTCCTCGGAGAGGCCAAGATCATGTTTGCTGGACTTACATTGGAGAGTTTTGATGGCGTAGAGCTTGAAGACGAAAGGTAGGCTGATTCATGATGTCTACCGTTTTTGATTATCCAAATTCCATCATCGGTAAAGCATACAGGCTCCTCTTCCTCGAAATTTTGTTAGCACCACGCGTCACCATTTTCGTCCACCAGCAACAGCCTCGCCACCAAATAACCATTCTTCCACTCCTGGTTACACGATTACAATAGGTTTTTTATGTACGGCAGACGCTTGTCTGGGTTCGTTCAGCCTCTGCTTCATGATACGTCCAATGAGACAGCACAACATGACACATATTTTAATCAAAATTTAACTTTATACCCTCGGGTGTCGGCAAAACGATGATCATAGCGTTCGAGTCAGGAGACCCTGAACGAGGCAACCAACATGCTGTCCACTTTATATCAAAGGACATTAAAATGTCATGCATCTTTTATCGGCGATCTGATACCTTCTAACAACATGTCATTCAGCCAATTAGCTCTTGAACCAACGCTGACAACATTAGCAAGCCGTCCGACAGTTAAAGGAACATCAATTCACAACTTAAAGGCTGATGGTCAAATTGGATCAGAAAAGCGCGAATGATAGGCTATGTGCAAAACAGAAATCTGATTAACAATTTAGTTTGTAAATAGTTTCGTGGCCAATTACAACATGATTTCAGAGCGTACATTCTTTTTCCATCGTGTACAGTAGTACATCCAGGTAACATTTTGAATGCAGAATTTGAAATTCAATCAACTACGCTTGATTCTGTTTCCAATAATTTCTAATCAGACCTGTGTAATTATTGACAGCCGTCTGGTAAAAACAGTGCAAACTATGCCAGTTGCATATTTGATACGTCAAACCTCGAGCACACGTAATAATTCCAGATTGACTGCAGCCCAATCACTTATGATAACAGTGATGATGTGATGATAAGAGGGGCGTACTAGGTGAATCTCTTAGCGAGTTATGACTTCTCCGTGAACCTTCTTTCCAACATCCCTATGAACTGTTTCAAGATAGCGCTTGATTGATGAAGATTTTCCCATGTCAGTTTGGTATCTTTGCCTAATAGCCCTTTTAACAATTTGACTTGAAGACCTGCTATATCGAAATGTTTTGCTGAAGCCTGTATCGATGTGTGCACAATTCTAGGCCAATTGTGTTGTTACTTTCGTCCGTTCGTGTGGATGTTGTTGCGTGCTGTCTGGGATTTGACATAACAACGATTGGATTACTGACAAAGTGTTCGGATATTCTATGCAATGCTTGAAATGGATGTATTCTGGGCTAATTCCGAGAGGGAGTCTTTCATCAAGTCAGCACCAAGGTGAGTCACTCGTGTCCGGTCCGCGGATTTTTTTTCCTAACCGGTATAGATTCCTAACCAGTATATCCATTACGAAATGAAATTAACGAAGTGAATGGTGGTTAAGGGTTGGGTAAGTGTAAGGGTTAGGGTTAGGGTCAGGGTTAGTGCTGGGAGTAGTGTTAGGATTAGGATTAAGATTAGGGTTAGGATTAGCTTTTGCTATATAGGTTAGGAAAAAAGTTGGTCGTAATATGGATATATCGGTTAGGAAAAACATTCGCGTCCGGTCCACTGTCCAACACTATTAAAAAATGCATGTACAGTAGATTTTACAGAAAAATGCCTGAAGCAGGGTCTCCAGAACGATTCTGTAAAATTTACTGTTGATATTACCATAGACTGGCGGAGCCTTACGACACTTAGAATGAATACCAATGCTTGTGCATTCATTCTAGTCCTCGGCTGTGGGAAAAGTTGCCAAATTAACTTTAGTAGTACAATGTAATATCACCTATGAATTTACGGATTCTGGGGACTTTGCTGCAGGCACTTTTCTGTAAAATCTACTATATTTTTTAACAACTGAATTTTGTCTTGATATTAAGATTACGAATAGTTTAGACAGAATCTTTGGTTTCTTTGTTTCTTTCGTCTCCAATTATCGTGAATTTGGTACACGAATGGTCAGACGAAATGTAACAGCCTGAAGTATAACGATTGCTTCTCTTACATTGTCCGTTATCGTTCGTTTCCTTTCGGAGGTTCTTTTTTTGTTGGTGAGGCGCCCAGACATCGCAAAAACAGACAATGGAAAGTCTGTATTCGAGACTATTGCTGTGTTTGTCTGTTTAATCAAGCCTAACACGACAAAGCGAGAAGAGATTAGGATGATTATCAAGAAGGTTGTCTTACGCTTTATCCCTTGCTAAATGACCAAATGATCTCCCAAACACGACAGTCTTATAGATGAGCCTATGATTTCATCTCAGTATGTCTTCGGCAATGTATCATGATTGGCAAGCTTCCGAAGGGCAAGCAACCGCCCGAGGGTGGATCTCCAAGTATATTGTGTGTCAACATCTGATCAAATATTTGTTGACAGTCATGTCCGGGTCCTGGTGTGTTTGATGACGGATTACAAGATGTTGGGAACAGGTCTTGGTTTTTAGGATATAAATATGGATGGACGATACTCAGGATGTGTCACGCACTGTACATATTTGCGATGCTTTTTTCTGAATACGCATCACAGAGAGACCAAGATTGTATCCGGAGTTTGTTTTTGCGTGATGTTTACAATTGCATCCTGTTAAAAAAGTGAAATTTGTGGCCAGCCGTTTCTACTAACTGTGATTGGCAATTTATTGTCAGCAGACTCCATGCAGCCACCTCCCAACTTTTTCCGTTTCCACTGTCCATCATAGTCATGCCATGTCTTTTTTGCCAAGTGGTAAAAAATGAGGCAATATTCAGAAAAGTAAAATGGCTGTCACTGGATCTGAACAAGAACACTTGACCTAAAGCTTTATCTCTAACAGGACTTTATCTGTTGATTGTTGCATCTCGGAGATTATCTTGATTTCAAAGTGGTTTTCCATTTGCTGTTAGCTGGTCACTGATATTTCTCTGCTTTCATCCACTCAACCGAAAGTCACCAGTGAGATGTACTTTATCACGATGTCTTGTATTGAATGTTTTGATAAAGGGACATCAATTGTGTCATTTGAAAGCAATGCTGAACAAATCTTCCCATGTATCGCTGTGTATTGTTGTATGTTGTGTAATAGTACGACGTGTTGTGCCCTTTCGTTGTTTATCGTCTGTCTCCTGTTGCTAAAACACTAAGAAGTGTCTACCTGCTAACTGGCAACAAATTTACGTCATATGGAAACAAAAATCAGTGACCAACGTTTCATCATCAAACGTTAAAGCAATTGATTACCGTCCAAAGGATGGAGTCGATAATGTCATCTGCCTCTCAAGGCAGCTGATTGGGAAGAACAACGGCATTGTCCCTAGCGTCGGTCTTTTTTTCCTTGAACGTTACTGTTTTAGTTACGAACTCGAATTGGACCTTTTTTGGACCACCCAATAATAAAACTCAGCCTGGCTTTAACTTCCTCTTCAGCGTTATCGAAATCATTGATGCGCTGTCTCACTTAAAACATATGATCGGATTCCACATCTGTCTGTCTTAAACTCGTAAATCTACGTATATTTATCACAGAAACAATATCTATGGGAAGCAAACTCTTTCGAATGGAAAAAACGCCTTTCGTGAGAGCTTTTCTCCGAATCAATCTGAAGGGGGAATTGCATGTGACTAGACTAGCGATAAATCAGCCAGGCAATGTGAAGGCAGAATGGAGATATCCCAAGAGGCAATCCATTCGTGCTAACTGCTATTATAACAATGTACGTTTCCATTGAATAAAGGTAGCCTGCCGCAACCATAACATAAAACGGTATAATTCAACCATTTTTACATCTTGACCATCGATTTCCTCCGCTTGACGCCTTTCATCTCATGGCATATGAGGTATTGTTCAGCAATAGCTCTTTCTTCAGATATCTCTATGTATTTGCTATGAAGGAGATCGTAATACTGATTTGATTATTGTGAGCGACAGAACCAGGGCTTTCTAGTCGGCCTTATTTGGTTTTTATTTATGCGTTATACTTATATAATCATTATCCAACACTCTATTGGCTACGAAAAGTAAAATGCAGCCCACGTTGGATGCACAACACAGCGCAAGGTTGAATTGCACGGCAACTGGTGTTGTTTATGAAACGTTACGTGTTACTTTTGGTTACTTTCAAATGTTCTGGCGAACGGAAGGCTACTGAATTTGCGGAACGGAACAAACCTCGTACCTAGGACATTTTTTTAATAGCCGAAAAGAGGAAAGACGGGTAACTGTTTACAGTTATAGAAATAATTCCAAAGTACACCCAACTGCAATACAATAAGTAATTTGCTTTATTAGGCTTTTAAATACAAACTTTATATCTTGTTCCGTTCCGTTCTGCAAATTTCCAATATCCCCCTGGGTAATGGTACTTTAGCCTTGTCCGAATCATGTCATCTTTTGCGTTAACTCATAAATTATAAACGAATCGGACCCCTACTTGACCCCGCCTCCGAGCCAATCAGAACTCGTGAAACAAATCGCCGTTCGGCACTTTCTCTTCTCTTCCTGCACACATTTGCAACACGGATTTTGATTGGCACGTCGATTCTCCTTCGCCCACCGATGATTGGCTGAGGCTCTGAGATCCTCAGAAGCGGGAAATGTGATGGATTCAAACCAGGCTAGATGGGCGTCAGGCCAGATAGACTGGTGAGAATCAGATGGGCCCGACCCTGCCTTACCCTGTACTATCCTCCAATACTTTTTCGACTCCGCCTAGCATACTTTTCATCCTGCACCCAACTCTTCTGAAACCATATGGCAGCTTCGCTCTACTGATACCATGTTGGTCGCAATTCAAACGAATTTAGGCATCAAATCACGTACAGACATAACGAGGCTGAGAACAATATATATACGCGGTCAATTTATACATACGAGGCGCAGATTTAAGCTCGGGCCATATAGTGTTTTAGGCAAGGATGCTGCGAGATGTAGACACAAAAGTTGGAAGCTTGTGCTGCTTTGTCAAATTACTTCTCTAATTGTTGTAGAGGGGCATTAAGTTCGATAGAAGTAGTACAGGGTGAGAAGCGTCCCTCTTGCATAGATTGATAACTGCCGAGTTTTCATACACACCCTCCGAATGTCTTCCTTAAAGGGGCACTGTATTCGTTCCCTATCCTGCGCTAAACATTCCCGCGTTAAAGGCCTGTTTACACCGGCGGCTGGCGGGCGCGATTGCGTTTGCGGCTGCGATTCCGCCCGCGATTCGGCTGTTAAGGCTAGGGATACACTGAACGCGATTTACCCATCGCGCGCGTTGTTTCTTTGTTATTTCATGCCGCAATGCCTCCGAAACAAAAGAGATTCGTGCGAAAATCGCGCGCGATGGGTAAATCGCGTTCAGTGTATCCCTAGGCTTATACCTGCGTTTGCGGACGCGATTTCGTACGTCATTTTTAGTGTGCATTCCCCGCGAAATCCCCGAGGCGGCAAGAAAAACGCGCGATTCTTTGCTCCAAGGACCATTCCCTGCGGACGCGTTTTTCGACTCGCAGACGCGTCCGCAGACGCGATCGCTGGTGTAAACACTCATTTGACACAAGCTAGAACACAATCGATCGCAGACGCAGACGCAAACGCAATCGCGCCCGCCAGCCGCCGGTGTAAACAGGCCTTAAGGGAGATCTCTGTTGACAATATTGTTAAACTACCGGTTATCAACCTCGCCCCATGTAGAATAACTCTCGTTCCTAGGGTATCCACGTATGCATTGTACATTGGTCATGTATTGTATATCATACATTATCCAACACTGGGGCGAAAGGCAAAACTACAGTATTTGAGAATGACGCAATCACCACCGGTGGCGCCGGCTGTCGACAAAAAGTGTCAATATCCTTGACCCTTTAATTACGTAATGAGTAAGTAGAGAAGACAAGACGAGGTGAAGTCTCAAAACTTATCCTGCTGTTTTTGTTTTTTCGCTGAGATCGAACAAACATCTAAAGACTTCCAAGAATCCTCCCCCTCTAGGACAAATCTGTGATAGGCCAAATTTTCTTTTCCCTCTTATCACAAACGTCGTCTTTTATCTCGTGTTAAATGAGGCCTCTTAAGCTCCCATTAATGATCTTGAAATGTAACTTTCGGCAGTTGATGCGCTTGGGGAGATCGTTAGCCGATTGGAGAGAACCCGATACACGATGCCTTGCTGCAATGGAGATTGAATTAATTTACATATCAGAAAACAATGAATTAAGAAACGTAATGTTATTATCAGCGATTTCTATCTGATAGCAGCATCGCCGTGAGAAGATCCGGCATATTGCCTCCCTCAGGACACGATCCGTTTTTAAAGATTTAACTTGAGGGAACGTTTTCCCATTCATCATACACCATGCAATCCGTATTGTAATAAAATATTCATACTTCAGCGAAAGTACTGTTTTTTTCTTTCGCTGCTGAAGTACATTTAAAGTCTTCATGACACTTTGGACACTTTTAACGAATATTACTCTCAGAAGATGTCTGCGTTGCAGCGATTCGCAGTGCGGCCATTTGTGTGTACTGAAGATTGTATCATCACTCCAGACACCGAGCGTCGGTTGCTGGTGATGGTCGCGCGTTGGACCCGGGCTTGAGGATATCGTCATGACCTGAAAGTCCGCGAAAGACCTCCTGACCAACTTCCAACCCAATCAGGCTTGTCGTGGTCCCTAATGTCTATTCAATGGAGGTTAACAAGCTCTTGTTACCGTGGCTGAAGATTCCATCCGCTTACCATAAGTAATTGCTACTAAATCTCCACTCCGTGAATCAGTTTCCGTGACCTTGTGAAGGAAGGACGGTGGTCAACAAAGAAAGAAGGTTCGTTAAGCCTGTAAGCTACTGATGTAAGCGATGCCTGGCTTTATCAGTGCCGACCCCTTTCTTCTCAATAGATGTTGACTCCCTGAGGCAAGTCTCCTTAAGCAATGTCATCTGAGCGTTTTCCCAAATAAGATCGACAACTAGATCAACACCTAACTGAACGGTATCTCTGATTCTCCGAAGGTCAGACTGTGCCTTGTTGATCCGTATGCCAGGGCGCAACAAGACAACACGTATCCCCCGGAGAGCCGTAACCAAAGTTTTAGATGAAAGCATCGTTCTCAAACATGACCTTAGGGTTGCACATCACAGCATTCTCGATGTTGACAACAAATATTCGCTAACGCTACCGATGTCAACCTTTACCGTGGTGAAAGAAAACGGAACGAAGAAGAAACGGCCAAGCTCTCAATCCGCCTTGTGACTGTCATGACTGTGTTCCTGTTTGATATCTATCGAGGCTTTTCACAGGGTTGGCTGTGGCGAACACAAGTTGACTGAACGAGAAATTCTGGCGGAGTGACTTTGTTTTCAAATAATACATAAGATGGCCCGAGTGGGCCACAATGGGAGAGCGATTCGTCAAAAAGATCAGGGATTACTCTAGTGAAACTGATCTACTGACGGAGTGGACCGTTTCTGTTTCGTCTCACGACGAATGGAGTAATCCAATCCACGACGGTATCAATAAAGCCATTCAAAGGATTCGTAANGACAGGGTCTATCTTGTCAATTGACAAGTTTTTAACTTGTCATCCTCGGAAAAGAGACATCTTATCATTGAAACAACTACATCTCGTCATTCAGGCTACACAAAAATTAAAAATTATGCGCCAAGATACCGTTATGCGGTAGTTACAAGTACTAATAACAGGTACATATGAAAGAAAAACTCTCCCAAATTTCAGGGCCTACGGCGGGATTCGAACCTACGACCTATGAAATGTATAAACTACTAGACATAACCCCTAAACCCTCCTGGCTATTGAGGCAACGATGGTGACAGCATGCTTAGAGTTCAAGAAATTGAGCGATAAATGTGAGGGAAGCGCATGCGCAATAATGTCCTGCCACCTGCAACTTATCGCCATAACTAGAGACCTTGTCGACTGGATAAACTGAACTCGTCACAGAGATGTGCGACTCGCCATGACAAGTAATTGTGTCATGAATGACGTAATTCGTCAGGCTGACTAAAGCATCTCATCCACATTCGCAGACAAGTTGCGGTGACAAGAATTTTTTAAGAGTGTATATCAACGATCTAATCACACAACTTCCGGCCACTGGTCGTATTGAAGGTCAATACAATGGTGACCAGATCAGTGTGGTCAGCTTCAAGTGTTGATGAAGGGCGAACGATGGCAGAGCAGTCTTAATGCAAAACATCTTACATAGTTAGCAAGAAGCAACTTGGGGGTTGATGCCATCAGCGAATCAGAATGTATAAGGGCAAGCGTGCCAGTACACTAGTTGGAACGCCATTCCTCAGCTTTGAAACCAAGCAGCCGTCAATAATATCGTGACCAGATCGGCATGGTCAGATACCTTTTGCTAACGATGTTGATGAGAAAACGATGGCACGGCATTCTTAGAGCAAAACATCGTACATGTATATGTAAAATCAAATTGTTAAAAAGAAACTCGAGGTTCGGCTCCATCGTACTCGTTACTCGAGATGTAGGGCCATCATGCCTGAACAAGTAGAACGCCATTCCCCAGCTATGAAACGAACCGAAAATTCCTCCACTTTGCATGACGGCCCTCTATTGGCATGAGCCATTCCTGTGTTATACATCATACCTGCCATCCATTTCTGCCGCTGTAAATGTTCTCGTTTTGATTTATCATTAGCGCAAGCGATAATTCTGCCTCGATATCCCCCATGTTGACACGCCTAATGCAGCAGAAAATGACGCAATAATGGATGGTTTTACGTCTAGGGGAACAATGTCATTTGGCCCTCTGTCAGCAGCCAATGTGACTGTGGGCTGAGGTTTTTTATCGCCTGGCGATTGATGCAAGTTGGCCAATCTTCATGACGTCTTGATGGTTCCTGCGTAAGAAGGGGTCGTTTCGCTGACGAATTTCATACCGAGCAACTCATTTTCTACTTTGTGATATTTTACTATATACTTATATCATCAGATTGAAATGGCAAGCAAATATGTCTTCCTTCTCAAACAGGGCTCGGATCACTTGTCCGGGCGTTCTTTGCTTGTGCAAGCATCCAATCAGTCAGGGATCCTCCAATACTCGGTCGCCTCCGCAGGCTCCGTGTGATGTAGCCTCCATACTCCGGGTTACACTCTGCCTCGGGTGATCTCGTAAGCGTACCGCGAAAAAGAAGCACAAGTTTTCAGGAAACCTGATGATTCATTCGCCGAGAAATATTGTTGTCGCTCCCCCGCAAATTATTTAGCCTCATAAACTTTGACATCTTCGCGTGTTAATGTTTTCAGCGACAACAGAATGCAATCAGAAAACAGTTCGTTTTATAGTTATTCGACAATTCGACTTCATGTTGGCCGTTAATTCAATCAACTCTGACAAACACAATCTACCACTATTGGTAATGGTGACTGAAAATTCACGTCCTTGTCCTTGTTTTGAGAGTCGTTCGTCCTCAACCTTGTTTTGAGAGCCATTTGTCCCCGATTCCAAGTTGAAATGCACGCTGCTCGTCGGTTGAACGGCAGGGCAGTTTTCATCCCGTTAACCTTGCAATAGTCCGGTAGAAACCCGTGACCAGTGTTTGAATGAAACAAGGGAGGCAATTACTTTTTCTCCATGTAGAATGGGATTTGCAACCTGCAGTTTGGAATGTTGACATTGTCGATCGTAAATCTTACTGCTAGTTGAAGTATTGCATCATCATCTTGGCTGTGATTGTGGTGCTGCATTGACCGAGGTTAATTGGTACGTAAACATTTATTTCATGTTGGCCGTTAATTCAATCAACTCTGACAAACACAATCTACCACTATTGGTAATGGTGACTGAAAATTCACGTCCTTGTCCTTGTTTTAAGAGTCGTTCGTCCTCAACCTTGTTTTGAGAGCCATTTGTCCCCGATTCCAAGTTGAAATGCACGCTGCTCGTCGGTTGAACGGCAGGGCAGTTTTCATCCCCGTTAACCTTGTAATAGTCCGGTAGAAACCCGTGACCAGTGTTTGAATGAAACAAGGGAGGCAATTACTTTTTCTCCATGTAGAATGGGATTTGCAACCTGCAGTTTGGAATATTGACATTGTCGATCGTAAATCTTACTGCTAGTTGAAGTATTGCATCATCATCTCGGCTGTGATTGCGGTGCCGCATTGACCGAGGTTAATTGGTACGTAAACATTTATGCGGATGTATCTCGGGTTGTACATGCATGTACTAGCAATCGGTCACCGCGTAACCTGCCTTTCGCTGACTCTTAAATGCATGTGTCTTCACGTCAACTCAATATGTCATGTAATCAACGGTCAGGATTTGTTTAAATGGGTGTGATTTTGCTGATACAGCAATGTTTTAGGCCTACATGTGGCTGTAGAGGACAAATAGTGGGTTACGTCTGTCTGCTGCTTCATCCTCCCACAGCAAGGGTTTCTCTTCATCCACTGTGCGAGTGTATGAAGAGGAGCAAGACCAAAGCCCTGCTATGGGAGAATGGCAAAGATAAGGAAGAGAGATCCTTCTGAGTCTGAGACAAGAAAGTCCAGAATACATGGTGAAATCCCTGCCCTCATGGTGCTCTCCCTATCATAAACCACCAAAGACGTTCTGCTCCTGAGTGACTTNCACATATGTTAGGCTCAGTCTCCTACATCGCAATGGTTTGGAGATATTCAAGAAAAACTGCTGTCCATTTACTTTTTTCCATGAGTGTACACGTGATATGACTTCGTAATACTTCGTTACTTTTTCTCGTTGTCAACCCTCTCCTGTAGTCGTAGCTTGAGTGACATTCTGCCTACGACATTTGGCAGCACAACACGGAGGAAATTGCTCCCATCATCATGTCGATTCATCTTTTCAAGCAGTCTCTTTTCTTGATGTGTCGGAGAAAAAAACCGACAAGGAGTATGAGCCCTGTCACCAGATCAAACATACTATAGATCTTAGCTCGCTTGGTTGATACCGGGGATTGATACCTCTTGCTAGGAGTTCCCTGGAGAGAGACGCTACAGGTTCCAGTAAAGACCTGTGTAATCAACTCCTCGGAGAGGCCAAGATCATGTTTGCTGGACTTACATTGGAAAGCTTTGATGGCGTAGAGCTTGAAGACGAAAGGTAGGCTGATTCATGATGTCTACCGTTTTTGATTATCCAAACTCTATCATCGGTAAGCACTAAGTCAATCTCCAGAAATCACGAATTTTCGACCCCAACCGGGGTCTTTTTCAAGTGGAACTTTACAATCTGAAACTCTAGAAAAGACTTTTCTAGAGTTTTCTAAGACTTTTCTAAGTCTTTTCTAGAGTTTCAGATTGTAAAGTTCCACTTGAAAAAGACCCCGGTTGGGGTCGAAAATTCGTGAATTCTGGAGATTGCCTTCTTGCTTATTATCATTTTGTGTGTCAGTTTCGTGCTATTCTGTATCTTGGATCGGTAAGCACTAAAAGGCTTTTCTTCCTCGATGAGTGAATCGTACCATCAGCATTTTCGTCCACCAGCAACGGCCTCGCCACCACATAACCATTCTTCCATTCTTTGTTACACGATTACAATAGGTTTTTTATGTACGGCAGACGTTTGTCTGGGTTCGTTCAGCCTCTGCTCCATGATACGTCCAATGAGATAGCACAAAATGACAGATATTTTAATCTAAATTTAACTTTCCATCTTCGGGTGTCGGTAAAACGATGATCATGTCGTTCTAGTCAGGGGACCCTGAACGACGCAACCAACATGCTGTCCACTTTATATCAAAGGACATTAAAATGTCATGCATCTTTTATCGGCGATCTGATACCTTCTAACAACATGTCATTCAGCCTATTAGCTCTTGAACCACCGCTGACAACATTAGCAAGCCGTCCGACAGTTAAAGGAACATCAATTCTCAACTTAAAAGCTGATGGTCAAATTGGATCAGAAAAGCGCGAATGATATGTGCAAAACAGAAATCTGATTAATAATTTAGTTTGTAAATAGTTCCGTGGCCAATTACAACATGATTTCAGAGCGTACATTCTTTTCCATCGTCTGCAGTACATCCAGGTAACATTTTGAATGCAGAATTTGAAATTCAATCAACTATACGCTTGATTCTGTTTCCAATAATTTCTAATCAAACCTGTGTAATTATTGACAGCCGTCTGGTAAAAACAGTGCAAACTATGCCAGTTGCATATTTGATACGTCAAACCTCGAGCACACGTAATAATTCCAGATTGACTGCAGCCCAATCACTTATGATAACAGTGATGATGTGTGATGATAAGAGGGGCGTACTAGGTGAATCTCTTAGCGAGTTATGACTTCTCCGTGAACCTTCTTTCCAACATCCCTATGAACTGTTTCAAGATAGCGCTTGATTGATGAAGATTTTCCCATGTCAGTTTGGTATCTTTGCCTAATAGCCCTTTTAACAATTTGACTTGAAGACCTGCTATATCGAAATGTTTTGCTGAAGCCTGTATCGATGTGTGCACAATTCTAGGCCAATTGTGTTGTTACTTTCGTCCGTTCGTGTGGATGTTGTTACGTGCTGTCTGGGATTTGACATAACAACGATTGGATTACTGACAAAGTGTTCGGATATTCTATGCAATGCTTGAAATGGATGTATTCTGGGCTAATTCCGAGAGGGAGTCTTTCATCAAGTCAGCACCAAGGTGAGTCGCTCATGTATATCGCTGTCCGAAGAGTCCAATGCTACTTTGATATTAATGAGGTTTCGCAAATCTGACGAAACACGAGGTAGGCTACGAAATACGAAATTGGACTTCATTTCCATGACGTAATGTTTTCAGGAGATGGTTGGTACCACAAATATCGTTAGATCGAAAGAGTTATGGTGTATATTAAACTTTGAAATTTGTCGTTCGTTTCCACTTCGTAGATACGAAGTGGAAATTTAATAATTCAAGATTCACCACAACTCTCTCGGGCTTAAATGATATGTAAAAGACGCACTGGCAGCCGGCGGGACATTTGTGGTACCAACGATCTCCTGAAATTAGGACCTGGAATGAAGATGAATTTCGTATTTCTTATTTCGTGTTTCGTCAGATTTGCGAAACCTCACGAATGAGTACCGGACGATTACATGTAGTTACAAAACACAAAATATTTACTTTTCGGCTCCAGTTATTGTGAATTTGGTCAGACGAAATGTAACAGCCTGAGGTAACGATTGCTTTGCTTCCTCTATTGCCTGTTATCGTTCGTTTCCTTTCGGAGGTTCTTTTTTTGTTGGTGAGGGCGCCCAGACATCGCAAAAACAGACAGTGGAAAGTCTGTATTCGAGACTATTGCTGTGTTTGTCTGTTTAATCAAGCCTAACACGACAAAGCGAGAAGAGATTAGGATGATTATCAAGAACTTGCATTCCTAGGACGTTGATTCCTGTCACACCTGCACATCGAAATGAGTCACATGTTGGTCTTAGCTTGGCAGGATGAGACCAAGCCGCTACTGAGAACTAGCTCAGTGTAATGGGGCATTAATTAATAGCGAGTACCCATCCTTTCAATTTCCAGAATGATGTCCCGGCAGCGAGAAGCATCCTTGCCTTGGCCTTCCAGGCCAATCCAAACAGCGAGGAGATCTGGTTGGCCGCCGTCAAACTGGAGAGTGAAAACAACGAATTTGAACGTGCCAGGCGGTTGCTACAGAAAGCCCGATCTAGCGCCCCGACTGCCCGAGTGATGATGAAATCCGTCAAACTCGAATGGTGTCTTGACAACATAAGAAAGGGTCAGGAATTGTTGGAGGAGTCTGTTAAACATTATCCCACTTTCCCAAAGGTAATATTCATTTCAAATCAGCCTTCTACTCGGGGCCTGTAGCCTCTCTCTCCAAAAGGTACTGAGAAGGTGTCGAAAGATGAAATATTTTCACATTTCTTTGCATTCGATTTTTCCATCAGGGCTGAAGCCATAGCATTATTGGTCCTGGTTAATATGGAAAAGGTCATCTCAAGCTAATTTAGTACATGTACTTATGTTCTTCACTTGGATGAGGTCTTTTACTTGCCGCTGCAAAGGCACAAGGTACAAGGCACTACGACTTACTGTCCTATGCAACGGACTGAAAAGCCAGGGATGAGTAAATCCTGTATGGCCAGGGATTCGAAAGTGGATGTGCTAACCAGTAGGCTTTTCATATTTCTTGACCGTGACGAATAAGAGAATGTGTTTAAGAAATTTTCATGGCAATCAGTGCTGATGTGAATATCTCATCTTATTTTCTCAGCTCTGGATGATGGAGGGACAAATTGATGAGCAGCAGAGGGACCTGAATGGTGCAAGGGCTGCTTATAGTCGTGCGTCATTCTGACGTTACAAAAACTGCGTCATTCACAACCCATGACGTCGACCATTCGCCTGTCGAATACGCTAAAATGGTCAACTATATCGATTAAATTCATCATGTTCCCGCAGAGATTTTTGCTCAAAAGCAATAAGATATATTTTAGCAGTTCCGTACTTAATGATAGAAACGTAAAATTAGAAATTGAGTGCAATGTTTTACTTATATTTGGCCTAGAAACAGGGTGTGCTATTCAGAATTAATGAGGAACCCGCGTGCCGTTTATCCCGACAGGTCGGCGCAGCGATCGATGAGACCGAACCGACGTCATTGACGTCGTTTTATGTGCTGACGTTGCGTCATGAAAAAATCAGCTGTACATTTTTCTACAGGAAAAAATGAGATATGACGTTGCCGTTATCGCCATCCTACCTCGTTATTTTAAGGGAAAAAGCAAAGAAATTGCAGAAATTTTCATCCGCGACAAGATGGTGTAAATTTTGATGTCATGCGACCGAAAAAATAGGGCTTATTTCACGCCAGAAGTTAATGGAAATGACTGGAAATCACGTTGAAAAAAGAAACTTAGGTCTCATCGATCGCAGCGCCACGTCGTGACGTTAGTTCGTCCGGTTCCTCATTGGAAAATAACGTTAGCCTTACTTTCAATGACGCAGTTATGACCGAGTTGATAGTCAGCGCCGCGTCGCGGATTAGGTCTGCCGGTACCTCATTCCGTCGAAAGGATGGAGTCGATAATGTCATCTGCCTCTCAAGGCAGCTGATTGGGAAGAACAACGGCATTGTCCCTAGCGACGGTCTTTTTTCCTTGAAAGTTACTGTTTTAGTTACGAACTCGAATTGGACCTTTTTTGGACCACCCAATAATAAAACTCAGCCTGGCTTTAACTTTCTCTTCAGCGTTATCGAAATCATTGATGCGCTGTCTCACTTAAAACATATGATCCACATCTGTCTGTCTTAAACTCGTAAATCTACGTATATTTATCACAGAAACAATATCTATGGGAAGCAAACTCTTTCGAATGGAAAAAAACGCCTTTCGTGAGAGCTTTTCTCCGAATCAATCTGAAGGGGGAATTGCATGTGACTAGACTAGCGATAAATCAGCCAGGCAATGTGAAGGCAGAATGGAGATATCCCAAGAGGCAATCCATTCGTGCTAACTGCTATTATAACAATGTACGTTTCCATTGAATAAAGGTAGCCTGCCGCAACCATAACATAAAACGGTATAATTCAACCATTTTTACATCTTGACCATCGATTTCCTCCGCTTGACGCCTTTCATCTCATGGCATATGAGGTATTGTTCAGCAATAGCTCTTTCTTCAGATATCTCTATGTATTTGCTATGAAGGAGATCGTAATACTGATTTGATTATTGTGAGCGACAGAACCAGGGCTTTCTAGTCGGCCTTATTTGGTTTTGATTTATGCGTTATACTTATATACTGTAATCATTATCCAACACTCTATTGGCTACGAAAAGTAAAATGCAGCCCACGTTGGATGCACAACACAGCGCAAGGTTGAGCTGCACGGCAACCGTTGTTTATGAAACGTGATGTGTTTCTCTTGGTACATGTAACTTTCAAATGTTATCGTGGATTTCACAGCCTGGCGAACGGAATGAAGGTTGTCGACCAAAGATAAGTGACGCGCAATGAAAAAGAAGATAGTACTTAGCCGAATTGGCAACACTGATGGTTAAAGCACGTGAATACGAGAACATAGCTGAGTGTTAGTATGTTAGACTTCGCTTTCATCAAATTTTACCGGTACGAGTCATCCAGTCCCGACCTAAACTCCCTACGCAGTTGTGTACCGCGCCCCTTCGGTTTACCCGCTTTCCACAACTGCTTCACTTGGAAATGTTCGCCGCGTTTGGTCCACAGGTGGCGCTGTGATTTTTGTAGCCTATCAGCACGCTGCTTTCAGAAACTCTTTGGCCCGTTAGCAACGGGATGATGCTGGTCAAAATATCACCAAAATGTCCTTCCGTTGGATTAATAAAACTATTCAACGCTTCCTTCTGGTGTTTTTTAAATGTCAATTTAGATTTATCCTTTATTTTTGATACTATAGTTTGATCGGAAATGGGCGCAGCCGTCCTGTCTCTTTTGTTTTTGTTACTGCATGATCACATGATCCGCCCAGCCAATGAAAAGGTGTCCCAGGTCTTGCTTGGTTACGGGTAGACCACAGAGTAGTCTCTACATCTGACGATTTAAGAGACTACTGTCGCCCTCTTGATTCTGGCTGTGATTCGTCGGAATACGTCCAATCAGAATACGAATCTTCTCTGATGACGTATCGGCGGCAGGTATTCCCCAAAGAAGCCAAGTTTCCAAGATGGCGTCTGGCGTCCAACATTTCTCGCTTCGAACATTCAGCGAGGTAGTGCAACGATTGTCAGCGAGATAAACACTCAGTGACCTATCCCAGCGATGTTTTGTGTCATTAGTTAAACATCCTGGGGATAGTCCTCCGGACAATGGCCACTGGCGGACTATATCGCCTGTCACACCGGTTTAGGTTACGTGTTGCTCGGCGCTCTCTGGTCTAGTCTCTCTGCGCCATCTGTTGACCAAACGCGGCGAACATATCCAAGTGAAGCAGTTGTGGAGAGCGGGTAAACCGTAGGAGGCGCGGTACACAACTGCGTAGGGAGTTTAGGCCCGACCCTGCCTTACCCTATACTATCCTCCAATACTTTTTCGACTCCGCCTACCATCTTTCATCCTGCACCCAACTCTTCTGAAACCATATGGCAGCTTGGCTCTACTGATACCATGTTGGTCGCAATTCAAACGAATTTAGGCATCAAATCACGTACAGACATAACGAGGCTGAGAACAATATATATACGCGGTCAATTTATACATACGAGGCGCAGATTTGAAGCTCGGGCCATATAGTGTTTTAGGCAATGATACTGCGAGATAGACACAAAAGTTGGAAGCTTGGTGCTGCTTTGTCAAATTACGTCTCTAATTGTTGTAGAGGGGCATTAAGTTTGATAGAAGTAGCACAGACTAAGAAGCGTCTCTCTTGCATAGATTGATAACTGCCGAATTTTCATACACAGCCTGCGAATGCCTTCCTTAAAGGGGCACTGTGTTCTTTCCCTATCCTGCCCTAAACATTCCCGCGTTAAGGGAGACCTCTATTGACAATATTGTTAAACTACCGCTTATCAACCTCGCCCCATGTAGAGTAACACTCGTTCCTAGGGTATCCACGTATGCATTTTACATGTATTGTAATCATACATTCTCCAACACTGGGGCGAAAGGTAAAACGACGGTATTTGAGAATCAATGACGCAATCACCACCGGTGGCGCCTGCTGTCGACAAAAAGTGACAATATCCTTGACCCTTTAATTACGTAATGAGTAAGTAGAGAAGACAAGACGAGGTGAAGTCTCAAAACTTATCCTGCTGTTGTTGTTTTTTCGCTGAGATCGAACAAACATCTAAAGACTTCCAAGAATCCTCCCCCTCTAGGACAAATCTGTGATAGGCCAAATTTTCTTTTTCCTCTTATCACAAACGTCGTCTTTTATCTCGTGTTAAATGAGGCCTCTTAAGCTCCCATTAATGATCTTGAAATGTAACTTTCGGCAGTTGATGCGCTTGGGGAGATCGTTAGCCGATTGGAGAGAACCCGATACACGATGCCTTGCTGCAATGGAGATTGAATTAATTTACATATCAGAAAACAATGAATTAAGAAACGTAATGTTATTATCAGCGATTTCTATCTGATAGCAGCATCGCCGTGAGAAGATCCGGCATATTGCCTCCCTCAGGACACGATCCGTTTTTAAAGATTTAACTTGAGGGAACGTTTTCCCATTCATCATACACCATGCAATCCGTATTGTAATAAAACATTCATACTTCAGCGAAAGTACGTTTTTTTTCTTTCGCTGCTGAAGTACATTTAAAGTCTTCATGACACTTTGGACACTTTTAACGAATATTACTCTCAGAAGATGTCTGCGTTGCAGCGATTCGCAGTGCGGCCATTTGTATGTACTGAAGATTGTATCATCACTCCAGACACCGAGCGTCGGTTGCCGGTGATGGTCGCGCGTTGGACCCGGTGTAAAGTTTTTCAGTGTTTCCGTGTGTCAGTGTTCCACCTAGTGTTCAGGAAACACTGGCAGATAGATCGACACGTTTCTCTGTGTGTCCTCCATTGTCGAGTCGCGGCTTATTCCGTCAGACAATACCAGGGGAACACTCGCAGATGGGGAACGCTCAAAAACGTTACACCGGGCTTGAGGATATCGTCGTGACCTGAAAGTCGGCGAAAGACCTCCTGACCAACTGCCAACCCAATCAGGCTTGTCCTGGTCCCTAATGTCTATTCAATGGAGGTTAACAAGCTCTTGTTACCGTGGCTGAAGATTCCATCCGCTTACCATAAGTAATTGCTACTAAATCTCCACTCCGTGAATCAGTTTCCGTGACCTTGTGAAGGAAGGACGGTGGTCAACAAAGAAATGAGTTCGTTAAGCCTTTAACTCATAATGGGCATATAGGAAAGCTACTGATGTAAGCGATGCCTGGCTTTATCCGTGCCGACCCCTTTCTTCTCAATAGATGTTGACTCCCTGAGGCAAGTCTCCTTAAGCAATGTCGTCTGAGCGTTTTCCCAAATAAGATCGACAACTAGATCAACACCTAACTGAACGGTGTCTCTGATTCTCCGAAGGTCAGACTGTGCCTTGTTGATCCGTATGCCAGGGCGCAACAAGACAACACGTATCCCCCGAAGAGCTGTAACCAAAGTGTTAGATAAAAGCATCGTCCTCAAACATGACCTCGAGGGTTGCACATCACAGCATTCTCGACGTTGACAATAAATATTCGCTAACGCTACCGATGTCAACCTTTACCGTGGTGAAAGAGAACGGAACCAAGAAGAATCCTTGTGACTGTATTCCTGTTATGATATCTATCAAGGCTTCACAGGGTTGGCTGTGGCGAACACAAGTTGACTGAACGAGAACTTCTGGCGGAGTGACTTTGTTTTCAAATAATACATAAAGCGGCCCATACACGATCAATATTATTGCACAATATGAGGATCACAATGGGCAATATTATTGTCAATCTTTCTTCTAACTATCATGCTAGAAGCCCACGACCACCCATTTGGGCCCCATATTGTGCAATAATATTGCGCCGTGTATGGGCGGCTTTAGACAATCCGAATTGGCCACAATGGGAGAGCGATTCGTCAAAAGGATCAGAGATTAGTGAAACTGATCTGCTGACGGAGTGGACCGTTTCTGTTTCGTCTCACGACGAATGGAGTAATCCAATCCACGACGGTATCAATAAAGCCATTCAAAGGATTCGTAATATACAAGGCGCAACTGTTCCTCAAAGGAAGTTACTGAGGTTGAAATGCTTCTCTTCTTTCTTGCCGCATATCTTCCCAAATTTCGCCGGAGGGAACCCTCCGCTAACGATTACCAACACGCTGACTGGAGACTTCACCTCAGAGACAAGCAAGGATTCGACCGACTCCTTCGACAACGACTATCAACGATCTAATCACACAACTTCCGGCCACTGGTCGTATTGAAGGTCAATACAATGGTGACCAGATCGGTGTGGTCAGCTTCAAGTGTTGATGAAGGGCGAACGATGGCAGAGCAGTCTTAATACAAAACATCTTACATAGTTAGCAAGAAGCAACTTGGGGGTTGATGCCATCAGCGAATCAGGATGTATAAGGGCAAGCGTGCCAGTACACTAGTTGGAACGCCATTCCTCAGCTTTGAAACCAAGCAGCCGTCAATAATATCGTGACCAGATCGGCATGGTCAGTTACCTTTTGCTAACGATGTTGATGAGAAAACGATGGCACGGCATTCTTAGAGCAAAACATCGTACATGAGGTGTAGGGCCATCGTGCCTGAACAAGTAGAACACCATTCCTCAGCTATGAAACGAACCGAAAATTCCTCCACTTTGCATGACGGCCCTCTATTGGCATGAGCCATTCCTGTGTTATACATCATACCTGCCATCCATTTCTGCCGCTGTAAATGTTCTCGTTTTGATTTATCATTAGCGCAAGCGATAATTCTGCCTCGATATCCCCCATGTTGACACGCCTAATGCAGCAGAAAATGACGCAATAATGGATGGTTTTACGTCTAGGGGAACAATGTCATTTGGCCCTCTGTCAGCAGCCAATGTGACTGTGGGTTGAGGTTTTTTATCGCCTGGCGATTGATGCAATTTGGCCAGTCGTCACGACGTCTTGATGGTTCCTGCGTAAGAAGGGGTCGTTTCGCTGACGAATTTCATACAGAGCAACTCATTTTCTGCTTTGTGATATTTTACTACATACTTATATCATCAGATTGAAATGGCAAGTAAATACGTCTTCCTTCTCAAACAGGGCTCGGATCACTTATCCGGGCGTTCTTTGCTTGTGCAAGCATCCAATCAGTCAGGGATCCTCCAATACTCGGTCGCCTCCGCAGGCTCCGTGTGATGTAGCCTCCACTCCGGGTTACACTCTGCCTCGGGTGATCTCGTAAGCGTACCGCGAAAAAGAAGCACAAGTTTTCAGGAAACCTGATGATTCATTCGCCGAGAAATATTGTTGTCGCTCCCCCGCAAATTATTTAGCCTCATAAACTTTGACATCTTCGCGTGTTAATGTTTTCAGCGACAACAGAATGCAATCAGAAAACAGTTCGTTTTATAGTTATTCGACAATTCGACTTCATGTTGGCCGTTAATTCAATCAACTCTGACAAACACAATCTACCACTATTGGTAATGGTGACTGAAAATTCACGTCCTTGTCCTTGTTTTGAGAGTCGTTCGTCCTCAACCTTGTTTTGAGAGCCATTTGTCCCCGATTCCAAGTTGAAATGCACGCTGCTCGTCGGTTGAACGGCAGGGCAGTTTTCATCCCCGTTAACCTTGTAATAGTCCGGTAGAAACCCGTGACCAGTGTTTGAATGAAACAAGGGAGGCAATTACTTTTTCTCCATGTAGAATGAGATTTGCAACCTGCAGTTTGGAATATTGACATTGTCGATCGTAAATCTTACTGCTAGTTGAAGTATTGCATCATCATCTCGGCTGTGATTGCGGTGCCGCATTGACCGAGGTTAATTGGTACGTAAACATTTATGCGGATGTATCTCGGGTTGTACATGCATCTACTAGCAATCGGTCACCGCGTAACCTGCCTTTCGCTGGTCAACTCTTGCATGTGTCTCCACGTCAACTCAATATGTCATGTAATCAACGGTCAGGATTTGTTTAAATGTGTGTCATTTTGCTGATACAGCAATGTTTTAAGCATACATGTGGCTGTAGAGGACAAATAGTGGGTTACGTCAGTCTGCTGCTTCATCCTCCCACAGCAAGGGTTTCTCTTCATCCACTGTGCGAGTGTATGAAGAGGAGCCCTGCTATTGGAGGATGGCAAAGATAAGGAAGAGAGATCCTTCTGAGTCTGATACAAGAAAGTCCAGAATACATGGTGAAATCCCTGCCCTCATGGTGCTCTCCCTATCATAAACCACCAAAGACGTTCTGCTCCTGAGTGACTTGGTGGCAAACCGTGGCACGAATGAATTGATTGAAATTCCTTGCTTTGAAGCGGAAGAAATCGATGTTCCATGGTAGAGGCCAACAACTTGTTCTCCGTTTCGGCCATGCCGCAATCGTGTCGTTTCAGACTTTGAGAAACCGCCTCAGTTGCACGACAGTGCGGCAAGTACAATAGGCCTACAGCCAAGGGGGACACTAACTGCTTTACATGTAGATGTATATCATATTCCTGGTCTTTCTGTTGCAGCGACTGACAAATCCTTTTAACCTGTCACTTCACTTTGCCACGACCTCTGGCATGTCTGGGCCAACAATACCTTCATAGTTGTTTCTTTCGTCATCTACATACGATGATACATCACATCACACCTCTTTCGATCTGTGCCACTCGACTTTCAAATCTTGCTTGACAATCTGCATACGAATGTCGTGATCAGAGAATCCAGATTCCGTGAGTTGAGATATGTTAATACTTCAGAATCCGACTTGCCAAATGGGTTTTCGGGCACACCTCTGTAATCTTCTGGTTTTCACGGGAACGTCATGCCTTGTGCAATCAGCATAATGACTTTTCTGTAGTGTGATGTATCGGCTGAACACGGGGCAGAAAGGCTATTTGCGGAGACAGATGAGAACGCGGATCTTTACTTGGCGGGCAAGATTGGTCGCTTAAGTATGAAAATTGGCCTGGAGGCGTTGGGCCGAAATCGCTCCAGTTGTCACGTTAAAGAAATGCATTCTGTCGTTTGGGATTGTAGTTTATCCCAAAATGAAATGAAGTTTTCTGTTTCGATTTCAAATATTTGATTCGTTTAGGGAGATTTCTATTGACATAACAAAAAAAGCAATTCTTTCATATTCATTTCATGGGTTACCAAAGATGGATAAATGGATTTTGTAGAATTTGTATCAAAGTTAAAAATGACGAATACCAGATTTATTCTTTGAATGAAATAAAAACTGGATATCATCATATCTGAGGATTTTTCGGATACCCTTCACTTTCACACAGTATGCCATTGTTGGATGTATTAGCCAATATTAATAAATGGTAATGGCCCTTAGAAACGGACTACGGAAGTACACACACAAGTACAGGTAAGAAATATACGTATCTGCTAGAACGAAAAAAGTTAGTGTGGTCAATCATGCCTTTCCCAGCAGTGCGCTATGCGTTGGCCTGTTTTCACGGCACCGAATCCGAAGTAGAACCTTTGAATATTATTGATGTTGTGGTATGATTGCCGGCTCGCTGTCCGAAGTACGTCCTCAGGCATGTCAGGGCACTGGTTTTCTGTGTTATACCGTTTTCACATCGAAGAGGTCAGTTCATAAGGTGAATCCCGAACGCCCACTGTTTGGCTGTCACGGCTGACACTTTCACAGTTGTCTAACCAATTTGAACAAAAGGCCTCCACGGATTTGTGCATTTGACGCCAATACATCGATCCTTTGTTATTTTCTGCCGCGCATCAAAGCATCATGTTGGCAGGTTCATGTACCTCTTCACCACAAAAAAAGTTGAAGCTCGTGCCTATTACGTAAAGCCAATATTCAGGCAGTGAGAGACATTTGGTGACAACACAGGAAGTGTATCCCTCAGTTAGTTCATCGTTCGCAGTTAAACCTTTATGGTTGATTCCTTTATGGCCGTATGCATAAAAATATAAATATACCCTGGACCCATATTCATAAAAGTACTTAAGTCTAAGTGTGACACACAAAAGATAAGTATCACACATAGACTTAAGTACTTTTATGAATGTGGGCTCTAGTGACCAAAGGTGTGCTCTAAAATCTGCATTCCATTGGTTGAATTTGCACATACTCACCATAGTTATCACCTGTTTGCTGAACCTGAACATTGTTAAGTGACCTCTTCAGATGTGAAAGTACGGTATGTTTACCGTTCATGCATCAAAAATATACACCGCTGATGCACCTAATACTCTTTTCCTTTTGGGTAACTTTTTAGTAAGAAGGGAGAACGAGTGCATGTTTTTTGCTGTATGACGTCAACGTCGAAACCAATAACTGGGATTGTGGAAACCAAAAAAATATATAGGTTCCGTTCTGCTCAATATTTCCACTGATAGGCTGACTATAAATGGCCTGACTGTGGCCTATTTATGATCCATATTATGAGAAAAAACAGAGCCGAGATGGCCATTTTCTGTTTCTTTGTGCAGCAGAGACATTCGTGACCCCGTTGAAATCGCTGCCCAGAAATGTCAATCAGGTTGTACATCCTGACTCAATTTGTCGTTTATTGTTCTCATATCATTGCCGTCACCGACTTTCTTGATGTATTCAGTAAATTCAGTTTATTCAATTCATTGTATTCGACGATCCAATGAATTCGAATTATAACATGGTCAGAAAATGTACATCTTTTCTACACTCGTCCCCAGTGTTCAGTTGGCCATATATCCACTAAATACTGGCACGTTTGGCGTCAAAAGTGAAGGATCGTCAATAGACGGCGCTGTTTTTGAGAGGGATCCAATCATAAGCCATCATCACAGGTCATCGCCAGTGTTCAGTTGGCCATATATCCACTAAATACTTGCAGGATTGGCGCCAAAAGTGAAGGATCGTCAATAGACGGCGCTGTTTTTGAAAGGGATCCAATCATAAGCCGTTATCACAGGTCTAACCGACGCCGCCGTATCGCACTTTCTGATTGGCTAAGATACGTGTACCTTATACAAATACAAAATGTACACTGTATATTCATACTCGCGGCAGATTCCCAGCGGGGATTCCACGAATCGGACAGCTAACGCCGTCTATTAGTGATACTTTGAGAATGGCACAACTGAAGCAGTTTCAGAGGGGTAACTTACATCGGTTTGAAACTGCGGAAGGAGTTTAATCATTCACGTGCATGTTTGAGACTGCACAGACCGGGTCAACCCTACCAGGTCTGCCCTCATGCAGCCTTTAACCTGTACCCACTTCGAACCTGCATCATTCGAACGCCTCATTTCCATACCGTTGTTTATTGATTGGTCGAAATCTCAGTAGTAGCATAACTCTTGTTGCTGTCACCACTTCCCGAGGCGACGTCCCATCGATATTCACTGCAATGCACTGGCCATGTTCTCAGCATCACTCTCTGTCCGTCGTCAGTACCGGATCGAGGACTTTCCTTAAGACTCAATACGGTTGGTAATTAACCAAGCATGTCTAATAGCAACGGTTATTTGTTTATATTCTTTACTAATTATCGCTGTTCGTGGTTTGATTCCGTATTTAGCGAGACTAATCAATCATTAAATGCCACACGGGACATTCTTCACGTTTACGGCCTACCATCCAGTAGACGTCAATGCAGAGTGACAGTGACAAACCACAGGTAGACTATCAAAGGTATTCGTTGGGGAAAAAGCGGAGTACTGTAATAAAATCCACCAGAGCAACGAATCTCACGTTGACTTACCCTATCCCAGGTCTGTCCAGCAAGACTCAGCCAACGGCAACGTGCTTTTATTTCCTTCAGCGGAATAAAGTGATTGCCATTGACCCCTGCTCTACAGCCACTTAACACACCAAGGGTGGACACGTTCGCCGCTGGATTCCCAGCAGTAACCTTCGGCATGCCGCGCAGCGCGTTAATCGGGAGCCGAGGAGAAGATAACCCCCTTTATCCATTAGCTTTGCATCCCGCTTTGCATAGCGGAAATAAAAGGAAGATATACAAGTAGTATATCGTCCATGTTAAATGCTGTCATTGCGATTGTGATCATCGCTGTTTAACATAAGTCTGGCCAATAAATGGTATGCTAATTTGTATGACTTAGAAGCGAAGAGAAAAGGAAAGAATCTGCTTTGCATCCCCTGCGTTCGTTGTTAATGATAAATAAATGACCGTCGACAGTTACCATGACTCTGCTCTCCCTGGAGACTGAAGGTCGGGATCTCCCTTCTTTGGGTGACATCAGGGACGTGAGGAGCATTACTCCGTACGAGCTGACCCTTGCTTCCTACACAGGTAGAATTCTCTAAAGAACACGTTATTCGTTGATGACGAAAACAACAAGTCTTCAGGAGATCCCCAGACGATGATCGTCGACCAATCACCCCCTCATTCTATCAGAGAACGAATCATGCCATCGTATGATTTCGACGTATTTGCGACTTTATGGTCGTTAAGGCGCAATGCACTTTTCATATCTCATGTGGATGACGTTCGATGGTTTCTTGCTTCGGCTGGTGTGCCAGCTGGAAGGCGGTCTGGAATCGACACTATGTCAGTATGGTGGAAACCTGAGCAAGCCATTGTGGCATGCCATTTTTTACAGGGTCTGCACCAAAAAGTCTCCATTTTCAGCAAATCTGATCTAATGGCTAATGTGTCTGACTTGTATTGAAGATAGCAAAAAAGCTAAGCCAGCCACAAGTCGAACTCCTTAGCCAATCGATTTGCACCGATCCATCCAAGTTGAAACCTCAGTCACGGTGTCGCAGCTGCTGGGGAGAGCAGAGTGCGCCAAACTATTGATTGAAAGAAATGAGCTGTAGAAAATTACCACTTGAAATTTGAGACGATTAAGCTGATGGTTCCGCCAAAGTTGAAAATTGCCTCGTACGAAGTCGCATGAATGGATGCCCACATCGAGATTTCATCAGTCTTTTCCATAGTTCAGAGAACAGCGTCATTCTTGGTTGGTTCACTGGAATCTTTGGGATGACACGAGGAGGAAATCATGGGCTTGCTCTACTCTACGGTTCTCCCCGAATACGAACGAAACGAATCCTTGCCAAATTCGCATCGATTTCAAAGGTTCGAGAGCACTGACTGCACTCGGTGTCCCGTAATGTTTGACGTTAGTGGCTGAAGCATGACGTGCTTCGTGATTGAGAAGGCCCTATTTCTGCTCCATATAACCCGGAATTTCAGGCAATGCACTGAGGTTTTCTGAGAATATCCCCTCCCCCTCACCGAAAGTCATAATGAAGTATGGACTTGGGTTCGTAACTCCCCAAGAAAGGCCCCGTCCAAGACGAACTGAAATCTAGTGTTAAAATGGCGCTTTCAAGAATCTTTGGTGATATTCTTCCAACGTTCGTTCAAGTCTACATTACATAACCTTGACTTCAGACATCAAAAACACCATAAGTCACGACCGGCCGATCCGACAATTGCCAGCCCATTTACATTCACACGTTTCTGCCTTAAATCATTGCTTAGCACTATCGGCGATGTTTGAGCACCTTAATTACCAGGCTATAGGTCCCCGTCATACAGTGCTTGCCCACATAATCACATCTAATGAAGATTGCTTACGTAAATATTTGCCTCTCCGACCACTCTATGGTAGCTCCTTCTCAGCCACGGGCGTGGAATTTAATATATCGTCTGCTCTTGTGGTAAGTTCAGATAACATTCGTTGGACTATGGTCGGTGAGACGATATCAGCATCAGAGAAATTCTGACCTCGACGTCGGCCTTGCCCTTGACTCCGACCTCGACCCTCCATCTCTACTATCCCTCTTGCTCCTCTCAACTGACCTTTGACCATTGACCTTCATCCTTCAAAATCAGAGGATATGGGTTGCACTCAGACGGCAAAGATGTACGCCATGGATACATGTATGCTGGTCTTGCTTGCCCTGCACGTAGATGTCATCATCGCGGTTTCAGTTGAAATTCAACAACGATACCTGCAATTGCAATCACAGCATTGATTACTCATCTCTGCTACCATAGTTTTTGTCGCCTTACATGAAAGTCTTGACATCAATTTACTCAGTCAGTCGTTTCACTTGCGGATTGCGGGCTGTTGGAACAGTTTCCTGGCATTCAGCAGGGTTCGACCTTGGAGGAATTCAGTATAATTCCTCCATGGTTCGACCAAACTGACTTCAGAAACTGCAGTCGACACTTATACAGTTGGTAAATTACCAAGGGTAAAACAATGTGAGGTACCGCTCTTGCTGGCCTGAGGGAATCAGCAAAGAGGAAAATCTGCGATACTTCAAATACTTCTAGGGATCCGAAGCAAGCCCGTATGCACCAAACGAAGATTATCTTGAACTCAGGACTTGAGCCACAACTTTTTTGTTCAGGTTTGCCAGGGCATGATGTGACGATGGAAAAGTTGTTGCTCAACCTGAGTTCAAGATAATCTTCGTTTGGTGCATACGGTCCAGGGTCAAGAATTTCTAGTAGTTGACACTTCCGGTTTTATCTTCTAGGAATTGATCATCTTCCTCCCTAGTTGATGGGATGGTGGGTGTGACCTTTGAATGAGTTATATCTCTGCCATGCCTATTATACGCCACGGAGCTCGAGAGCTCTCGATCAAACATCGCCTTAAACAGCGGTCACCCTTCGGAGAGGCCAGGCTGCTGCTGGCCATACGGCCCCATTTTACTGATCGAAGGTGATTAGCCGCAATTGTGCAGTCGGTTTCTATCAAATTACGTTAGCCGTCTAGAGAACAATGACATCAGCAGTACCTCAGCCCGCAACCGGACCTCTCAAGTACTCGCTAAATGTGCTCCAACCGAGAGCGAAGCGATTGCAGTCACTTTTGACCACTTTTTCTTGTTTGTCGTTTTGTGTGTTAAGTGCAAGTTGATATGAAGGAACAGTGGAGCGAATTGCATGCACTTCTTATCGGCCCGGGACATGTATAAGAAATGGCATCACCATCTGTTCGTTAATTCCTTTCCGGCCACGTCACGACGCTGATGACGAATGGAGCAAATATGCTGGTCACGTGAGACATATGGGACGATGACTGATGAAGGCCAAGTTGATGTTCTGAGAAATGGAATGATTCTTCACCAGCCTAATATGATTGATAAATCCTTGACTGACATTTCATTTTGCGACTTCCAGCGCCAACATGCCGTAGCTTCTCATCCGAGTGGTCGGTCACCAATATCCAGGCTGAGGCCATACAAGAAGCATTGTTGTACAAAGCCAGCCAATAACGTGCAGATTTCAGGGCATGCTGACTGAAAACCTCATTGAAGGACCGTCACGTGGTCGATTTCACACTGATTTTAGGTAATCCACTTGTCCACAGCAAGCGCGTGGTCATTCTTGCCACTCATTCAATGCGTCAAGCATGACAGTCTATACACTAAAATCACTACATGCCTGAAAATTGCAGTGAACGTTCGTGCCCCACGTTGAAGAACTGCGAAGTACGGTGTCCACATTGTAAAGGTTTGGAACCAGCTAGCGGCCAACGCCTATCACATCAAGATGGGTTTCCGATGGGCAAAATCACTCGTACTCTACGCCCATCCATTAGTTTCTCCATCGTCAACATGAACCATGCACGCCACCGGACTAAAAGATTCGACTTCAACCTCCACTTTCGACTTGGGACTGATCGACAGGCACACAGGGGCCCCTACAGCAATGCACACGTTCAACACTGGTAGAACAAGACTTGTCAACCTAATCGGGTAAATGAGGTGTGAAACCTCTCGACGGGCTGGAGGAGAAATAATGGCCGTAAACTGCATCGAACAACATCGATTTCTGGCTGAAAGACACGACTCGTGAGGCACATGTACAAACAGGGATTCCCTCGTCGTCGATGGCTGACTTGTTCCAGGAACCCATTGCAAGAGGGCGGAACAGACCAAGAGAACATCAGCACTTTTGGAATTCGGAGATGAGAAAAATATTGCTTTTTTCGATTCTCCTCTACATCTGGTTCGAAAATCGATAGTCGTGTTTCCGCAACAGCATCTCGAGTAGTCCGGATACCAAATCTTCAGAGATCATGGACTTCAACCGCTATCTGTCATTAGAGCGTCATTACCGGTTGGCCATTTTGTTGATGTCCCCTGGGTCTGCTGATAGCTTCTCTACCTGCAGGAGTCGTGATCTGCGGATGGATCGACCAACGTTAATCTGATCAAAATATGCATTGGTTGCCTCATCTTCTGAGGAGACCAAATAAACGTGGAGCTTTTATATATGCGTACATTTCAATTATGGTAGTCCCTGTCTGGTGACGAGAGACGTGCTGGTTGAAGGTCTGACGTGAGGGCCCATCAGTTGCTTCATATTCTAGGCAGGTGCCCAGTACACAGACGGTCTGCTGGTGTCTACTTTTCAATCCCCTGCTTGGTATAGGCGAGACTTGCAGGTTCCTTTGGCAAGTCCATGATAACCTCATCTTCTAAGCCATCATGAAAGGTCCCAGTGCAGAAGTCCTGCGCACATGTACATGTATCTTTAGATTTCCCCAAATATCAGTTTTTCCGCTCTTAAGCCCCAACTAGTAGGAATCTCAGAGTTGAAGAATTCGACCTGACGTCAGGGCCGGATTTAACTTTTTTGGTCCAGGGGGGCAGAAGACCTCTTTTTGCCGTTTTTTGCCCAAAATCTGCATGAAAATCACGTTTTTTGGTTGGCTCAGGGGGGCAACTGCCCCCTCGCCCCCTATAAATACGGCCCTGGACGTGTAGATCTAGAAAGTGGGAACCCAGCATGCCCAGTACACAGACGGTCTGCTGGTGTCTACTTTTCAATCCCCTGCTTGGTATAGGCGAGACTTGCAGGTTCCTTTGGCAAGTCCATGATTACCTCATCTTCTAAGCCATCATAAGGTCCCAGTGCAGAAGTCCTGCGCACATGTACATGTATCTTTAGATTTCCCAAAATATCAGTTTTTCCGTTCTTAAGCCCCAACTAGTAGGAATCTCAGAGTTGAAGAATTCGACCTGACGTCAGGGCCGGATTTAACTTTTTGGTCCAGGGGGGCAGAAGACCTCTTTTTGCCGTTTTTTGCCCAAAATCTGCATGAAAATCACGTTTTTTGGTTGGCTCAGGGGGGCAACTGCCCCCTCGCCCCCCTTTAAATACGGCCCTGGACGTGTAGATCTGGAAAGTGGGAACCCAGCTTAGCAGCGATTCTTCAGCCTCCTGGGTCAAGTTGCAGTACGGTCAGTCTCATTGGTAAATATATGCTTGTGCAATCTTGATCTTGAGAGAACATCACAGCTGTGAAAGATTAAATCTAGATGGATGCATACAGCTTCAAGGCAGGCAATCCATAGTTATGTCCTCGATAAATTGCCGCCAGCATTGAACTGGTGATTTAAACCAACTGTGATAGCTTTCTCGGCCTCTGGAGAACCATTGATAGTATGACTGTTAGGAGAGCTTGATGTTTGATGACACCAGTTAATATCCGTCAGATTCGTGTCGGGATGGTTAAACGAATGCAATGGTCGGGGCTCTCTATCTATGTAATGTACAGTACGTGTGGTTATTGTTCAACAAGCTGTCGTATTTATTGGTGAAACCGAAGAAGCTGTCCCGTAAATGGTAACAATAGTAGCTTTGTTCAGTTCGTACAAATCAATCCACGTAAAATATGGCGTTATCATTTTTTGTGCACTCACTTCACTCGACCCCACTTTTAATCGTTTAGCCAAGGTATAGTTCCAACAAAGATGGCGGTCTAACAGTTCTCACCATATGACGTCAGAAGCTTAATACATGTACCATTCAATGGCCGCTGGCACGCTAAAGCTGGTCAAGCGGGCCATGGGCACAAAGGATTAGGTAAAATAATTGTCTGAGAAGATGCGTTTGGTAGTGTTATATCATGCTTGGATAATGAATGGCTTCGACGCCATGTGGGAGAACTAGCAGGGCACCATCTTTGTTGGAAAGGTCGAGGTCGAAGGCAGAGAGTGACCGTAGGCATTGATATAAAGATGGATGTATACAGTGGTTTGCATCTTGTGAACGAAGTCCTCTTATTCCTCGTGTAATGTCCAGTGGTACGGCCGTCCTACCCTTCCCCACGTGTATAGGCATTCTTCTCTAGCACGTTTTCTCAAAAAGATGATGAGTAGGCTATTTGATCAGTCCTTTTTCTCGTTTCTTCACTATTACAAGAGATGCAGCGCTCGACCTTGCAAACATCATAGCCTACCTCAATGATAATGGTCTCATAGATCCCTTATAATAGCTAATTGATTGCCATGATAACGTAATGGATAAGACTAATCAAGTCGAACATTGTCCAATTAATACTGTATGACATATTGGCAATAGAATGGATTGTCTACAAGTTGGAATGCATCAGTGATGGATGAACCTCGGCGACTGGGTTGGCAGATTGTGATATATCAACAAGAATTGTACAAAATGCCACGAAATTGACGCTAACCAATAAGAAATGTACGTATCTACCCGAAACCTTATGATCTTGGAGAAATCTAATGAACGGTCTTCTCAATCCTTTGTGAGGTGGCACATCGATGATATTTCTAATGACGAGGAGTCTGGGAGTGTTATCTGCTCTGGCTAGGTCGTCGCCCATCCTGAGAAGATTTGGAGGTTCTAGTGCTGGCTCCCTTCGTCACCAACACAAACTCCTGAACAGCTCAGGATGGGGTAACAGCTTCAGCTGACGATATTTCTAAGTTCCCTAGTGATATAGCAGTAGGCCTAGTTGCAACTG
This sequence comes from Notospermus geniculatus, assembly GCA_002633025.1. NCBI lineage: Eukaryota > Metazoa > Nemertea > Pilidiophora > Heteronemertea > Lineidae > Notospermus > Notospermus geniculatus. Next base: position 74,083 of record NMRB01000538.1, read on the forward strand.
TCTTAGGAATGTTTTTATGCGAGGGTCCGTGGGTTCGAATCTGGTAGGAAGCGATGTCTTTCACCTTAGAAACCCGTTTCTATTTCATATTTTTTTTACTAAAGCAGTGATTTTCATTCAGATAGTTTTAGGCCTGTGCTTGAGAAGGAAGGCAGCTGGGTTCTGGTTAAAAACATGGGCGATCATGAGTACATGTGTGAGGGCATGGAGGTATTATACTAGTACCTCCATGGCGAGGGTAGGCCCCCGGGTAGGCCCGACTCAAAAAAGGGACGATATCTACATGTTTCTTACAGACTACTTGGTCCAGTGTGTTCCCGATGTATGCTTGTTGAAGCGGCTGAAATCTACAGGGCACAAATCATAATCTGTCAAAATGTCAAATTGGTGTTTCAATGAGATGTTCATGTTGAAAGAACCTGTCATAAGTGCCGATATACTCTACATGATGTGGCCTAACTCGCTGAAAAAAATACACCGATTTGACAACTACTTGGCAACTCGTGATTGATAATCTTTCGGTTTCACTGAAAATTCAAGACTTCTGTACATCGATGAGGTCAAGGTTAGTTGATCAATCTCACTTGGTCAGTTGATTCAGGCCACACGTTGTGCAAAATTTACGCTGCTTTGTTCATGTACATGTACGATGTATTGCCTTGTCCCTATCAGGATAGCCTAATCCAGTTCTGTACGCCCGTCCCGTGTTTCCCGTCTTGTCTACAAAAATTGGTAAAGCCGAGAGCAGATCGACCTTGCCACTGGAAGCAACTACCGGCAATGGCGTTTTCGGCAATGGTGGGCGACTGGCTGGAAACAGCAGCAACTGATCAGTTGCTCAAACAGGTCGATGTGCGCGCTAGTTGCCGCTAGTTCCAGCCAGTTGCTCATGTTCTACTCGTTGCCGACCATTGCTTCTAGTTCTTGCCTGTGGTCGATGTGGGCGCTCCGGATTGAAGACTGGATTGTGCCACTTGTTGCCGCAATGACCAGTCGTAGTCGATGTGCGCGGTCCGCTCATATCGACAGCGACTGTTGCGTTCAGTTGCTTCCAGTCGCAAAGTCGATCTGCTCTCGGCTTAACGCACGAAAGGCACAGTGACTGTGGTCAGGTCAGCGATCAAAGACTAATTCAAGCCAATAGGAGCTGTCAGCGAGTTGACCACTAGGTGTCACTAGGGCCCAATTCAATGCATCTAGCGGACCCAGTCGTTATCGACCGAGCAGCGATGATAATAGATTTCCTGTACATTTGGTCCGCTAAGACTGTGCTGCCATCTGTTAGCGATATGCGCGGCTGACTGCTCCTATTGACTGTCACGGCTGACGGTTTCTTCATAGTGTGAGAGCATTGTCACTGCAGACTAATCCATTTGAACCTAATGTGTAATCGACGACAGGCAGGCAGGCATGTTCTACCTGCATGTCATTGGTGGACTGAACACATGGTAGTTAGGGGAGACCGGGGCTAGTTGTAACACTTTTTCTTTTAAGGCCTATTTCTTCCTTATAACAGGATGTATTTATAACCTGCTTGGTATTTTGAAAAATGCCACGAAATTGACGCTAACCAATAAGAAATGTACGTATCTACCCGAAACCTTATGATCTTGGAGAAATCTAATGAACGGTCTTCTCGATCCTTTTGTGAGGTGGCACATCGACGATATTTCTAATGACGACGACGTCGCACACAAACTCCTGAACAGCTCAGGATGGGGTAACAGCTTCAGCTGACGGGATTTCTAAGTTCCCTCGTGATATTATACAAGCCCCAATAGGCCCGGAATCTGAATTTCCAAAAAATTGGATGAAAAATTTGATCGTGTACAGCGGGCATTAGGAATGTTTTTTATGCGAGGGTCCGTGGGTTCGAATCTGGTAGGAGCGATGTCTTTCACCTTAGAAACCCGTTTCTACCCGTTTCTATTTCATGTTTTTTTTTACTAAAAGCAGTGATTTTCATTCGGATAGTTTTAGGCCTATGTGTTGAGAAGGAAGGCAGCTGGGTTTTGGTTAGAAACATGGTCGATCATGAGTAGGCCTACATGTGTGAGGGCATGGAGGTATTATACCTCCATGGCGAGGGTAGGCCCGACTCAAAAAAGGGACGATATCTATATGTTTCTTACAGACTACTTGCATTGGTCCAGTGTGTTCCCGATGTATGCTTGTTTAAAGCGAATCGAAAGCGGATTTTGTTTACATTTGGATGGTGTTTGTAAACAGAAAAATCAGCCAATCAGAATGCACGAAAATTTCTTTTGTTGACATTCTGGAAAAGTTTGTTTACATTTTACCCGAAAATTCGTCCCCTTTCAAATTCTATTTCTAAATCAAATTTTTTCGCTTTTGATTCGCTTTAAGCGGCTGAAATCTACAGGGCACAAATCATAATCTGTCAAAATGTCAAATTGGTGTTCCAATGAGATGTTCATGTTGAAAGAACCTGTCATAAGTGCTGATATTACTGTATGATGTGGCCTAACTCGCTGAAAAAATATACCGATTTGACAACTACTTGGCAACTCGTGATTGATAATCTTTCGGTTTCACTGAAAACTCAAGAATTCTGTACATCGATGAGGTCAAGGTTAGTTGATCAATCTCACTTGGTCAGTTGATTCAGGCCACACGTTGTGCAAAATTCACGCTGCTTTGTTCATGTTGGCACTACATGTACGGTGCATTGTATTACAGAGGTTTAGAAATCAAACGATAAACGTTAACGTTAACGACAACGTTATTTTTGTACGGAAAATTCACTGGTTAATTTGTTGTATGAAAAATAACGTTGTCGTAAAGTTTACGTTTTATCCTTTGATTTCTAAACCTCCCTATTATCCCTCCTGTCACGATAGCCTACCCAGTTGCGTACGCCCGCCCCGTGTTTCCCGTCTTGTCAACAAAATTGGTAACGCACGAAAGGCATGGTCAGGTCACCGATCAAAGACTAATTCAAGCCAATTGACTGTCACGGCTGACGTTTTCTTCATAGTGTGAGAGCATTGTCACTACAGACTAATCCATTTGAATCTAATGTGTAAAGCGGTTTTTCCACGGTACAATATTATTGCACAATATGCAGCCCAAAATGGGTGTCATGTGCTTCTGGCATAATGGATGGGAGAAAGATTGGCAATAATATTGCCCATTTTGATCCTCATATTGTGCAATGATATTGCACGTGGATAGGCCGCTTAATCGACGACAGGCAGGCAGGCATGTCCTAAAACCTGCATGTCATTGGTGGACTGAACACACAATGGTAGTTACATGTACCTCTACGGTGTGGATTTACGGCACTGTGCATGCCGTTTTAGAACAGACTGAGGGGCAATACTTCACTCGCTTCTTCAATCGACAGTTCGGTTCGGGTGGACATGGTCGTGACGCGAGCGGAAATACCTTGGTAAAAGCAGGAATATCATGGTAAAAATAACTGCACTAGCTTTGATGGCAATTTGCAAAATAAACATCTGTTGGTGCCTGCAAATATAAACAGCAAATACACCTAGGCCTAATATTTACTGAATGCACATTTTCCTCGAATGCAGAGTCTTGGACACATTCGTGCAATGTGCATTAGGCAAATTCTCGATTGTTCCTGGTTTTCTGATGTAGCGGATTGTGTTGTCCATCAGTGAGAAGTAGGCCTACTAATGCATGCTTTGGTTCAAGTTCCACCTTTTCTGCACTAAACCTACACCACTTCCCTCACTGATAATTTACATGTGTGGGATGCATTGCATGCTGTCTCAAGAATTATTTTATTCGCTCACGGGCGTGCTTTTGTTCCGTGTAAATTTTCCTTTGGCGCCGATCCCGTGCGATAACATTCACACTCAGCGCCGCCGATGCGTTCCCTCGTAATTATGCGCTGTGAATATAAGATAAGACTTCAAATGATATTAAGAGAAAAAAAACTCGCTGTTTAATACCGGCTGTCGAACTAAAGTGGTAAGTGGAGAGACATTTTACGATTATTGTTGACAAGAGTGATGCATACTTCATTGGTATGTAACATGACTCACCTAGACAAAATGCGGTGTGTTACTTCTCACGTTTTATATGACATCATTAACTGAAAGAGAGTGGGGCTTTGGGTTACATCACGATGATTTACTAACAGTTGCAAAAATACAGCAAGACGTGTACACGCATCAATGAAATTTTACTGCACTGTCGCTGTAGAATGTCAGTGCATGGCAATGTAGTGTCATACCAGGTTGGCATCACTTCGGCTTCGTCGATTTCAAACGCGCTCAAGCTGATGACTCTAAGATTTATGTTCTAGTTCCCTTCATACATCATCCAGCGCCATTCATACACCTCTTTCACACAAGGAACAATTTTTCTCTACGTAGCTATGTCTCCGCTATGCAAACATCAACTAAACAACTGCCCCTTCCAAGCAAAATGATGATAGATTCCTAACGGACACAAAAGAAGAAGATATAATCATGAGACTGAGGGCAATAAAGACGGCTGTACAATGGATTTAATGGTTTGTCAACTACCTCTATTGGGAAGCCGTGGCAGGGGTTATCTTCACAAGGAAGCATTATGATCTGTGACTTGACCATTGGGAACTGACCGCCGATCATGATGGCAATGGTGATGCTCTTGGCCACATCATCAAAAGATTTGTTCTTGACTTCGTATGCTCAAGGAGACTGGTTGAGACCCTAGAGTTTGGGGCTGAAGTTTGCCGCTAGAAATGTGATGATCAGGACGACCATTTGATAGATGAGTTTCGCTGGCAGCCATCTTGCCAAAATTAGGTCATCGTCATGGGGATTTCCCCCGCTGGGGGCTGGGAGAACCAATCATCTGGCACTCTGGATAAAAATCACCATGGTGATGACCTAATTTTGGCAAGATGGCTGCTAGCGAACCCATCTATATGAAAGGTAATTTGGCGTTCGCATGGGAATTGCATTGTCATTGCCAACATGGCAAGTCATAATGGGAATCTACACTTCGAAATGTGCACGAAATAATTATGAAATAACTCTCCCTTGTATCATATCTACACATCACTTATCCCTTTAACTTCATATCTAAAATTCAAGGATTATGTGTCGCTGAGTACGACAAGCCTCCAGACATCTGAATTAACTTCCTCCTCTCTCTTCATCAATTTGATTTGGTTATCAATGTCAATCAGCGATGTTCGTATCATCCATCACAGAACCAAGACCCGCGAATATAAACCAGCGGCCATATTGTCTTCATACTTTGTCTCTAAAATCAACGAATTACTCTGCTCAGGTGATGGTCTTTGAAAGCAGTGAAATTTCAGTCGGGTTTTATGGTCCATAGAGTAAAATAAAGGCGCCAGCTAAGACAGGACGAATTAAGGTTTTTCATTGGATTGGGCACTTTTCTATGGTCCTTGCATACAATAATAGCTCATATATCAAAGCGTTACACACACGTCAAGTCTGAGATAACTCATCTCTGAGTCGTCATGGCTTGGAACGTATTCTTATTGCCCAATATTGGTTAATAGCTTACAATGTGTACTGCTTCCCTTCCGGATGATAGAAGTCCAAAGAGAAGCCCTCGGTTGTCATAGCAGCTCATCCATCCATCTACCAATAAGATTGAATCATTGAAGAACAGAAGGGCGTCCACGGAGCATCCACGTTGGAACTGTGGCATATTGGACGAAACGAAAGTACTAAAATGCAATTGCATTATTGAGAATCTGAATTATAATGAATAAATCATGAGATGTAACTCAATAGTTATATACATAACAAATAAAACGGGTTATGGGGATAAAAGAAATTGAATTTTTCGCATATCGCTATTTTTCGATTTGATGGAGTCAGATTTA
>NMRB01000538.1:80261-141052 GCA_002633025.1 Notospermus geniculatus
ACTTCATATCTAAAATTCAAGGATTATGTGTCGCTGAGTACGACAAGCCTCCAGACATCTGAATTAACTTCCTCCTCTCTCTTCATCAATTTGATTTGGTTATCAATGTCAATCAGCGATGTTCGTATCATCCATCACAGAACCAAGACCCGCGAATATAAACCAGCGGCCATATTGTCTTCATACTTTGTCTCTAAAATCAACGAATTACTCTGCTCAGGTGATGGTCTTTGAAAGCAGTGAAATTTCAGTCGGGTTTTATGGTCCATAGAGTAAAATAAAGGCGCCAGCTAAGACAGGACGAATTAAGGTTTTTCATTGGATTGGGCACTTTTCTATGGTCCTTGCATACAATAATAGCTCATATATCAAAGCGTTACACACACGTCAAGTCTGAGATAACTCATCTCTGAGTCGTCATGGCTTGGAACGTATTCTTATTGCCCAATATTGGTTAATAGCTTACAATGTGTACTGCTTCCCTTCCGGATGATAGAAGTCCAAAGAGAAGCCCTCGGTTGTCATAGCAGCTCAGCCATCCATCTACCAATAAGATTGAATCATTGAAGAACAGAAGGGCGTCCACGGAGCATCTACGTTGGAACTGTGGCATATTGGACGAAACGAAAGTACTAAAATGCAATTGCATTATTGAGAATCTGAATTATAATGAATAAATCATGAGATGTAACTCAATAGTTATATACATAACAAATAAAACGGGTTATGGGGATAAAAGAAATTGAATTTTTCGCATATCTCTATTTTTCGATTTGATGGAGTCAGATTTATTCACTTGTAAGAAAAAGTTAAATGAATTTGAAATATACACATATACACTGGCGTGCATGTTTATGTTTACTATGAGAGTTGAATCGCTGATGAGGTGTTTATACAGCGCCTGATGAGGTTCAATTTGAAGCAGTATTGAGGCACAGTGAGAATTTTTGTAATCAGGTCAATTTCCTCTCTGGGAAAGCTGACGGAAGGATGGATATCAAATCCTTCCTGTGTCAAATATGTTCCATTCGATTCATTTGGTATGCAGAGGTTTATACGCAATTTTAGCACTTCAACACTCATAGCTTCAAATTATAACTACATGGGCAATGCATGGCATTACGTGGCCGTGGCATTGTGGCCAAGTACATGTACTATGTTCGGTTGATGGAGGATATTAGGGAGGTTTAGAAATCAAACGATAAACGTCAACGTCAACGACAACTTAATTTTTGTACCGAAAATGCAATAAATCTGGTTAATGTGTAGTATGAAAAATAACGTTGTCGTAAAGTTTAGGTTTATCGTTTGATTTCTAAACCTCCCTATTGTCCTGTTTCCCCGGGCCTTCTATTTCAAGTTTTTTTTTGTCTGCGGTATATTACTTGGGTAAGGTCCTATACCCAAACGAGGGAAGATTCAAAATTGGTTGATGTTTCCTTATGGACGACTGCTACAAGAATGTTATTTGAATACTCTAGGAAAGCATCGTCTTGTGCCGTCTCGAACCATTTCACGATTCTGAAAGTTTTCGTAAAAGCATGCAAAAGAAATGGTATTCCATTGCAATAAACCTGCTTCGTATCTGCTCTACAGCAGTACTGATAGACATCTTGTTAGAGCCTTTATCGAAGTATTTCTGTTGATTTAGACAAGGTGGCTTCTCTTTCTATCTTGTAAGTTCTTAAACCCAAGAGTCACTGTTGCTTTTCTTACCTCACAACACACCTGAATGGTAACTTTATTTGCATCTCTAGCCGCTGGTGCTTTAGGTCGCGACGGGTGGCATGTACGGTAAATGTTTCTGATTTAGCAACTCTGGGTTTCAAATGACGGCTTTATCTGGTTAGAGTTTTAGCAAATAATTTCAGCCACGGTTACATCCAGGATCCTTCGATTAACTACCGGTAGTTTGTGGAGGTACAGGTGTGACAGGGATCAATGTCCCCTGGAATCAAAGTCCGGTCTTACTGTTCAGCGAGGGATTAGAATATAGGGCTATAGAGACCATGACCATTCGAATATAACCTTACAATAGCGGACTACAATTTGGCGGACTTGCATTCCTACGACGTTGATTCCTGTCACACCTTATGCAATATATAGTACAGGTGTAGCGCAAAATACACAGCTCTACCACGATAGGAAATTGTTTCATTCAGAAGAAAGGAAAGGACAAAACATTTGCCGCCTTCGCGTTCGTGGTCAGGCAGTTATAAACCAGTCTAAAACCTAGCGTCCACTAGGGCGCGGACAAGACGCGGAATGCAAATTTAGTGAATCCGCATTCATTCGGCAACCACTCCGCATATTCTTGAAGGGTTCCGTTCACTGTCTTTATCATTCCGGAACAGTTCGCGGCATTTCTGCACGTTCGGGAAAGGGTAAAACGACCAATAGGACTTGATGCGGAAGCAATGCCGAAATGACACATTTGCTTCCCGAACCCTTCCTAATGTTGTCGGCGCTCTAGTGGACGCCACCCATAAACAACGTCATGAATGGTAGTGACATGGCATGAAGAAATGCCAGCAGGCCTACGTAGACCTGCACTGCACTCTGGCGAATGCAGTGAGCGCCCTCAAATGCAGTGACTGACGTTTGAATACAACATTCATCGTACTTTTACAGTGACTGATGTACGCCAATATGCACCTGTTGAGAAACNTTCATTCAGAAGCAGCCGGGCGAGGAAAGGACAAAACATTTGCCGCCTTCGCGTTCGCGGTCAGGCAGTTATGAACCAGTCTAAACAATGGCATGAATGGTAGTGACATGGCAAGAAGAAATGCCAGCAGGCCTACGGAGACCTGCACTGCACTCTGGCGAATGCAGTGAGCGCCCTCAAATGCAGTGACTGACGTTTGAATACAACACTCATCGTACTTTACAGTGACTGATGTACGCCAATATGCACCTGTTGAGAAACGGAGGGAATATAGATGCACACGACGGACATACTGTCAGTAGATCACCAAGATTGTTCAGATTGTTGACAGACACTTCCTCTCTCTCCGGAAGCTGTAGTCACTTTCCAGGATAACGCGCTTTCCTCTTCCGAACACCTTTCAGAAGATGGGATGATGGCACATGAGGGTAAGGGGCACAAAGAGAGACTATTGGGCAACGTTCCAAAATTATACTAGTACACTACATGTACACTGCATGGAATGCCCGTTTCTTCTGTTGTCTTCTTGAACGATTGTTGAAGATACCGTGCAGGCCTATCAACGTACGCATTCGAACATTGCTTTCATTGCGTTCTCCAATTTTTCAACCAGATTTGGCAATCTAGATACAACCCGTCCTTGTCGACACACCCAGTTTTGACCATCGATTATGTAATGACTGTGCAACTTCGGGAGGCTGTAACGCTCAAAAATGTCTGCTGCACTGTATTTTATCAAAAAAGTTCCCGGAAGGAGTTATTTTATCGTCGTTCTTTTTTTCACTCTTCTGTCGAAAGGCTTTTGGACCTTCGCACTATTACATCCATTAGGAAGATCCTTGGCTTTTTGCCGTTGGTAATCTTCGCCACCATGTAACTTCGGTATTCTATTACCCTATTGATCCCTGGGGCAGGTATGTTGTTTTCGCTCAACCTTTACCAGGAGAAATTGAAAGTAATAGGTCCATTGGGAAATTTCAATCCCACCCTCTCTAGGCTAATACAAGATATCTTTGGTAACTTTGATACGTTTGGGGATGGTGTTTCCTTTAATCTGAATGGGATTTTTGAGGCATTGGCTGAAGAAGACGAAACGTGGTGTTTTACGGTGGCAGTCATGACAGTGCATAACAAGTTAAGATGGGAGAGGAGGCGCCAGTCCTTTGGAAAGACTCAGGTCGGGGTTACGGAGTATGGACTCCACTTGATCTAGATGATGGGGTTGTCCTTACTCATAAGGTGACATTCGACTTGACCCATTTTTTCGTGTACTTGTTGGGAAGGTGATCTGACCATATATCTGACAATATTGGTCTGGTGCCAGCAGTGGTTGTATTACGACTCTCGCGATAATCCTGAATGTAGAGTTGTCGCGGTGATGTTAAGCGCTCAAGTTTCAGTACTCTTACGCTTTACCATTTCCTGAACACGTAATTTAATCTTGCTCATCGTCTTGCTGGAGGGAATAGCTGGCGAACTTACCCTCAGCGTGACACGGTCTCGGTATAAGTTGGAAAACACTACGTTGGCTGTGAAATGATGACAGTCGCGTTATTCGAAGAAGATGCATATCGAAGGCAAGAGTTCGTCTTACACAATGTGCTCGTATCATACACCGAGGTGATGTATCTTCATCATCATCGCTTCGCGTGCCTTGGATTATCACAACAGACGTGTAATTAATGAGCAGCTATTTTGTTTACAACAATGAATGTCATCATTCATTTGATCGCCGGGATCACGATACGGTACATTTTGTACATGACAGTGTCACGGTATAATGAATGGTCATACTCATGCGAATTCGCTGTTAGAGAAAGTGGCAACAGATAGAGAAGATCTGCTACCTTCTTGGTTTTGTCCGCGGGTGGGTTGTGGCAACATGATACGTATGCGTATGGGTATGTGATTTTTACGTTGCGTTTTTATATGATCCACTGATTTCCGTCGATACTATTTTCGGTTGTTAATCACTTTATGTTTCCTATTACATCCGTGTCTATGAAAAAGCAATTCCTTTTTCACGAATATGTACAGGCCTATACGATGCCCTTTATTTGGTACATACGGAACAGATAGAAGGGAAACAAAATGTGTACATGTACACTAAAAAAACCCAATGAACGAACAACCTTTGTACTTACATCATCGTCATCTAATTAGTTCTTTTTTTGAACGCGAAATCACTCATGCAAAATGGTCCAATCGCCCAAAAAGAATAGCGAGTGCGGTATGTTTCAGGGTAGACATGTGGTTACATAACTACCTTCCACTCCACCTTTACAAAGAATTGGCCGCTTCAGCCCAGTGATTTCGCGTACGAAAGAAAGTAATTTGAGTTACAACACAACAGTGTACATGGCGATGGATTTACACATTTGTGTCCTTTGTTCCTTCCATGAATCAAAAATTCTGCCCCTCGTGTAGTTTGACTCAAATAGGGTGAACAAGGGAGTCGTTGGCCAGCATGAAGTGGTTGGCGACTAATTTTTGCAGTGAAATGTGGCTGACGTATTAATATTTGTCGATAGCTGGCCAACCACTGCATGTTTGGTTCACCCAACTTGTACAATTCGTCTTGTGACTGACTTGGTTGATTGGTGGGATACCTCGTGAAGAGCAACATGTGGGCTAACCGTGTTTTATTTTTTATCTTAGGTGCATACGCGAAATAACTTCGCTGGGCTATTGGTAAGTCACTTTGTTCACCACATTGTGCTCAAACCCGGCTTTCAATCACCAATGTGACGTCATCATCACGCGTGATCCCACGTGATCTACCCACCTGTACGACCAATGGATCACGTGCTCCAAGTTGTGGATTTGCATGTTCATGTTGTTGCTTTATATTTGGCGCACACAAAATCGAAAGAAAGGTAAAAAACAAAACGTCGGTTGTGAGAAAAGGAACAATTTTTCGATTTTACGGCCCTACGTGTTGCTTTTCATGAATGCACTAATCAGTTTGTGTTTAATGCAGGATGAGCAGCTGTTGTTTCCAGTTCGATGTGACCAAGCGTGTTTAGTTCACCAGTGTTAGTGTTTAGAATATGTCATTGGTCAAGTGAGAAGTGTTTATTTTCTATGTCAAAAACGCCATTTGATTTCGTTATTGTGAACCACTCAGCACTGAGGTAGGCTACGCAGCAATAACATAGTTGTTTTCAGCTCACAGGCTTCGTGATTTGGAAGAACTTCGATGACTGCATGGCTCCATCAGCGAAGGGAGGATGCAACCTGGTAGCATCAGCGAAGGGAGGATGCAACCTGGTAGCATCAGCGAAGGGAGGATGCAGCCTGGTAGCATGGCTCCATCAGCGAAGGGAGGATGCAACCTGGTAGCATGGCTCCATCAGCGGTGGGAGGATGCAACCTGGTAGCATTCTTGAAGTTTGCTACTATGACTGGCAGCGACGGAGATGATAGATGAACCCCTACAATTCGGTGAATCTAATAGGCAATTAGTAGTGCGACTAATGAACCGTGGCCGCTATCTTGAAACGGTCAATTGAGCAAATATGATTGAATTTCTAATACGTCTGAGAGAATCCTCAGATTAGTGTTCTGCAGTAATTAGAAGTAATTGCGTAGGTGTCTGATGATTCCCTGAGCTTGAAATTCCAACTTACGTTACAAGACCCGAGACTAGTACTCACGGCAATGAGGTAAAGAAAACTCACGAAAAACTAAAAGAAGCTCGTGAACGACGAACCCAAGCCAAATTCTTTCTTGATAGCGTCATTGATTACCAAGGCTCCTCAAGGTTCGTCTTCCAAATTCCTTTTCATAGAAATCGTTGACAACATGAGAGCGGGATCTCGTGTCGCTGTGCTGCCTCCTTCAGGATGAACTTAGAAGGGGAAGTGTAAACATATACAATAAGTTGATTGATATTATGAATAGATGTGTCATGCCAATCATCCAGAGGTTCCTCAGCGTTTTTGGGGAATCAAGTGCTCGAAACATCTGGGTAAGTGTGAATAGCAATAATACTCGAGTCGGGGAAAATAATCAGTTAAAAGCTAAAATGTACATGTACCATGAGAGAAACACGCCGGGAGAAATAATGAATATCTTGTTATATTCTGTCGTTCGCTGAATGGTAAAAAGTGTGATGTATAGAAAGCATATTTCCTTATGATTACATTCCCCTAATAACTGATACAATATTCCCATCAATTAATACCAGTGATCAGTTAGTTAATTACTAATATATGGCAGACATTGATTCAAGGTTGCAACACTTTCATACATGTAACTCAGAGAAACAATCATTCGTGAAGCATCTAATAATTGTAAGTGCGCAGAAAACGTCGGCGACATTTCCACTTTTCCGGCAGGTATTCTTCGCGGGGTTCTCAATGATGACGAAAACATTATGAGGTAGAAGATAAGAAGCAACCATCCACAGCTACACAAACAAATTATTCTTCTATCTTCATTCATCGCTAGTGCATTATTGACATAAGAATGAGTAGTTGCTGTAAGAAATCTATTTTGACAAAAATCTTCAGCGTATCCGTTCTTTGGTGCAAGTGTTTTTGCACTATAATTCATTTTTGACTCGGTGGTTGATGTGCAATGTGTCGTACATTAGAAGTAGGAATGACTTTGTATATTATGATTGCTGTAATAGGGCAGGTACGAGAGGGCACGCTTGAAGTACCGCACACAGAAACCGTCAGCAAACTCGGCCAATGGCCTTCACATGCAATCATCTCATTTCGCTTAGCACCTACAATGTATCAACAGCAACATCAATTAACAATCACCCAAATTCTCGGTGAAGCAATGTTACTACAAACAGGCTAGGTCCAAGGTAAGGCAGAGTATTGGCCAAGTTTCGTTAAGTAACTGGGCTACCTCACCAAGTTCATAATAATCATTGACACCATTCTTTCATCTCATTCCAAAAGCTTTAAATCTGTTTGAAAGTCATTACTTTTTGCAATCCTTTCTGAAGATAGTAAGCGCACCCGCGTGTATTTTCATTCATGAATTCCTTGTTTTTTCCTGCCATTATCGGATTGATGAGGAGAGCAGTGATTTACATTTTCTATTTGGATCGATCGGAGAAGTGTAATCAGTCACTTTGTGATAGTGTCTCTTTCTTTACCGATTTCCCGATGGACTAAGATCATAGCAATACCAGTTCCGGTTGGACACTGACAGCCTTTCCAATGGAGGAATATCGACAAGTCGGGCCAAGTGCTCGCCGGTTAAAGCAAGTCCAAAGCGATTTTCTTATCTCTAAATTCCTTGAGGGATTGACTTTTCACGAATGGTAATCAGTTATTATCGTGAGCATGTTGTTCGTGAACAAACTGACGGTGTGACGTGACATGTCGGAATGCCATGCCTTCTTTTTACTAATTTGCAAAAGTTGTTTATGCTTAGGTCGGTATCAGCAAAACCTGAGGTAGCTTTTCCTTTCATTCTTAGTACGGTTGGGAATAAGCTCACTCGAGCCTACTAAACGTAATTCTTGAAATTACTCCGCGTCTTAGCGGTTACCACTTTAGTGTGACAGTAGCTTAAGGAAGCTTCAACAGGGTGGGTCCGCCTGTCGTCAATTTCACATTTATACGTTCAATTGATTAAAGATAATGTATCACAGGTATTTTCGCGGGCCACGAAAATCATTGTTTATTTACATTTTGCTTGTTTGTGTCCAGTCTTTCTTTGTCTTATGAGTAATTTGTTGGTGGCATGCCCATCTAGAAATTCTTTTGATACCGAAAGTATTCAATTTGGTGGGTTGGCATGTCCCAAAAGTCCAAAATAACGTAATGTAAACATCAATGTTTACAAACATTGAATGTAAACAATGAAGTCGTGATACATTATCTTTAACCTACATCAGTCATTGTTGTTACTCTTCCGTGAAAGTATCGGCCGTAATCGGCGACTGTACAGTAGACCATGCATGTAGAGTCTTTGATAGGCTGACAAACACAAAGGTATTTTTGTTGCTCGTCAAGAATGATCTTACTTCTTCGATGTGAAACCACGTTTTACAAGCTGAGTTTTTTCCATTGCATTTGCGATTTCCGCGGTTGACGACTGATCATAAAGCGGCCCATACACGTGCAATATTATTGCACATTAGGGAGTTTTCGCAAAGCCCCCGAAATGCCAACGCGAACGCCAAACCCATTGTCGATGGCACGAAGAGAGCATGCACCGAACCAAAGGATAGACGTTCGCGTTGGCGTTTCGGGGCTTTGCGAAAAGTCCCTGATATGGGGCCCAAAAGAGAGGTCATGTGCTTTTGGCGTGATGGGTAGAAGAAAGATTGGCAATGATAATAGGGAGTTTTCGCAAAGCCCCTGAAACGCCAACGCGAACGTCTATCCTTTTGTTCGGTGCTCTCTTCTTGGCATCGAACAATGGGTTTGGCGTTCGCGTTGGCGTTTCGGGGGCTTGGCGAAAACTCGCTATTGCCCATTTTGATCCTCATGCGCAATAATATTGCGCGTGTATGAGCCGCTTAAGACTCTCTGCACACATGGCTCTAACGGAGTTCTGTGCATACTGATGAACACTGTACATTGAGTGTGCATAATCCTTGAACATAGAACACCATTTCGAAAGGAGTATGAGCTGGTTCTTTTTGGAGCTCAAGCAGACAACAGTAATGAACTTGAAGCCGTTGCTAATCCACGCGGAAATGATGAGATAACGCTGTCTTGCATATCAATTGTTCTTTGGTTATACGCTCTACACTTCAGCAACTTTCACTTATTTCAATTTCAGGGAACATGGGATTTAGAGAGATACTTTATGAGGGTACTTTCGATTACTCTCTACGACTTCTTATCCTGATCAAAAAGAGACCGTATCTTTCATTCACGTCCCAGTTGCCTAATCCAATTCTTTTTGAATACGAGCTTGACCATGTACCATCTAACGTACTGCATCTTCTTACAGAATTGTGTATTGGTAAACACAGAACAATACACGACAATATGAAGAAAATATCAGAATCAATGATAATGTAAGTAGAATTGGCAGTAAAATCGTTGGTAAACGTCAGATGCAGTATGTAGACGTTGTACAGTGGCAGGTTACGTGCATGAATGGGAGAAGTTAGTTATCGCTGTGAAAGATGGCTTAGTTTTGTGTTACTTGACTAGCAAATCAGTGGACAGTAGATACCGTTTAAATGAGCTTTTCTCGTATTTTGTCGCCACTGGAATCCTTTAGTGATGTTATATTACTGTATAGTGATGATGGTGATAGTATTGTATTTCTGATGATGTGTACGGCATGTCATCTTCGGCAAGACGGTTGTGTACAATGGAATTGAAAAGACTAACTCAGAAACAGTTACCACATTATAATACGATAGGGTAAAGGAGTCGAGGAAAGCAGTACGAGACTTCCCTTTGTACGGTTAGGCCATGATCATGATAATGAGCATTTCCACCCTCAACTGCTCAGCCGCAATTGTAATTGGCAGCCACCTGTTTCATCTTCTAATCGACTAATTTGCCAATTCGACGATGGATAGAACTCCACAAAGACAAGCATGATATGATGATATGATGATGATTTATTTGACCAACACGACACAAAGGCAGGTCATGAATGAACTGCTTTGAAAGTACAAGCGAACGTACGAAAAAGGCATCAAAGTCTATACCTTTTCCTGCTGTGTTCCGTTATTACACTTGCCGCAGAGGTCGACCTTGCCAATCATCAAATATAAATGATATATTCGACCAGGCAATGGTATATTTATCAAATCTGCTGCACGATTGGTTTCCCTCGGAACAGATCCATCCGTTGGTAATTCGTGTTGACTTCTGGTCGCGTCAGGGACAATTCTCCATTGTCCGGGCGTCCGAGGTTTGGAGCGGTTGAAGGTTACACCGGTGGCCTTAGCCAAAAGTGGATACCATCTTCATTCTCTGTCAATGAAAGGAGATGGTCTTTATCTGAGTATTTCGTGTCTTATCTGATTCTGACTGGTCAGAAGCTTGGAAGGTTGATTCGGTGAGCGGACTGGCACGACAAGTGCTCTCAACAACAGTATAAGTCACTCGTTTCAAGGTTTAAAACATTTGTGATTAACTATGGCGAAAAAAAATCGTGAGCAAACGAAGCATTCCGAGCGCTCTGACGATGCAATCGTTTAGGGTGTCATTTATTATGATTCATCTTTGGGACAAATATCATTTGTCATGATTTTGAAGAATGCTGTCGACAAGTGACTATCAACTAGTATGTACCAAGATAAGTGGCTCTATAGCAGCCTGTTCTCAAGTGATGAAGTCATTCCTAATGTCGTTTTTGTTGTTGATGATATAGACGAAATTCATTCACTCGCTTATGAATTTCTGATATCTGTGTCTTCCCGTCAGTGTCAGTGTCTCTAGCTCTAACAGAACGCAGCGCAGCGCTGTCTATCGATTTTACACACATATCCGAACCATTCGTTCTGCCGGCTACGTCGGTGGAGAGGGCCAAGACGCATGTGATGTTAGTTCCTCGAAGATACGGGAGATGGAGACTGATGCAGACGTTGGCAGCTTTGTCAGTTGCAGTCAGAGGTTTCGTTACCATTGTTCACGGTAGATGGCAGGGCTAAAGAATCTGATAGACACTATTAGCATGACAATTTGTACGCTTCGTGACGTGTCATTCCAAGATGTTGTTGTTGAAAATGGCTTTGGTGGTTCAGCATACTCTCAATTCTGTGAGAAGAGCAATATACATGAAGTTGCACGATTGGAGGTTCTTCATTGGTTAGAATGGCATGGGGCACTCCCACAAACCAGAGAACGCCGACGCGGCCCTAGCTTGGTCTACTTCAGTCACCAGTGTGGTGATTCAAACACAAAATTATTTTATTCGTACGCGATTTTATTCATGCATAACTAATCGTGTTGACTATTTTTGCAGTTGTTTAGGCAAATAGAAGGGGTGACAGCTTATTTCGTAATCACCCGTCACCCCTTCCATTTATACCAGATGAACTGCGAATGCGACAAGCACCATTAGTTATGCGTCAACGACTTCGCGTACGAATAAAATAGTTTTGTGTTTGAATCACCACACTGGTCACGCAGCTGTACAGGGCATGTAGGCCGCCTGCTGCACACCAGAAAACAGCTGTAGGCATAGCCAAGCGTTGCTTTTCGGTCATGTGATGTTTGGACCAGTCGTTACGCAGAGTCTTCTTCCATTCTAACCAGGTGTGACAGGAATCAGCGTCCTAGGAATGCAGATCCGCCAAACAATAGCCCGCTATTGCAAGGGTATATTCGAATGGTCATGGTCTCTCTAGCCAAATATTCTAATCCCTCGCCGAACAATTAGACTTGGATTCCAGGGGGACTTGGATTACGTTCACACCGACGCCTTGGCGTTTCTGGCCACACTGGGTCTTCGAAGCAGGAAAATTCGAAAACCTTCCGAAGTACCGGTAATGACTCCACTTTTACAACGTACTACAGAGAAGAAGAGTAGCATCCCATGAAGTACTCGTAGTTCTTCATTCACACGTCCCACCTCATCAAACCAATAACTCGCACCCAGCGCCGTGTTCATTACTGATTTGAATTCCTCTGGTACAGGCCATGACTTGCCATACCATCGAAACATTAGCGAGTATCAGAGTTGTAAGTCGAGGATTACTTGTCTAGGGGGCATCACAACATTGATTAAGTACAAGGCGTTTGATCCAATACATATCTCATCAAGTGGACGGTTACAAAACGGTATTAGGGAGGTTAAGATAACATTCCGAGTTCCGACTCCGACTCCAGAGGACTCTTTTTTGGGGAACTACGTCATCAAATACAACGGGGTTTTCCAAAGCAATGGTGTGTAGGCTACTCATTCAGGAGAACGAATAGAACCCGCCTGAGTGGTAAATTTCTCGTCGACTTGAAAAACCCGAATTTTAGCACCTCGGAGTGGGAGTGGGAGTGGGAGTCGTACCAGATCTTAACCTCTCTAATAGAGCGACTTATACCCGGTACTGTGTTTGCAGAGAATATGAGAGTATTTATTCCATAATATCATACATTTTTATCGACCAAAACATCTTTCAGCAATGTATCGTGCAACAAGTAATCCGTTAGGCGTTACATTCATTTCCATTTCTATAGAGCAGCCACCAGAGGTAACTTCTTAAACCATCCTCTTCTAAAGATAATGAATGCTCTTCTGCAGCAATTAGGGAGAGTTATGCGTTTTCCTTACCAATTAAATTAGCGATATAATGCTTTTTCCTTTGGGAGTCGAGACGACCATCGATTCTTATCAATTCGTTTGTAACGTTACAACACAGGAATTGAATGTGACTCGACTGAGGCAAAACTGTTGGAGTCATAATATCGACAACGTGCTGAACTTTGGGTTCAAAGGATTTTTTCGGGGATGTCGATGTCAATGATTGCTGTTTTGTTTCTTTGTTTCTTTGTTTTTTCGCAAGGTCATCCGGGAAACAGCCTTAGGCGATGGTGGCAAATTTGTTACTCTGCTCCCTTCTAAATGCCGCACCGAGGGATTCCAATTCGTGCTTAGAATGTATATTTCAAAGTTTGAATTGCCAAATGACGTGAGACACAATATTCCGGCCTCTCGATTGTCTTAATCGTTCATTTCGTATGCATAAAAAGTATGAAGAAAAGAAAAGAAGTATCAGACCATAGTTTATACTGAAGCTGCATACACACTGGAGGATAATCCAATACCTATTATGAAATGATCGAATTGTCCTCTCGAGATTCTGGCCTGAACCCAAGTGGTAATCACGGCGCCACTCACCTTCTTAAGTTGGTGCGAGCCTCTCGGATTGTCACCCACGTCAGGCATCGCCCTCCTCCCGCCGAGGGTTAAGTTATTAAGCAATTGATACGATCAGGATTCATTAATAATATAACATAATTTCCCCACAGGCTGAAGGGTAGGCGCTAAGCTAATACGGCATGCACATTCCCTGTTGGGTTAATAGGCTATCACCGAAACGGTTTGCTTGCCGATGGAACAAGAAGAAATCGGCCAGCAAATCGAAATTGGGGGTATAATTGAGTATATGCACCAATGATACTATACACGCCGTGCGTAATTATTTCCTAAGGAGTAAAGATAGGACTTCAGACTACTAAGTAGTTAGTGTCTATGGTCCAGCTGTAGAAAGAAGGATACAGGCAGTGTACGCGTACAGACCATTCATGGGTGTCATGATTCCTTCAGTATGTGTACAGTGTCGAAGTAGCGTACACCGGTAATTTAGAATGTCGTTGTCCATCACCATGTCGACCAGTACCACTATATTGGTTTACAACTCGTCAAAATGAGCAATTTGTGAATTGGAATGATCGGTGATCAAGGCTAGTTGATAAAATGCCTTATGTTCTCTACAGAGCTCATCAACGGTGATCATTGGTCACTGGGAAACGCCCCATTTCTGTATGGCTTACGAGGTGAGATGGCAATGACTTCATCATTGCAAGGAAGTTCTCAAGTTATGGGTATGACTCGTTTGCAGTGCCTAATTTCTCTCCCTGTCTTAACTACCAGCATCCCTCTGATTGGATACATGTACGTTCACGGAAGTTACGTTTTATGACGGCGCTGAAGACTGTTGTAAAAGCACTTCCATCTTCAGGCCGAAAGCTTCGCTCAGTGACAATAACTTCAAGGATTAAGGAAAGGATCAACCGCTGTTTCATTGGAGTTAACCATAAATCAACAAAGGCAGTTACGGCTGACGCCGTATTCCTGAGAATCAAACAGACCACTAACACTCTGATAATATCTAAGTATGGACAGAGGAAATCGACGTCTGGCAAATGACGCTAGACGATTAAGGGACATAAAGTAACCGGAATAACCTTGAAGATTGGATTATTCCCATTTCCTAAATGATGCGGGGTCGACTTGTGTTTGGATGAATTTCCTTCTTTGATTACCATTCTCGAAGTCGTTCAGCCCTGAATGCATTCCTTTTTGAAGATACAATGAAGTGGATGAGAAAATTCAATATTGTCCTCAGCTTCGGATAGGCCCTACCAGTACCAAATGCTTTTTCACATCACTGCCTTATTTGCATTCGGATGCAATCCATAGTACAACCAAAAATTCACAAGGCTCCCGTATTAATCTTTGGTGCCACGGATAACCCTCTGTGCTGCTGTTGCACCTTGTAAGCGTAGCACCAAGAGTACCATTCCATATTAAGGCATCTTTCAGCAGGATGTCCGGGTGTAGCCTTCGATACTAGCAAATTCAGTCTGGTATTGCCAGTCACCATGAGCAGTACGTTTGGATATGTCATTCCGTGCATGTTCCGTGACAGCGTGTGACACGTGCTTTGCCTTGTTGCTGTTCTTGTATCAACATATTCGGCATCATGAAGCGGCTTACCATGAAGAAAAAAAGCAAACGCTCTCGTGACCAGGCAACTGTCTTGAACAACAGGTGAGTCTTGAGTTTTATCGATTTTTACTACCCTACAAATGACCAGCGACGACGGAGCAACATTTAAAGGATGCAGTTCGTTGATCCAGTACTCGTGTAGCAAGTAGTCATTTGGTCAATCGAAATGTCGTTCTGCCGTCATTATCTTTTTCTACCAGCAAACTTATTAAAAACACCCCTTGGAAGAACGACTCAAATTTGGTTAACCATATCGTAATACATTGCTTGTTCAATGTATTAAACGCATTAAAATTAATTAGGTAATTGCCCAATTGATACGACGTTCATCCCTTTTCCCCGCGGAGATGAAAATATCAAAAAATCTCTGTTCTCAATAACATGACTGTAAACAGCTAAAATGATATTTTTACGATCGAACTGGAAAAACGCGAGCTTGTATCGACTCAGATGCGGTGTTGGGAAGTCTTTTTCCCAACAAATCGATTCGTTTCCGTCGGTGCCTAATTGAATCACATTGGATCAGTGCCGAATGATTCGTGAATGTTTGACTGATTACGTACTAAACGTTTCCCTGTTCGATTTTCTCCAGAAAAAGGCTTGGAAGGTTAGGAAGATACCGTACTTTTGGTTATGGTCGAGTAGGCTACATGTACCTTTTAATTCGCGTCCATCGCAAGTGACAGTAATTAGCTGTGGTGCCTTTGCAAGGACAAGTGAAAGACCCCACCCAAGTGAGGAACATGAGTAGCTTGAGATGACCTCTTCCGTACTTACCAGGGCCAATGATGCTATGGCTTTGGTCCTGATAGAAAAATCAAATACATGTACAAAAATACCTTTTGATTTCGATGGTGTGTATTTTGGTGCCAAACATGACCTTATCAATAATAAGATGATCTCTATCGATATCCCTTCTTTTGCTTCCGCCCTTGATGACCTACGCTTACAAGTTGACCATGTCAGTACTAAGATTCAGCGCCAGAAATCAGACATCGGCAAATCTGTCCTTTGTTCCATAACGTATGTAAAGAGTGGCGCAGCTTGAATTGACAAATAGCATACATTGGCGTTTGATATATGCATGCACTTTCCTATTCAACCCACCATCCACATCAGTCCGTGGAGATTATTTTAATTTGGCAAAAGTACTTTCCGGGTTTGATCGACCATTTGGATCCAACCCTCACCCTATGATTTATTTGGTAGTTGATTCTCCGGCCTAGCCTTTCGCAGGGAATGGTATCCGGTTCCATGCGGCCACACAGCGCCGTGTGTCATTTTGAGTAATCATACCTTGATGGACGACCGAAACCTGTGGGGTTTCACTTGTCTACCTTTTTATTATCGCTGTAAAAGTGTGCCTCCTACATTTGCTAATAATTGGCTGGTGGGACAGGCAGTAATCGTGTCTTTCCGAGGGTATGGCCCAGTGGTATCTCCGGCATGTCGAACTGACGGTTTCAAATCACGCATAGGACTAAAGCATGCTGCAGAAGCCATGATCGACGACATCGCTGGGACTTGGGAAACGTATCCTCACCGAATACTTGCGAACAGGCTGACACATTCACTCAACATATCAATTTTGTGGCGGGATGATTAGATCGGAGGGAGTGGGATCCCTAGAAGATAAGCGCAAACACTCTGGAAATTGCCTTTTTATTTATCATAAATCGTGACCAGATTACTTATACTTAAATAGATACATGCATGGACAAAGGAGTGTGTATTTGAGAATCCGTGTCGAAAGATATGACGCTTCTTCTTCAACAAAGACGCTACTTCAAGTTCGAAAAAAAAATTCGCCTTTTTCTCCCAAGTCTCTACCGCTACAATATCCTATTGGCCTAGCCAGACGGAAGGCAAAACCATGAGATACAAAATCATATGTGTGGACAGTCCAATGTTTCACTCTTTGTGGTCATTCAACAACATACAGGCCCCACTCCTTATGACTGTAGCCTATATAGGGGAAATCGAGGGAAGTCAACCATTGGGGCCGATAATGCCCATTTGGCCTTGGCCCCTGAAATTGGTTTCTGTTGTATTGTCTTTGGAATAAATAAACAATTATTCAATCAATCAATTGACATGCAGATTTTAGGACAGGAGGATGTTTTAATTCTGGGATAGTTGATCAGTTAATATGAAAGGTCACCCGTAACAGCCAGGTTGGAATTAGTCTGACTGTGGGCCTACCATTGCAGTAGGCCTTCGTGTTTCCCTTGAATGTAAAAGCACGGAGAAAGTGCATAAACAATTCATCACCTTTGCATTCCATTTCAGCTGCGTGTGTTCAGTTCAGCTGAAGTGACACTTCTTCTGTGAATATGCCAGAAGAAGTAGGATTATAATCCCTCCTTCTGAAGCCACCGCCGTGGATGCCAAATCGTTTACCAATATTGGCCTGTTGAGCATCAATTTTGTCTAAAGCTGTGCGGTTTAATTTCGCCTACCAAGAGGTAGAAACAATCACTTTGTGAAGGTACGCCCACCGGCGTCATCTTACACAGAAAGGCCACGTGCCCCTGTCCCAAAGATGGACTCATTCAAAAACTATCGTCAACTCATTTTCTGAACTAGTGGCATTTTCTGGCAATAGACAAATTCCTTTTTAGATGATAATATCTTCCACGTGGCTTTTCCTTTTATCCCGGGGATTAAAAAACTCCACAGGGTTCTTCTCAATATTGTTCAGTCCATGCACAAGGGATAAAAACAGGATTAGATTCGAAAGATGATGTGCTGGTTTGTCATTTACTGCAAAGAAAACGACAAACGATCAGTTTTCCTTATGAAAGCATTGCTTTTCCTAAGACATGATGTGGGATTGTTTTGTCCATTATCTTTGACAGTCTTTCGATACAAGCAATTCGCACACGCCTGTGCGTTATCGATAAAGTCATACTTTGATCTAAATTCGTACATGGGCCTACAAGGGGCACGGCGATGTCGATGTTCAAAGATACATTGTGTATGCAAAAGTGTATCGAAGACGTAGGCCTTCCGCCGATGTGATACTTGTCATAAGGAAGGTCTTCTTTTCTATGAACCACCACAGGAAGATAGTTGAGAATGGTCATATCGTGATCTTTGAAATGCAACCGGTGTCTTCGAAACTTTGCCTTTCCAAAATACTTGAAAAAACTGTAGTCCAGGATTCGTTTGTGTCATCCACTTTCTTCTGTTTTTGACAAGAAGCAGTTTTGATATACGTAAGCTCCAGTATCTCATTTGCTTCATTACGCAGATTATACTCAAGGCCTTTACAAATTAAAAGCAAAATAGAGCAAGTCACATGAACGAATAGCTGTCTATACTCTGATTGTGCTGTCATTAAACGATGATCATATACAGCCTAGTGATTATCCGTAAGATTGATGACAGACGGAGCATCACAGGCAAGCAAATCAACCCCACTACAGTTCACTGTAATGATTAATTTACCATATTAATCCGACGAACCGCTCGACATACAGGGCCATGTTTGGTCGTATTGTCAACCACATTACGTGCCCCATTAGCAGGCAAGGTCAGATTCATTGAAAGTTTATCCTGTACCACCACCATTGTTTGTTTGCATTGCTGACTTCTGTTCATCTGCTTTTTGCAAAAAATCTTTGTGTTTAGCGTGTTTATTCAACTTCATACAGCTTACATGTAGTTACGTTAGATTTTTGCTTCTTTATCCGTAGGATATCTTAAAATACTCTGTGTGGCCAAACCTCTCTTATGCCCGCTGTACATAATCAAGTGTTTCATCCAATTTTCTGAATATGCTCAATAAAGGCCTACATGCGGTTTTATACTAAGTACAGTGAAGCCCCAATTGCCCGGAATCTGAATTTCCAAAAAAATGGATGAAAAATTTGATCGTGTACGTTGCGAATGAAGGTGCCAATCTGCTACATACGAAATGACTAATACCAAGTGTTATTTCAGTGGAACAGGGCCTACATTGTATCAAATCCCATAATATTTACTTTCCTCCGCGATAGCAGAAGCCAAGTGATTTCAACTACATTTATTCGTCGTGCGTAACGAGAACAAGACTGAGACACTAATTATGTAGAATAACATAATTCTATGGAGCTATTTCCCATTTCAATAGGCATGACGCGGCAAGATTAAGAACTTCTTGAAATCAATGTCAGTCGTACCCTGATTTGTTTTCAGTCGGTCCGTCCTTCGAATCGGTGACTTGGTGGCTGGAACCAAGAGAAACGAACGCGAGGCAATGACCGTGTTGATTGGTTCAATGTCAATGCTTGGTTGATGACGCTGTCTGCTTCATCACTCGGAGACACTCGCACTCCCACAGAGTGACATTATGGATGATAAGCAATCCCGATTTCGTTTGTAGACATTGATTCCGAAGATTCCCGAATGTGCACGGATATTAGTGGGAGTGATGTATGCATTCTCGGAACTATTAGATTTATGCTGCGTTTGCTTTTAATTAAAGAGTGATAATTTCTCCCTGGAGGTGATTTACGATCGTCTTCAAAATACTATTTGTTTTCTGTGAATATCCATTTTAAACTGCAATAGCTGGCCATCCACCTACTCATTTGAAATTTGATCGTCGAGAAGTGACAACTATTCCAATTCTGTGCATTTCTTTTCGATTTTGAGGAAGTTAAGCATTCAAACTGGCCACCAATACTTTTAAGCGTAGCAATCTTAAGTCTGAGGACATTTTTAGGAACCTGACCATTCCGGAAAAGTTGCTATGCGGTCTTGTTGCTGGCGGTACAGCACGGTGAGTGTCCCTTCTCCCGTAAGATTTATTACTCTATTGTGCGGTTGTATGGTGGCTAATGTTTATATAGCATTAACGTCCGCCTATTAGTGTTCAACTGTAAATTATGATACGTCAATGTCGTCGTAGGAAATCGTAGGCTTGGCTATAATAATCAAATATTACTAGGAAATGACCGTGTTGTGATGTTTTAGTACTTTCTAGTATGTAAATCTAGTAAACTGCAGTCCATTATCTATGAAGAGAAGTACGCATTACCCGATTGAAATGGACAATGGGGCAATAACGTGAACTGCTCTTTAAAGTGCGGCAATGAAAAAAATTATTTGGCTGTAAAATGAAATCACTATTTAATTAACTCTATTCATCTTTATCATTCCATCTTTTATAACGATCATGCAGCAGGATGATGTCGGATCATTTTGGAGCTACCGGCTTAGATTTTAGGTTTTGTTCTATAATGCCACTTTACATCATTAACAAGATGGAAATTTCATTAAGAAATCACCTTTCTCCTTCCTCGATCGTCAGGATTTGCAGTAGGCAGATAGACTCGATCTGATGTGTGTTCAGAAGGGGGGAGGCAATTGGAATTCGAATCTGTCGTTTTCTCTGGGATATTGGCTTGGTTCAGCTCCGGCTCTTTCGCACGTCGTCTTGCAGACTTCAAAAGGATGGTTGGCATACTCTAACAAAGTGTACTTCCTATCAGTAACATCAATATAACGTGGGGGATAAATCATTTCCAATAGCCTATACTGTATGGGATAATGCAATACCAATAACGTCTACTGTGTATGGGATAACGCATTACCAACAACGTCTATTGTATGGGATGATGCAATACCAATAACGTCTATTGTGCATGGGATAACGCATTAATACCAACAACGTCTATTGTATGGGATAATGCATTACCAATAACGTCTATTGTATGGAATAATGTATTACCAATAACGTCTATTGTATAGGCTAATGCATTACCAACAACTTCGATTGTATGGGAAAATGCATTATCAATAACGACAACGTCTATTGTATGGGATAATGCATTACCAATAACGTCTATTGTATGGTATAATGCATGCATTGCCATTTTTTTGCATGCACGCATTGCAAATAACTACTACAGTATTGGACACTGCAAGAAACTTTCCAGTGCCCCAATATGCCGTGTGTATGCATACCCTTCCAAAAACATGCGGTATGCTCATCCAGAATTTGTAACATGGCTATGATTCAAGGATTCTTTAGCTTCGTATCAGAGCCTTTTCTTAAGGGAAACCAGGATGATGTCGGATCATTTTGGAGCTACCGGCTTAGATTTTAGGTTTTGTTCTATAATGCCACTTTACATCATTAACAAGATGGAAATTTCATTAAGAAATCACCTTTCTCCTTCCTCGATCGTCAGGATTTGCAGTAGGCAGATAGACTCGATCTGATGTGTGTTCAGAAGGGGGGCAAGGGGAATTTGAATCTGAAGATAATGAGCACATTTAGGATTCCGTTTTCTCTGGGATGTTGGCTTGGTTCAGCTTCGGCTCTTTCGCACGTCGTCTTGCAGACTTCAAAAGGATGGTTGGCATACCCTAACAAAGTGTACTTCCTATCAGTAACATCAATATAGTGTGGGGGATAAATCATTTCCAATAGCCTATACATGTACTGTATGGGATAATGCAATACCAATAACGTCTACTGTATGGGATAATGTATTGCCAATAACGTCTATTGTATGGGATAATACAATACCAATAACGTCTATTGTGTATGGGATAACGCATAAATACACAAATGTACCAACAACGTCTATTGTATGGGATAATGCAATTACCAATAACGTCTATTGTATAGGCTAATGCATTACCAACAACTTCGATTGTATGGGATAATGCATTATCAATAACGTCTATTGTATGGGATAATGCATTACCAACAACGTCTATTGTATGAGATAATGCAATACCAATAACGTCTATTGTATTGGCTAATGCATTACCAATAACGTCTATTGTATGGTATAATGCATGTATTGCCAATAACTCTTTTTTTGCATGCACGCATTGCAAATAACCACTACAGTATTGGACACTGCAAGAAACTTTCCAGTGCCCCAATATGCCGTGTGTATGCATACTCTGCCAAAAACATGCGGTATGCTCATCCAGAATTTGTAACATGGCTATGATTCAAGGATTCTTTAGCTTCGTATCAGAGCCTTTTCTTAAGGAATAATTCTAACTATAAATCCTTTATCACAAAGAGGAAGAGTCTCATATGTCATAGTGGTATTCTTTGATTTGCAACATGGGTTGGGGGCAAGCGGTGAAAAATAACGTATGTAACCATAGACGCATTCGTTGAATGTGCAAGGCGACAAAAGCGGCGAAGGCGCGGCTGTCACTGTAGCCGAATGACAGCTATCGCGAGCGGCGGCAACCAAGGCGCGGAGGCAATCACGGTACTGTATAGCTTCCCCCATGACCAATGATTGATGTATTTTCTGATTTTAGTGCATCTAGCAATGACTGGAAATCGGTGGTCCCACGGCCCAGCGTGCATTTTGGTGGCAAGCGGCTCTCCTGTGCCAGGTAACGCTCAATGTTGTTGAGAAGGCGTCGAGATCGTCGCCACAATCTAAGGCAGTAGTTATGCTTGGTTTACCTTCCCCATTGATGTACCTACCGCGCCTTTTCAGTTCCCCCATCATGTTTATGCGTTGATTTGACTTTTTGCTTTAGATTTTCAGGTGACTAAAGAAAGATTTCGAAGGTTTTTCGTATGATTGCGATTTACGTTGACATTAATTGTTGCAGAGAGTTATTCTACACGCATCCCATGAGGATACGTGATCTGTATAGACGATTAGCTTATGATTCGGCGAATTTATTACAGGTTCATAAAGGTCCTGTTCAGAATTAGACTTCAGAGTAATTTTAGTAATTCGACAATGGTTGGCTCTTCACCAACTTCAGAAGTCATCATCAGCTTCAGTTATTCTGCTCCGGAGCAACATATCTGTCGTCATTGTCATTCTGGGGTGGCCGGCAAGAGAAAACGAATTTTTGTCGATGAAATCGCCATGATAGGATGAAGGGCAGGCATGAAAGCAAGATCTACCCGCTGGGAAAGCCTCTTTACACTTTGTAGGCTATTGAGGAAAGGAAGCAATTACTCATTTCAACTTTCGAAATAATTTCACAGTTACGTACGCCTGTTCAAACATTACCAAAAAGTTCATACCATCCAACGTGTATGATATGATATATCATATTTAGCAATGGTGATCATTGGAAAGGTAGTCGTTCTTATTGATCGGACAACCCATCGAATTTTCAGTCGTTACTGTTAACTGGACAACCCACACCCAATTTATTTTTAAATCCATGTTACATCAGTGCTATACGTAACCCATCGCAAACCGGTGTTAAAAATCATAGTTTTTTCTTCCCAAGATCTGTTATGAATCGATATTTCCTCGTGTTTTGGTACCCTCCATGTTTCCCCAATTGTTGCCAATAGAACTATATACGTGTAGTTGATGCCCTGTGGTATTAGCATCCTTCCATTGGGTAGAGGGTAGTCGGTATCTGTTAGCCAATGTGTTACAAATAATATCCATCGATATTATAATCTCAAAACGATGTATTCGCGACAGATCTGACCGAAGTACCAAATAATGTTGCTTTTCACTATAATCATCAACTGTCTTTGCATAGACACTTGTTACGGGATAGATTGATCTTAAAGTCTTGCTTCGTTAAAGTAAAATCATGAAAAAGTACCAGAAACCGTGGTGGTTAGTGTAAGATTCTTCAATGTTCCTACCATTGGCCAATGTTACTAAACACTAAATCTCGCTTGTTTTTGTCATTGTAGGTTTGTCCAGGGGTCGCAGTACAGTATGTCAGACCTCCGGAAGACCCCGCCCTCCTCGAGGGGCTGCCTCTTCACAAACTTCGAAGATGTTCAGGTAGGCTTTCCGGTGAATTCCCCCCAGCCCTAATGTATAAAGGAAAAGTGTCCAGAAAATAGTACTTTTAGACGCTGTAACCAGCGATTTTCCTCCAAGACACGCAGATCCGTGAACGCGAACGCGGCGAAAGCTTTGTTCGTTCCTCACTGTGTTGCCTCTGAACAAAATGAGGATACGTGATCTGTATAGACGATTAGCTTCTGATCCGACGAATTTATTACAGGTTCAAAAAGGTCCTGTTCAGTATTAGACTTCAGAGTAATTTTAGTAATTCGACAATGGTTGGCTCTTCACCAACTTCAGAAGTCATCATCAGCTTCAGTTATTCTGCTCCGGAGCAACATACCTGTCGTCATTGTCATTCTGCGGTGGCCGGCAAATGAAAACGAATTTTTGTCGATGAAATCGCCATGATAAGATGAAGGGCAGGCATGAAAGCAAGATCTACCCGCTGGGAAAGCCTCTTTACACTTTGTAGGCTATTGAGGAAAGGAAGCAACTACCCATTTCAACTTTCGAAATAATTTCATCGTTACGTACGCCTGTTTAAATATTACCAAAACGTTCATACCATCCAACGTGTATCATATTTAGCAATGGTAATGATTGAAAGGTAGTCGTTCTTGTTGATCGGACAACCCATCGAATTTTCAGTCGTTACTGTTAATTGGACAACCCACACCCAATTTATTTTTCAAATCCATGTTACATCAGTGCTATACGTAACCCATCGCAAACCGGTGTTAAAAATCATAGTTTTTTTCTTCCCAAGATCTGTTGAATCGATATTTCCTCGTGTTTTGGTACCCTCCATGTTCACCCCAATTGTTGCCAATAGAACTACGTGTAGTTTTTGATGCCCTGTGGTATTAGCATCCTTCCATTGGGTAGAGGGTAGTCGGTATCTGTTAGCCAATGTGTTACAAATAATATCCATCGATATTATAATCTCAAAACGATGTATTCGCGACAGATCTGACCGAAGTACCAAATAATGTTGCTTTTCACTATAATTATCAACTGTCTTTGCAAAGACACTTGTTACGGTATAGATTGATCTTGAAGTCTTGCTTCGTTAAAGTAAAAACATGAAAAAGTACCAGAAACCGTGGTGGTTAGTGTAAGATTCTTCAATGTTCCTACCATTGGCCGATGTTACTAAACACTAAATCTCGCTTGTTTTTGTCATTGTAGGTTTGTCCAGGGGTCGCAGTACAGTATGTCAGACCTCCGGAAGACCCCGCCCTCCTCGAGGGGCTGCCTCTTCACAAACTTCGAAGATGTTCAGGTAGGCTTTCCGGTGAAATACCCCCTAATGTATAATGGAAAAGTGTCCAGAAAATAGTACTTTTAGACGCTGTAACCAGGGATTTTCCTCCAAGACACGCAGATCCGTAAACGCGAACGCGGCGAAAGCTTTGTTCGTTCCTCGCTGTGTTGCCTCTGAACAAAAGCTTTTTCCGCGTTCATGATCGTGGCGATGCTATGAACAACAAAAGGGCTTTAAGGGATAACGAACGGAGAAAAACCTTTGTTCATAAGCAGCTCGGCAAGGAAAGAACAATGCTTTTGTTGCTTTCGCGTTGGTGGTTGCATGTGCTCTGTATAAACCTTCTTGGCGTCTTCATAGTGCTCTAGAAAGTGTCGAATACAGTTCAAGTCAAGTCAGGGACCTACATGTACCAGTCCTGCAGTGGCGATTTAGATAAGGTTCCTTGTTTCTGTGGTCACTGACGAACCACCTTCATCCGCCATCGAAGTACAGCCGTGATTATGAATGATGTCAGATGTCATATATCACAAGTGCTCTTCTTACAGACACGAAGAATGGGTGCAGATATCAATATGTATAAATATACGTTTAATTAGAGCTGACAACAGTTGAGCAATTGAACTCTAGTTTACAAAGTCACCATCGACCAACACGGCCGTACACCAGTGTGATTGGCAATTACCACTATCCGCTACTCATAACCACTTACGCGATCAATAATATGCGTTTTAAGATAATCACTGGATAATGTCGTCAGGGGACCCATGGGAGGCGTCAATGGTACCACATTTATTTATAATGGAAGCAGAGACGCTCAAAGCGATTGCCATTTCACTCTATGCCTAATGAAATCTAGTTCCACTCAAAATGCTTCAAGGCGAAATGCAGCGCTTTCCTTTTGGTTAATTTACTATGCACGACCCCACTTAACCACCTTTAACTGCAGGCATGGGCGTTTCGGGCACATTAGTGGTCTGATGAAATCACGTGATTTGGTTAAGATTTATTGATAAGGATGCCGGCGCCGTCTCATTTGCGATTGACGATGATGTGCGTGTATTCAGTCTTTTGAGCATGGTCGTCTTGTAATTTTTCACATTTCCTCTAGATTTTGAAAGAGTAATCCATCATGCATGTTTACATTATATCTTGTTTCTGATAAGCGAAGAGATCAGGAAAAACACGCGAGTTTTGCGGTAGTAAAACATCGTGTTGGCTTCTCTGACATGGACCAAGGTCTTAAAGAAAATGTCGCCGTACTGGTGCGACGAACCTAAAGCAAGTAGAGTTTGACATAGCAACATTTGGTTTGATGTATCGGCAAAAAGATGGGTGGTTGTTTGATACGTTTTCCAATAGCCGTACAAAATCCCAATCTGATCTTTCTCGACAGCAATGATAATGTTTTCTACTCTGGTAGTCTTCGTGTAACATGTTGATTGAAATCATCTGTGACATCTTGGTACGGTAACTGTATTTCATGCGGACACAAATTTGTTGAGACCAGACCGTTTTCTTTATGGACATCAATTGTATTGGTATTAACGGCGACAATGCCGACACAAAATGGCAACTGCTCCTTGGAGCAAGCAGTAACGTAGGTCTATTTCTGGCGTTAGTGACAAGATCACAGCCAAAAGAATGGCACTTGTTGGCAAAGACTGTAGATGAAAAACCTTGCCGTTAGCGCGTTAACAGGCCTCGTCTTTCCAAGGCCATTGTTGTTGGCAACCTTGCCTTCTTTAGGAGACATACGGCCAGTTCATACTTCCTCGCCGACCAGTTTGTGGAATGGAAAATGCTTTGTTTGGAACCAGCGTGGTGTGAAATAACAAGTATTTTCGTTCCGCATGGTCGGCGAGGAAGTATGAATTGGGCCTTCGTGAAAGTATACTTTGTCCACTCCTGCACTGCCGCGTTAAAGGAATTAAAAAATAAAAGTGGAAAATAAGAAGTGGGAAATTTTGGAATTTTGCACGAATTTTTCAATTTCTCAAATTGGGAGAAAAATTTTTCCCATTTTGAGAAATTTTCTTGAAATGATATGACATTTTGTCTGATTTTTCGGGCGATATTTCTCAAAATGGGGAACAAAATTCTCCCAATTTGAGAAATTGAAAAATTCGCGCAAAATTCCAAAATTTCCCACTTCTTATTTTCCTCTTTCATTTCTTACTCCCTGCAAATTGCACAGAATAAGAAGTACATGTACTACTGCTACTCATTATGCTTGCTTAGAGTGCGCACTAGTCAGTCGAAGGCTAAGTCAACGGAACTGAAGCCGAGAGTAAACGCAGTAAAGAAGACAAAGGCAATAAGGTAGCACTAGACTGACGATTATTGACCAACCTCGAAGGTGGACACGGATAACTACAATAAGACGACCAAGAGACAATCATATGAAGCAATCACGCCGACGCAAGGTTTTATTGGGACATGTTACGGAGTTTATTACCAAGGTTTAGATCAGGGTGATCGAATAGGAACTAATGATGGACGTAAAGGCTACATTACATGGCCGTCATATACTAGTGTACATAAGTACATGTAGAGTATTGAAATGCCCAATGTATCTTATACAGATTGTTCCAAAAAAAGTAAACTTCGTTATGGCCTTTCTTTTTGGATAACCTCCCAGTCACGTAGAATGTCCATGTGGGTGATGTAGGCCTAGATGAAATGAGACACATCACAGTAAAATAGTTCTTCACACGTAGTTTGCAACATGCAAGATCATTTTCTGGCAACTTACGGTTTTTCAAAAAAGAAATCACTTACTAGTATCTTCGTTCTTGGTAGGGTCTTTTTATTGTGTTGTGCGCCTATATGTGAATGTATGCCTACTCATACGTTGATGAAGATTTTGAAATCTTGACAATAATGTTCACTGTTAACATTCTTGATCGGACTCCTAAAGACTTAATAGTGGTGATCTTTCTTAAAGATGCTCTAGTTCGAATTGTAAACATTACGGTTTGTTTGTTTATTTACATGGTTGATTATAATAGTTATTTTTCCTCGGACAGGTGGCAGCACCGTGTATACCAAAACATTAATGTTATCTATTTTAAAACATCGTGTTGGCTTCTCTGACATGGACCAAGGTCTTAAAGAAAATGTCGCCGTACTGGTGCGACGAACCTAAAGCAAGTAGAGTTTGACGTAGCAACATTTGGTTTGATGTATCGGCAAAAAGATGGGTGGTTGTTTGATACGTTTTCCAATAGCCGTACAAAATCCCAATCTGATCTTTCTCGACAGCAATGATAATGTTTTCTACTCTGGTAGTCTTCGTGTAACATGTTGATTGAAATCATCTGTGACATCTTTGTACGGTAACTGTATTTCATGCGGACATAAATTTGTTGAGACCAGACCGTTTTCTTTATGGACATCAATTGTATTGGTATTAACGGCGACAATGCCGACACAAAATGGCAACTGCTCCTTGGAGCAAGCAGTAACGTAGGTCTATTTCTGGCGTTAGTGACAAGATCACAGCCGAAAGAATGGCACTTGTTGGCAAAGACGGTTAGATGAAAAACCTTGCCGTTAGCGCGTTAACAGGCCTCGTCTTTCCAAGGCCATTGTTGTTGGCAAACCTTGCCTACTTTAGGAGACATACGGCCAGTTCATACTTCCTCACACACGAGTTTGCGGAACGGAAAATGCTTTGTTTGGAACCAGCGTGGTGTGAAATAACAAGTATTTTCCGTTCCGCGGGGTCGGTGTGGAAGTATGAATTGGGCATTCGTGAAAGTATACTTTGTCCACTCCTGCACTGCCGCGTAATAAGGGAGTAAGAAATAAAAGTGGAAAATAAGAAGTGGGAAATTTTGGAATTTTGCACGAATTTTTCAATTTCTCAAATTGGGAGAAAATTTTTTCCCATTTTGAGAAATTTTCTTGAAATGAAATGACATTTTGTGTGATTTTTCGGGCGATATTTCTCAAAATGGGGAACAAAATTCTCCCAATTTGAGAAGTTGAAAAATTCGCG
The DNA here is from genome assembly GCA_002633025.1 of Notospermus geniculatus. Lineage (NCBI taxonomy): Eukaryota > Metazoa > Nemertea > Pilidiophora > Heteronemertea > Lineidae > Notospermus > Notospermus geniculatus. Next base: position 109,340 of record NMRB01000538.1, read on the forward strand.
CAAAATTCCAAAATTTCCCACTTCTTATTTTCCTCTTTCATCTTACTCCTTGCAAATTGCACAGAATAAGAACTACATGTACTACTGCTACTCATTATGCTTGCTTAGAGTGCGCACTAGTCAGTCGAAGGCTAAGTCAACGGAACTGAAGCCGAGAGTAAACGCAGTAAAGAAGACAAAGGCAATAAGGTAGCACTAGACTGACGATTATTGACCAACCTCGAAGGTGGACACGGATAAGTACAATAAGACGAGCAAGAGCAATCACGCCGACGCAAGGTTTTATTGGGACATGTTACGGAGTTTATTACCAAGGTTTAGATCAGGGTGATCGAATAGGAACTAATGATGGACGTATACATTACATGTCCGTCATATATACGAGTGGACATACATGTAGAGTATTGAAATGCCCAATGTATCTTATACAGATTGTTCCAAAAAAAGTAAACTTCGTTATGGCCTTTCTGTTAGGATAACCTCCCAGTCACGTAGAATGTCCATGTGGGTGATGTAGGCCTAGATGAAATGAGACACATCACAGTAAAATAGTTCTTCACACGTAGTTTGCAACATGCAAGATCATTTTCTGGCAACTTAGGGTTTTTCAAAAAAGAAATCACTTATATTCGTTCTTGGTGGGGTCTTTTTATTGTGTTGTGCGCCTATATGTGAATGTATGCCTACTCTCACGTTGATGAAGATTTTGAAATCTTGACAATAATGTTCACTGTTAAAATTCTTGATCGGACTCCTAAAGACTTAATACATGTAGTGGTGATCTTTCTTAAAGGTGCTCTAGTTCGAATTGTAAACATTACGGTTTGTTTATTTACATGGTTGATTATAATAGTTATTTTTCCTCGGACAGGTGGCAGCACCGTGTATACCAAAACATTAATGTTATCTATTTTTATATCTATCTTGATAAATATTCTTGTAACTGAAATATATTTATGATTTTACGCTCAAAAACAAACAAAAAGTTGTGAAAGGGGAGATTTAATTCGATTTTATCTGATTTGTTAGTACCAGAAGTTGACAATAGGTGGCACACCGTAATGTTTACAATTCGAACTAGAGCACCTTTAAATATGCACCTGTGATAGTAACGTATACCCTGATTTCAGCTCACCGACGAGGAGCGTATCTACCTCAACGCAGCGGCCATGGGAGATCAGGGGGTCGTCCGCACCTCCCTGGACGAAAGCGAAAGCCTCCTGAACGTCAACTGTGTGGATTACATGGGCAGGAACGCCCTCCACCTAGCGGTGGATGCAGACGACTTGGAATGTGTGGAACTTCTTTTGGATAAGTTAAATTTCGATTGCATTGAGGAGGCATTGTTGCATACTATAAGTAAAGGGAGTACTAAGTTAGTGAAAGTTTTTATAGAACACCCATCTTACATGGCCGGGGAGGAGAAATACAAAAGGATAGGTGCTAAGGATGCTTTCTTTCGAACGGAAGAAAAGAGTCAATTTTCACCGGATATCACCCCATTAATTTTAGCAGCGCAATACAATAATCATGAAATCATCCAGATGTTTCTATCTCGGAATCATACTATTGATAAACCCCATGCAATATCGTGTGCTTGTTCGGATTGTGTGACGAAACAAAACTACGACTCTTTGAAGAGGTCAAGGTCAAGGTTGAACGCCTACAGGGCGTTGGCTAGTCCTGCATATATGGCTTTATCCAGTCCCGATCCTATAATGACAACTTTTGAACTCAGGCAAGAGATGATGAAGTTATCTGAGGTTGAGAAGGAGTTTAAGGTATAGGTAGATTTTGTCCTTTCCTTAAAAAGGAGTTTTTTTCTTGTTCTTGTTCTTTTTCAATGTTTTTTCCTTCACAGATGAGGGAAGTAAAGAAAAAATATTTGGCTCTAAGCGCAGAGTCAACATCTGAATCATTTTGATGACCGCTACCTACTTTGGTTGTTCTACTTTGCCTTTCTCACAATTTCTTATCTTTCAACGTCGTTATTTGCCAACTGATGGCTTTTTAGAAAGAATACGTGACGTTGGTGGAACAGTGCATGAACTTTGCCTGTGACTCGATGGACCTGTGCCGGGGTACCCAGGAAGTGGAGGCAGTGCTCAGCGAAAGTCACGTGAACCAATCAACGGGGAGACGAGACCCTCTGGCGAGATTAAAGATGGCGATACGATATGAGGAGAAAAAGGTGTGGAATTGACCATTATGTCTTGAATACCTTTGATTGCACACTTTGTATTGTAAACACTTGCAGATTGCCTTTCACAGTTTCCAACGAAACAAGCAAAAAAAGATAGATAATCGGCCGCCTTGCTTGTAATTGAAGAAATTTATGGTTAGTTTACGATAATTTCCCCGCTCCATCGATCGAAGCGCACGGCGTCTCACACAATCGATTCTTTTGTAGGTAAATTTATTTGATTTCTTGTCAGCAGTCGATTAACATTCGTATAAATAACCTGAAATCAAGGCCATTGATAAATGAGTGAATCTCACATTTCGTGGTAAAGACAAACAACAGATGTAATTGCCGTTTTTGCCTGTTGCATCCCATTAGTCGTTTGCTCATACTAACTGCAGTTTGTTCCCACAGAGGGAATGATTGGCTTCTTTTGTGCGTACAATAATGTTTGTACCAGGCCATCTCGCAAGGTTTAACGGAGGTCTCTCGGATGGCCATGCAGCTCAGGCCGTAGCCATGATATACTGAAATCGTTCTACCGGGTTAAAAAGAGAACTCAAGTGCACTGGCGAGCAAAAAATGATAACAATTTACACTGATCGATGATTAGAACAATGACGCCTACGGTCGGGGGCTATCATCTCAATCATCCCAAAGGTCTCGCCCCGGCTAGTAGATCAATTGGTGACCAGTCAACAACAGCTTTCCTCGCCCACAAAAGGTCTGCCCCGTTTCCTCTTTTCTAAGACGTCGTTTACCCAAATCATCTCTCATAGAGACAGCAACAAGAGGCGCAAAGTGCTTTCCTACTCTCTCGAGTTCTTACCTCTTGGCTGCGGCCTTGATTAGCAAGAGATGGTGTAGAGCTTTCGCAAAGCCCCCGTAACGCCAACTCCGGCGAACGCCAATACCATTGTTCGAGACCACGAAGAGAGCACCGAGCAAAAGGATAGACGTTCGCGTTGGGGTTTCGGGGGCTTTGCGAAAACATTACATTGCATAGTGACACTTTTTAACTCCTGAAATTTCCCATAAGAAAACCTACATGTACTCGAAAATCTGCCCAAGAGAAGAAGACGACATATTAACTGTACTTCATGTCAAATGCAGCAACGTAAAAATCCCGAATGGTCTTTTTTTCAGTTTGTTGCTCACCCTAACTGCCAGCAGCATCTGACCAATATCTGGTATGGTCCAGAGATGGGCTTCCTTCAATCGTCTCACCTTCTCAAGCGAATAGGCTTCATCATTGCGTTTGTTCCAGTTGTACCATTCCTGTGCCTGGCTTATCTATTTGCTCCGGATTCTAAGGTAAATTGAAATACTGCGTTGGATCCTGTTTTGCATCGAAAGGCGGTCAACATGAAGAACAGTACCAGTCCTGTCTCAAGTTAACGGTTCGAAGGTCCGTACGACCAGTCGTCGATTCGCTGAGACGAACGTTAACAAGGTTACTCATATTGAATAGGGCCTGGCCTATTTTTTTCATGAAGACTAAAGTACAGGACTGCTATAGCAGTCAGAAAAAAATGTGCGGCCAGGATTTAACATGCCTAGAGGAATTTGNTACCCAAATCATCTCTCATAGAGATAGCAACAAGAGGCGCAAATTGCTTTCCTACTCTCTCGAGTTCTTACCTCTTGGCTGCGGCCTTGATTAGCAAGAGATGGGGGAGAGTTTTCGCAAAGCCCCCGTAACGCCAACTCCGGCGAACGCCAATACCATTGTTCGATGCCACGAAGAGAGCACCGAGCAAAAGGATAGACGTTCGCGTTGGAGTTTCGGGGGCTTTTGCGAAAACATTAGGGAGTTTTCGCAAAGGCCCCCGAAACGCCAATCCCATTGTTCGATGCCACGAAGAGAGCATCGAACAAAAGCATAGGCGTTCGCGTTGGCGTTTCGGGGGCTTAGCGAAAACTCCCTATTATAGTGACATTTTTAGCTCCTGAATAATTCCCATAAGAAAATCTACTCGAAAATCTGCCTTGAAAAGAAGACGACACATTAACTGTACTTCATGTCAAATACAGCAACGTAAAAACCCCGAATGTTCTTTTTTTCAGTTTGTTGCTCACCCTAACTGCCAGCAGCATCTGACCAATATCTGGTATGGTCCAGAGATGGGCTTCCTTCAATCGTCTCACCTTCTCAAGCGAATAGGCTTCATCATTGCGTTTGTTCCAGTTGTACCATTCCTGTGCCTGGCTTATCTATTTGCTCCGGATTCTAAGGTAAATTGAAATACTGCGTTGGATCCTGTTTTGCATCGAAAGGCGGTCAACATGAAGAACAGTACCAGTCCTGTCTCAAGTTAACGGTTCGAAGGTCCGTACGACCAGTCGTCGATTCGCTGAGACGAACGTTAACAAGGTTACTCATATTGAATAGGGCCTGGCCTATTTTTTTCATGAAGACTAAAGTACAGGACTGCTATAGCAGTCAGAAAAAAATGTGCGGCCAGGATTTAACATGCCTACTAGAGGAATTTGTCTTACATATACCGACAACACCATATTCCCTTCTTTCAGTTAGGGTCCTGGATGCGCTGTCCCGTCACCAAATTCATCACCCACACGATATCTCATTTGTGCTTCCTCATCCTACTCGCTGCTGCCACGTTTCGACTAGAAGAGAAATATCTTACGGTGATGTCCACTAATGACTTCCAAAGTGAACGCTTTGCCCACCTGTCGGTGAAGGATAAGACAGACAGCCTCTTGAAAGAAACACTTCGCCCAGCCAATACACTCATCACTCATGTACAAATATGCATCATGTTCTGGATATTAGGTACGCCCAGTACAATTCAGTGACAGTTACAAAGGCCTTCATGATAATTCCATTGCCCTTTCGGTGGGCCTATACTACAGGGCCCGTATGCATAAAGGTGGAATATAAAGGCATACCTAACGTTATAACGTGAAGCTATACCTGGAATAAGCTTATTCCACCTTTGTGCATACAGGCCCAGGAGTTCTTGATATTATTGGGGTTTTGGAGCCTTCAGTCTGACAGAATGGGAATGTTTCAATATGGAAGTTTCTTATCTTGGCGTTATATCTTTAATACTTCGATGCCGAGTTCATTTGAGCCTTGACTGTAGTAAAGCGTTTGATATGGTTCAGCATTACAAATCCAGTCTATGAGTGCTCTATGTGCAAACAAAGACTCATCGGCACATCGCCGACCCAAACATCGCGTCATTGCCAGGAAACTTTGACTCCTGCCATCAACTGCCCCATGGCAAGGAGACTACAAGTTACAGTATTTTGATATTTTTCAGGTTTATTATGGTCCGAATGCAAGCAAATTTATACGTCAGGTCTCCGTGACTATGTATACGACTACTATAACTTCATGGACTTCACCATCCTCTCACTCTACCTTGCCTCATATGCCCTGCGTTTCATCGTTGATCATTGGGTGAAGGAGTCAGATAAACACTTCAACGGGACGAGTATAGCTAGGGAGGCACTGCTGAACAGGAACTTTACGGCTTTCAACAATTTGGTCAAACATATACGATCGACAGAGCATAAAGACAAAACTTACTTTATGAACGCATGTAAGTGTTCGGTGGTCATAATGGTGCGTGCACCGTCGTCACGATACTTGAAGTCAACTTCGAGTTGACCAATTCCTGAACTTATCACTTTCTTTTGCCTTGTGGTTCCTGCTGAATGTTGGTGTTGTCTTCCAACTAAAGTTATTGGAGCAGCTATATGATCTGCTGCATGTCACTGAAAACATCGAGGCAATCTTACTACCCAAACGAGCACTGCTGTTGCTGATTCCATGTTCGCCAACCACAACATTGCTGGGCCGACAGACAGTTCCAAACCACTCCAAGAAGATCGTGAATTCATGCAGAAGACTTCAAGTTTTGCAGTCAATATTGTTTGCAATCATTTCAGCTCGCTTTGATTGGGAACCCAATGACCCAGAGATCGTTAGTGATATTCTCTTTGCCGTTGCAAACGTGTTGAGCTTTGCACGAACAACCTACCTCATGCCAGCATTCGAGGTCCTTGGGCCTTTACAGATCTCCTTCGCCAGAATGATCGGCGATATCACTCGCTTCATGGTCCTATTCATTTTGGTGAGTCTGCTTGTTACCGTAGTTGGCCATCATCAGTTGTTTGGTCTTTGTACGGCCGACCGAACGTACACGAATGACGTTGCTCCCTGCCAAAAAGGGATTTTTTTAATAGCTAGTACGGTACCAACATGAAACCCTTCTGGTGAGGTTCTCTGTGCTAGAACCTGGCGTTAGCTTTACATGATATCCCTTCACAATCGGCCGATTTAATAGACGTTTGCTAAGCTAACATTGGTTCCACCAAAAATAGATAGGCATGCGAAAAGGGTACAACTAAATTTTCACCAAAAAGCCCGGTTTGGATGGATAGTATTAAGCGCTATACAGAGCTTAGAAAACGGGGCTTTTTGGTGAAAAATTTAGTTGTACATTTTTCGCACGCCTATCTATTTTTGGTGGAACCAGTTAGCTTAGCAAACGTCTATTAAATCGGCCCTAGGTAAACTTGTGTATAAGCAATAGCCTACCGAACCGACGTGATCACATTCATTGCTTCTTTCTTGACGTTCCTTTCTTTCTCTCCTTGATTGACCATCCCTTCCTTTACCTTCTGACATCTCCTTTTCTTGTCCCTTCAGGTACTATTTGCATTCATGGTCGGTCTTCATAATCTTTACTGGTACTATGGGACGCAGGAACTGCCCTTATCCACGGGCAACGAGACTCACAGGGTCATCCCAGCCTCGGAGGCATTCGAAGGGTAGGTCATTTTGGACATTCTGTGTTGCTTTCAAGAAAAAAAATCACTGACAGCTACATTCATCAAATTTTAGTGATAAGGCCCATCAGTACTACGTCTTGTAATACAAAGCTTCACATTCACTTCTCTTCTGAGTATTAAAAATGGCTTCAAGAGTCTGGTAGACAAGAAGATAAAACCCATCCACCGTCTGTACGCCGTGTGCCTTCTCACCCAATACCATTGTTCTGTAGCTAGGAACTGCATGCAGGTATCTAATGCATGTACAACTGTATAAAATTCTTCACTGCTTATGTCTTCCATTATAGCTGTTGCATTTTCCGGATTTGACACTTAGTAGTAAAGTCTCGCTTACGACCTGATGCCTGCCTGTCATCATATTCCCATGCACCCTGAGGGATCAGGGGTTCGTAGGGCTCGCTCACACTCAAGCTCCTGCTCGCCCGACGTATTGGGGGAGTGAACGCTAAGAACCCCTGAAAACCTCAGAATGGTTTCCTTCTCCCAGTTTCCTGCCTCTGCTTCACGTGTTCTTATACTTCCTGGATTCCATACATGTATCGTTTGAAAGGTTGGACGTTTCCTGCACAATAAATATACCGTTTGCTAATACGTTGGATTTTCCTTCAAATGCAGTTACATGTATTTTGAATCCTCTCATTCTAGACACTCGCTGAAATAGTGGGAAAAGAGTTGAAATCATTTACGAACATCACTTGATACCTGCATACGTCTTCGTTCAATAGCGTCCATCCCATATAAGCTGTCCTCTCTTGTGTCTTCGTTAAAAAAACTAACTAAAAAAACAAAAGATTTGAATCAAAGGTTTATTCCTACTAACTCTAGATGCACCAGGGGCCATATTTATGAAGCCTTCGCAACTTTGCGTTCATGCAAATCTATTGTTTGCCTGCAAATGCCCTATTGTTCACTCACTGCCTTACAATAGATTTGCGTGAACGCAAAGTTGCGAAGGCTTCATAAATATGGCCCCAGATCTATACCTGAGCACGACATACAATACACCGTAGTTTCACATGTAAGAGATCAGTTCATACGTAACCACGAAGGCCAGCTGCAGTAGCACCGATTGCCTGTCACAGCTTACGCTTTCATTGTGTGGATCGAGTGACTGAGATCACTAACCAATGGGAACGCCCAGGAAATTGACAGCCGTCGGGCTGGACGTCACACCTGCTGAACAATAGGCATGTCGTAAAACCTGCATGCCATTGGTCAACTTTGCTCACGCCTTTTCTACACAAGTGGGCCGCTGAGCTTTGAATATTGTTGATTAACGTCTTAGATGTGAAAGTACGATAGGCCTACATTTTTTTTTGTCTGATTATCAATATACTGGTGTTTAACGACAGCTAATGATTGAAATAAACTAATTTAGAGCTAGACGTGGTCACTAGAAAACCTGTAAGTACATGTAGTGCCTGCTGAATTCGTGATCTTATTCAGAAACTTGTTCATGATGCTACTTTAATGCTGCACACAGGCCAATACTGTGATTCGTCAATACGGGCTATTGTACAATACGGGCTGATTCTATGAACTCAACAAGAAATGACTTCAACCCGTAGCATCTTGGTAGATTCAAATTTTGACAACATGTTTCCTTCCATCTGTCTGTATAACATCCATGACCTCTGAGCTTTCTTCGTCCACTCACCCAACCAATGTCTTTCGCTAGTTTCATGCTACAAACGTCGTTACTCAACCATTCTTCTGCCTTCTTTATCCATCTCAACAGGAGTGGAACCAAACGCCAAGGCTTGCAGATAGCATCAAGGTGGGGAAGGTAACGACGCATAAGAAGTACATTATTTTTTCTTCTTTGAGAATTCACTTTGTGGAGTTTAATAAGAAAATGAGCAATGCGGTTACCCTCCTTGGAGTTGATTTGATATCTCGACCCGAGCATACTTATCAAAGATAATGACCAGTTCTAATGTCTTACCTGAGAGTAAACCCTCACTAAAAGAACATGACCATCCCTTGAGCACTCATATAACTGAATAATCGAATGACCACATCACAACGTCGAATATAATCCCTATTTCAGTGAGTGTCCAAAAACACAGTTAAAGGGACTAGGAAAATTTTTTCAAGCTTCGGTTATTACAAAATGCTGGTCTTTCATGATAAATTCCCACCGTCAATTCACTTTTTCAATTAAGTGTTAATTACTGGCACGCAAACAAATCAGTCATCACCACACCATGGAGAATTCACCACGTCACTGGGAACCTCTCGCTGTATGTTTTGTATAGAGCGAGCTTGTACTCTATTATGTTGATTAGGTTCCCAGTGACGTGGTGAATGCTCCATGGTGTGGTGATAACTGATTTGTCTGGGTGCCAGTAATTAACAGTTAATTGAAAAAGTGAATTGACGGTGGGAATTTATCATGAAAGACTAGCATTTTGTAATAACCGAAGCTTGAAAAAATTTTCCTAGTCCCTTTAATGTAATACAAAAAAGCCTTGCCTCATGAAACAGTTGTGTGCATGTGTACACTTAAGCATACGTTTGCCGTTGTTCGTTTAGAATGTGGTGATAGTTGTTTTCGATATTGTCATTGCTAGCTGCTAGCATGTCATCGTGCGTTGTTGGCATTGTCTTCTTACCGAAGGACGAAGTATTGGATTCTCACGTGAGTTTTTCCTTTTTCAGTCTGCAGCACACGCTGTTCAGCCTCTTCTGGTCCATGTTTGGTCAAGTTCCTATCAGCAGTATCCCGGTCAGGCATCCATCAGGTAACTGTCCTCTCTTCAAGCCTTCACAATGCAACGATCACTTTCCACAAGACGCAATGACTTCTGCATCACAAAAATCGTTCTTCATTTCCGATGAATACTTTGGGAAATTGTTCCACAGGTGGCCTAAACTCTTCTGCAATAACGTACTTGGAAAATACCAACTTTTCGTGGCCTGCATCAAGGGATACTTGTGTGCTCTTCTTCAGTGTGATTCTTCTTTGACAGTAGCTAAGGTTTGCTTTAATTTCTTTTACAAGACATCCCCATGCTATCCGAAGACCGAGACGGAAGGGGCCGTTACGAAGACGGAATGCCTCAGCCGAACAGTAGCACCTACATCGTCGAAGCAGTCGGGATGTTCCTCTTTGCAATTTATCATGTCATCATCATCATCGTTTTAATTAATATGCTCATTGCCATGATGAGTCATTCATTTGAGGATATACAGGTGAAAATCACTTTGTAAAACTTTGGCTGGAATTTGTACACTCCTTAATAACTATTGCATTTCGAAGATTAATTCCGTTCTCCGAAATGCAAGGTCTCTGCAAATTTCTCCACCATTGCAATAAATTACCTTTTTCCTGACCTGGCGTTGCCGAAACTTGTTGTCACTGGAGAAAGTCAACAATACCCACCTAGCGCCGAATGTCTAGGGTCCTAGTTTGGTAAAATTCCAAAGTTTAAGAAGATCCCATGCAGTTCTTGGTCACTGTACCTCCTTTCTTTTAATGATAGATATTAAGGAAGCAGTTGGTTCCATTGGAGATGGCTGGTCTATTCAAAGAATAGTACTGGTCATATGAGAATAGGTTTGGGGCTTTTGTATCTATCTAAATTCCTTTCCTTAACCTCAGGGTGACTGTGATGTCGAGTGGAAATTTGCCCGAACAAAACTCTGGATGAACTACATCGACGATGGAAGTACCCTTCCTCCGCCGTTCAACCTCCTCCCGACTCCAAAATCCTTCAAGTATGGATGGCAATGGCTCAAGAAGGCCGCGACCAACAGCCCGGATACTTTGCTAGATCACGAGAGGCAGAGGAATCAAACATTCATGAGAGTAAGTCATCACCAGATTACCTACTCAGGGACAACGATTATCGGTTACTAGTACATTGGCACCAACAGGTTTCTACCGTTCAACGGTAAAAGGTGGTTCCACTTGTGATCAGTTGGGATGCTCGCCGATTGAAGTTTCAGCTCTATGTTGTACTACATGTACTACTAAGGGCATTTTAGTACAGTTTATAGGCATTATTTCATTCAGCCATGCTTTCTCTGATTATTACTGCCTTTTACCATTAGGAAGGGATAGTAGACCTAATTACAGTGTATTTGCATCTTGCTGGGTACTTCGTGTTCACCGAAGAGCAAAGTCCAGTTACGGGTAGATTTTTTTTTTAAAGTTCCGAGGCAGATACATTTTTGTGTATTTTCGTATCGGTATTTCTTTATTTGAAATCATATTCTATGTTTAGCTCATCTGTTCCAAAATTAGCAACGATGGTTCTATTCACATTCATAAGATTAATGCCCCATTATAACAGGTTGTTGGATCATAAAACAAAGATGAGTTTTGAACCCTCCGGTAAGCGATTCTACGTTGGTATATATCTTGTAATGAGCGGCCAGGATCCGCCGTACGCCATGTCATGCTCGATCAGACTGTATGAGTTAATGAGTCGGAGACGTTTAATTGATTGGCATCCAATACAAGTTGATTAATCGGTCGTCGACTAATTAGACAAATAATGATAATTCTTAATGCATGATTAATAACGTTAAACCGGCGTAAAATCTCTAGAATGGTTCGTCTGCAACCTCGTCCCTATGGCTAAACCTCATGGCGAAACTTGGCTGTAGTTTACTAACTTCTAGACACCGTTACCGTAGGAACCAGGTTACCCTCCACAATTTCCCATTCAGACGGATTGACTAAAGCTGTTTTCCGTATATAGCAGACCAATTTATGGTACCGTGACCAAAACAGCTGAAGCCAAAACAGCCAAACTTGTCCTATCAGCGTTCTCGGTAGTTGTGTTCCGTTTACTTGTATCGTTCCTTTCAGGCTCGTGTCTCTCGACTGCAGAGGCGGCGTGATAATGTGTGCAAAGACATGGACCTAGAGGCCCAGGACCAGTCGTATGCCGACATCATGCAGCGGCTGGTCAGGAGGTACCTGTTTAAACGAGAGAGGGAGCAAGATGCCGAAGGTATGAGTTCCAATTAAGTTGCCAGTTTCATGCTTGCCGTCCTTTCAACGTTTAACAACAAAAATTCGATAAAACACTTATGCAGAAATACTGCAATACGGAAAACATAAGAGATTTCTACCAAAGAATACTTCGAATATCCCTTTTCAGTGTATCCCTTCCAAGAGCGAGTGAAGGACGGTATCACCATGCGGACAGACGACATGGTGGAAGCTCAGGAGTTCTCACCATCGTCACCACCATCCACGATATACGAGGAAGATGAGGCGTCTGGCAAGAGACTGCCCATACCAGGTTTGATGTGCTTTTGCCCTGCGTGTTAGAATCTAGATTAAGATTCGATAGGCCCTCTCTGACACCCTCGAGAATTTCCTAAGTTCCTGTCGTTTGGTTCTTTCGAACACTTACGACCCGCTCTCAATCTGAGAGCAGGGGCCTCATTCACAAAGCCCTCTAAGCCTACGTATGATCTTAGCACTGCCCGTATCTATTGTCAACGAGTCGACGAACAATAGATACGGGCAGTGCTAACATCATACTTACATGTTCGCTAAGGCGGCTTTGTGAATCAGGCCCCTGAACAACACGACGTCGAAAGTTATTATTTTGGGCAAGGAACAGACACTAGGCCCATTGAAAATTTTTGTTGTATAACGCCTCCTTTTTCCTGCAGACATGGACGCCGAGGAAGCTTCCGCTCCTGCTCGTCGAACACCAACCCTCCTCACACCAGACGGAGCCGGTGGCGGTCAAACAGGTGGTGGCCTACAGCGGAAACCTTCCATGCGGCGATCGGGTCACCACAGGCGGCGGTCTTCCATCAACGGCCAACAACCGCCCGTCCAGGTCCTCTCCATTCCTCAATTGGATGCAATCCAGCGGACTCAGAAATTGCTGGACGTCAGGCTTCAGCATCTACAAAGTGCAACGGATTCCGCCGGCTACCAAGCAGCGAATCAAAGAGTTATGGACGATATTGAACATATACGTTCTCTGTTATCTGAAAATCAGAAGGCCATGTACAGTATTGTAAAAGCCGTGTCTACCATCCAAGAAGAAATCCATGGACTCATGTATAACTTGGGACAGTGGTTCTCGGCGCAGAGTGAACTTTCGAAAATGAAAGAGAAAGAGACCGACAAGGCGGGTACGTAGCCTGCGCGATTGCTGCGACCTGAACAGACAATGCAGCCGCTGTGAAATCCTGAGTTAAATATGCAATTCTTTCTGCCTTCCAAATATCTTATAACCCTGCGCGACGAGGGCATTAGGGCAGTAAAGGCCCAGCAACCAGAGAGAGCTCAACAACCAATTGAAGTGTGGGGATACTAGACTTACGTTACTTATCGTATACGTACTGGGTGCAATTAATACTTGGATGCACCAGGCTTGTCTTGTGACGTCATCATCTATGAGCAGTTGTAGCAATGATGAAACAGACAATCGTGAGATCATGAAAGCGTTCCGTAAAATTAAGATAACTTTTTGTATGAAAAGTAGAAAAGTCGTGTTATGTTGGCTTGTTGGATTTAAATGTATACCCTTCAAGAAAAATGATGGGAAAAGCTCAATCCTTCAAACTGCATGATTATGTTCACCTTTTTATACCGTCAACAAAACACACTCACACAACAGCAACTATAAAATCACTTAATACAAATGGCCGCTCCACACGATCAGATTTTTCATCCAATTTTTTGGGAAATTCAGATTCCGGCCTATTGGGGCTTCAATGTATACACCCGCATGTACGCCTTTATTGAGCATATTCAGAAAATTGGGTGAAAAATTTGATCGTGTGGAGCGACCATAACGCATAAAGATGTTTAGCCGTAAGAATGAATGATAACAATCGGGAGTTTTCGCAAAGCCCCCGAAACGCCAACGCGAACGCCAAACCCATTGTTCGATGCCACGAAGAGAGCACCGAACAAAAGGATAGACGTCCGCGTTGGCGTTTCGGAGGTTTTGCGAAAACTCTACAATGATCTTTGGTGGCACTTGCACAAAAACCAAGGGTATGCATGTGAAGACCTCGCCTTTGTGCCTGGAACGACACCAAATAGGTCACCTCAGAAGAAAACGCCCAAACAAAGCTTCTGCTTTTTGCTTGCATCTGCATGGCTGCTTATGTAACGCGCTTGCTGCTAGTGTTATACACAAAGTAACTTTCACCACCCCTCTCATTGTAGGAGTCACCAAGACTGTCACTCTACAGGTTATGGATAAGAAGAAATAGGATTCTGGCTGCTCACACTAACAGCATGGATGATCAGATGTCACAAAACACCTCTGATTTTGTCTGATTCCAAAGACTGACGTTGATAACAATAACTCTAAAGCGTCAAACTCAGTGGTGTAATGTTTGTCAATGAATGCATGATGTAACCTTCATGATAATGCAACGAACAACGAAATTATCCCCGAATTAGATCAGATTTCCGCATTGGATGATGCATGACAAATACCAACAGGTCAATATATGTACTCAACCAGCATTACTTTTGCACATTTCACAATTCACTTCACGGCACATGCGCAGAACACTTAGTAGGCCCTATTCCATGCATGACTTATGTTTTGTTGTGTGTGCGTTGTGGGTATCCTTGAGCATGAAGTGATGTACATTTCCCGACGAGGACTGATCTTACCAACGAAGTTGCAACAACGTCAAGGTGACACTGAGGAGGGCATAATACATGTATATATGGACATGGACGAATCAAGGTGAAACGGTGGTCCGTGCCGGGAGAGATCAGCACGTTTTCAGTGAAATGAGGTCGATAAGAGATCGAGACAGCCAGGACTTTATTGTTTGCATGGATGCAGGGGTGAAGGAGGTGGGCCTGGGGGCAGTCCTATGACATCCAGTCTCATCGAGCTAGGTTCTATCTGAAGAGAAAGAAACGACTTCGTTAGAGAAATGCTGTTACTTAGAAAAAGACTTGATAAACCACTGCTGCCCGTAGAGGTCTGAACTCAACAGGCCTGTCCTCTTCTGTTGCAGCTGCATGTGTTGCTGGCAGTGTTCTCATGCATGCAGTCCTTATCCTGCGCTTGTACACAAATCAATTTCAATACTGATGACTTTCGGGCATCTCAGATACGTATTCGTATTAATGTAAGTCTCGCAAAAGCTTTGTTTGAAAGATTTTAATTCAGGTATCCAACATGTAACATTGGTATCTCTTGGACGTTGGTGTTTGAACAAAGCTTTTGCAGAAACCATAGTGGATTTTTAAAATACAGTTGATTGTTGGTAACTCACTTTCCTAGAGTAATACAGAATGCGTTGACCTACAACACCATAATGAGGTTGGTGATGATTGCATCGTTTTTCTTGCCAAATAATGTTCCTTTTAATTGCATATAAACTTAACGCACAGTTTTCAAGGATCTCAGTGATTTAGTCTTAGTATACAGTATCTACCTATAATCATATTCCTGAATTGATTTCGTTTAGTATGCTTTTACACCGGTTTGGTGGTCAGATTCCCAATCCTGACATCTCCCTTTTGTTCGTTGACAAAGGGAATCTGGCCAAGAAACAGGTGGTCGGTTAAAAGCTTTGTGTTGAACCAGTGCTAGAGGATCCGCCGGCTACCTACTAACCGAGGACACGTTAGTCAACAACTCGATACATACCAAATTGGGACATTTTAGGCTTCGTTTGTTTGGACTTCATCCGAATCTGCCATCGTTTGTCCATAGGCCTAACACTTTGTACTGGAAGACGAACAAATCTTAGTCATTTTCCGTACGATCAGCTGATCCAGACAGAATGCAAAAACAGTTGGAATAGGAGGTGTCAGCGAGTTGACCACTAGGTGTCACTAAGGCCCAATTCAATGCATCTAGCGGACCCAGTCATTATCGATCGAGTCGCAATCACGTAGATATTCCTGTACATTGGTCCGCTAAGACTTTGCTGCCATCTGTTGGCAATATGCGCGGCTGACTGCTCCTATTCCCTCTTGTCGTTTGGGATGAATCATCATCTGGTAATATCGTACACAGAATTTTCCTTTTTTGCGACAATTCCTTATCATACACGTACATGTACATGTATGTACGTCCGTGGTACATCTGGGCGTACGACCTTACAGTGCTTGACTGTATTTCTAAAATGTTGAAATACTGACGTATGTATAACCAATCTATCAGTTCGTGTAGATATCCTCCAATCGCTGTAATAATGTGTCTGCAGTAGTGAACATTGTTTAGGAACTGTCTAGAGTACAAACCCCTTATTCTATTTGTTAATAAATGTATAGAAAAAACTAATGTATCTTTCTGTAGATATGAAAACAAGACGTCAATTTTAATAAGGTGTATCAATATTATTGTACCTCTATATATTTTGCGGTTACACCATTTTGCATCCGTATTTACGAATATTCGGCTACAGCACAGGGTGAAATTTTGCACGTGGGGATGAGCTGTTTCCACGAATTGCTCTCTTCAGCTCTGGCGTTAATACTATTATCTGATTGATTTTCTCCAAATAAAATACATACGAAGAGTTTTTCTAAAGGCACTTTCTCATTGTTTTGAGTCTTTGTTTTACTTTCTTTTTTTTTTCTCAAGTTATCTTTACATGTATGATCGTGGCCCAGTTTACCAATGACTGGGCCTGAAAAAAAGCCATAACTTTTCCGACGTTGCTTTGATTGAAGGAATGTTTCGTGGCCACGGTGCGCTCTCGGAAGGAACCGTGACGTCGAATCTCGCACGCAGGTTCGCGGCATGGCGCCAGGTAGTATGTCGAGAATGAAGAAGAATATTAGATCAATGGTCTTTGAAGACGGCTTCATATCGATACCACCATACATTTTCTGAAAATGCGATGAAATCTTTGTCGTACGTACATGTACTATACAGTAGGCCATCAGTTTATGTCATTATGGTGCCTTACGTATGCTGAGAGCAGGTATGTTCTCGCATACAAATATACTCGGTCAGGTTTGGATATTTTTGCTTTTTATTCACCCTGTCTTGATGCGAGGCCTCTTTAGGTCCATCTATTCGTGTCATCAGTACTTTAAAGGAGCACGGTATTGGATCTCAAATGCGTTATTTGACTGCCGACGTAGAGGGAGCCACCTAGCGGCAGTAAGACGAACTACAAAAATGCATTACAAAATGTACGCAGTAAATCGGGTCATTCGCCGAAACGTAGTTAGACTCTCGGGTTGGAGAGTGGCGCGGTGGCGCCGACTGTCGAGAAAAAGTGGCAATACCGTGCTCCTTTAAGGCCCGTTTACACTAGGTTGCACCAAGTTGCAACTTGTTGCAAACTACCTGGGACGGTTTACACATAGAAAAATCGATGCAACATCCAGCGTGATCGAGTTGCAACAAGTTGCATATCCGTTTACACATGCAACTTTTATGAAACGTTTTCGTTTCATCAGGTTTATGCAACAAGTTGCATGAAGTTGCATATGAAAAGTTGCATGTGTAAACGGGCCTTTAGTGTGATTCCCTTCCGGAGTCCGTTCCATACGAGTAAAAGTACGATTGACCAAGTGTGGGAGATTGGCCTGAAGGCAATGTTGTTTGTGTGGAAATGCATTCTTTGAGAAGGAAATCAAACATAGGCGAGTGCGGATGATGGAAATTGTCATTAAGTACATTTATTGACTGATACGATGCGTTACTAAATCGGCCTAGGAATGCCCTGAATGGATCTCAAGTTCGATGTCCTTGGCCCCACCGCCTCAGGGCACGCCAGCACGGTCGGTGACCTTGAGAAGTGGATTTTTGATGGAACATTTGACATCTTTCGAGTCGATTTGGGATTACATCGATAGCCTGTCGCTGAACATAGCCAACATAGCCGATGGTGGGTTACTGCTTTTCACTGGTAGGCCTATATAGTGGAATATAGGGCCTACATGTACAGTCATGATTGTCACGGCAAAAGCCACTCGGTATGGAGTGTATGGATTAGGTACTGTGGAGATTATCTACAATAGAGGGCAGCACACCGAAACCAGGTCCTAACAATGGACGTCCTTTTTGTGTAGAAAATTGACCAAGCCATGATTTTCATTTCCATAGTTTTAACAGTGACACCTGGTGGTAGTGGGCTAGGGTACCCATTCAAAATGAAGGGGTTATTTTAAACACTAAGATGCGTAGTATGAAAGTACATGTATATGTCAACGTGCCAAGTGTTGCAGAATTTCTAAGCCCATTAACTTTAGTCCCATTTGGAGCTAAACATAACTTTTCAAACCCTTAAAATGCGAGCGGGTCAACTGTCACGGGCAACACCCCCGGGCCATGTCATCAACTCTCCATTACCGGATTAAACTAAGCCAAGTTGGGAACCAATATAAGAGATGTTGAGAAAAGAGATGTCACTTTACTTGCTGCTCACCGTCCGGAACCAGCAATGACACGACTTGCCACTACCGCGTTGATTGTAGCTCTTGTGGTCATTCTTTACTGTAAGTATACAGTTGTGTTTCTCGGATGTCTCAATTTTGAAAACACATGACTCATCATGCAAAAACCATTGAATTACATCTCTGTAGGATTTCATGCTGCTGTGCTTGAATGATAACCGTCGATGCTGGGCAGCGGAGACATTGTTCGACAAGGTCGCCCTTACCAAGATAATTGTTCAGCAGACCAGATCATTGCTATCGGAACTCGAGCAAATTTCCCCCGGAAATTTTCAAACTTCCGTCTTTTTCGTTTCCAGGTCCACAAGATGCCGAGTCCGCCTACAGAATGAACTGTAAGTTATACTAGTTGCGCACAGTCTCAGTCTGAAGTTCATTTGAAGACGCTGGCTTTCATCTTATTGTCAAACAAGTAAAACGTTAACAATCTTTTGTACATGTATGTTTATTTCAGACGAATCAAATAAGGTTTTAGTTTTTCTTCTCGTTTCAAGGTTGGTCAAAACACCTAAGGATCTGGGTTGCTGCATCAGTTAAGACTAACAAGGCATGCAAGCAGAGATGCATGCGATTTCAGAAGCACAAAAGGTGGCATCGAAAATGTTCTAGATGGACACTGATGGACAACACGTGTTACCTAACCGTATTACGTCAGTACAACACGCCGATTTCAAAAGACCTGAAGAAACTGCATCCAAAGCAGGTTACCCGATGCACACCTTCCCGTCGTATGTACATGTACAACAGTTTATTGCAGTAAACGACTGTTCATGCTTACCCTTTCCTTTTCTTGGACCATTGTGTTTTAAAGAGAGATCATTCAATGAGAGTGTCAGCCTGTCAGTTTTTGAGGAACACTTAAATTGAAACAGAAGGGAACTGAATTGCCCAGCACTGAAATTGTTTGTCCCAGTTGCAGGAGCTTGGTTCAATTACGTAACTAGCACACTAAATTTGTATTCCAAGACCGCAGTTAAATTTTGTGAAATTAAATCGATACCATTCGCCCTCTGTCTGAAACCTTGGTCACAAAGTTCTCACTAAATTCACACAGTCACTTGTTTTTTTCTTCACACAGCAAAGAAAGAACGCATTATGTATCATTGCAATGGAAGTGAGTACGAAGAAACTTATCATTACCGGTACCGGTTTTTAGTGAAAATTTAATTTAAAGCCACATTGTATTGAATTCAGAAAGGTCTTATACTTCCTCCGTCGTTGTCCCCTTTCACATCTTATTCAACATAGATTCTTAGCTCCCTGTTTGTCCAGGGCCTCTTCCATACTATAACTACATGTACCTTCCATCATTAGGTTAGCTCATTCACCTCTAGGATCTCTTCTACATACGCCTGAGGAAGACCCCAATTGGGGTCGAAAATTTGCGAATATTCGGAGACGACTTTCCGATTTATTGCGTCGTTTAGTAGTGTAAAATGTATTATGCTCTATCTGAATACATTAGCTCTGTCCGTAGTTTTTCCAATGTGTGCTGAAAACTACGTCTTGATTCGTTGATGTAGCCTACGTATCCGTCAGGCAAGCATTTTGTGGACATTCACAAAGCTATGAGACCTCTACCTGCATTCTCTTAACACTTTGATCATGAATAATACGATTTAAAAATCATTAGTGACAACGGCCCCCGTTGATTTTGTAAACGAAGTGGCTATTTATCAAGCCCGGCCCGCTAAACAGTACGCAAAATTGGGCTTAAACGTCGAGCTGCCCGTATTTCCGGAGCCAGGTGATAAATACTCTACCACTGTCTTCAGTGTGTTGATTGGCACATCGCAAAGATGTCGGGCCTACACTCCTGAGGTCGAGGGTTCGATTCCCTTGTGATTATGATATTTTTTCATTTTTTTTTCTTTTTCTTGTCTTCCTTTTCTCAGAAAATTGTGTTGACTTTCCGAAATTTCTACATAGAACAACTGGTTAATTATTTTTTCTTAGTGGTGACACTGATAAAATCGTCTACAGAATCGTTGCACCATCCTGCTGGGCACACCCTGGTGGTGTTCGGACTCACCGGCAGATTCTGACCCACAAACCCCAGCGGATTAATCTTGCGACTGACGAAAACCGAGAGTATGAAGCTAGGCATGCGACCACAGTGTGTAAGATTTGGGTCATCACACAGAAACAAGGGTTGAAAAAGGGCCCAAACTGGCTTCGGAGACCCCATGTTGCGAGCAATGAAGCACCACCACCACACTGCCGACTTCCGAACTAAACAAGCTGAAGCCATTGCATATTCATGAGGAGGCGTGTCTTATTGCCAGCTCGACGAACAATGCTGAATAAGCCTGCTTGTCAAGCTAGCTCGATAAATAGCACTGAATCCACGTACTCCTCATCGAGCGGCTTGACAAATAAGACCGAAAGTAGTGCTTATTCATCGAGCGGCTCGATAAATAAACCCGGTCTTTTGTAAAACATCTTCTCTTCTTTCCAGTGACAGGAATTGAAACCAAATACCACCTGTCGGGAAAGGACATCAATCATTGTAAAAGAGCATGTGCAAATAACAAACATTGCGCTGCGATTTATTACATAAAACGCCACAAACTCTGCAGCCTGAGGCTATGCAAGTTCAAGAATGATAAGACACCCATGAGGACACCCGTATCTTTCAAACCTTGCAGCCACAAGCCGTGTACTGGTAAGAAAAGTCCACAACAAACACTGTGCTTTAACGGGACCCTAGGCAGCTAGCTATATAGCATCATATCAGTGCGGTCACTTCATCACAGGTGGCGCTAGCAACTGACCACCTCCGGATATGGGCCCAAAAGTGATGTTTAGTGTATTTTACGTGCAATACATTTCAGAGTTAGATTCTCATGCCAACCAATCGGTGTAGTGAGCACATCAAAATAGTTGTGAGGAGGCTGCCTGTAGGGACTCTTTAAGCTAGCAATGACACATGACATCACGGTTTCCAACCAATCGAATGGATCGAATTACATTTATTCTAAGAAATAAATTTGACAATGTTATCTAAAATACAAGCCAATGATATGAGTTGACTTTATTTAAGCTTCTGATGAAATCTTGTGATTTTTATCACAGTCGGTGATAAAATGTCGTGCGTCAAAATTTGGCTTGCCTCACTCACGAACTCTTGAACTGGACTGTATTGGAATGTTTCTTTGCTTTCAGGTCGCGGATACGATTATACATATTGTACGTATTCATATCGACTTGCTCGAAGAATATTTGCCCAACATCCCAGCATGCAACAGAACCAGTCCAAATATGGCTGCCAGTCGGCCATTTTGATCAAGAACGAGAACAGCTGGAATGTTCTATTTTGATGGATTTGCAGATAAGATGCCCTCTGCATGTATCATTTTAACCATGATCAGCACTTTCGACTTCACATTTTTAGCTCACCTGGTGAGCTCTTGTCGTGGGTCTGCGTCCGTCGTTGTCCGTTAGCAGGGCACGTTTCGTAACCGCTGGAGCTATTGATCTTAAACTTGGTACATATATACCCCTAGGTCATATGACCTATGACACCAAGTTTCGGTCCGATTCGACTCTTAGCTTGGCCACCAGGTGGCGGAAACCAAAAACACAAAAAGTGCAATAACTCATGAACTAATGACTGGATCCTCTCCAAATTTTTATCATTGATGCTTCTAATGAAGATGCATGACGTAAGTAAGTTTTTTTTGATTTGACCGACTTTTCAAGGTCACAGAGGTCAAAGTTCAAAATTTAGTCATTTGGTGGCACGTTTCGGGAACTGCTTGGGCTATTGACTTGAAACTTGGTACATATACACCCCTATGTCAGGTGACCTATGACACCACTTTTCAGTCTGATTTGATTCTTCGCTTGGCCAACAGGTGGCCAAAACCAGAGCTCAAAATCCAGTAACTCCTGAACTGTAACTGGATTGTCTCCAACTTTTTATCAGATGCATCTAATGAGGATACATGACCCTGGAACATTTCGATTTAACATTTGTCATTTGTTTTTCTGGTACGTTCACCCAGGTGAGCACATGGTCCATGGACCATTTCATTGTCATTTGTTCCTCTGGTAGCCTATAATTACACCCAGATAAGCACATGGTCGGTCCCTGGAACATTTCATTCTCCATTTGAATAGGCCCCAGATGGTTTCATGTGTACGAGTCACAGACCACCACGACCAGTTATTCGTGCAAAGCCAAATGCACACGAGAACACAAGTGCTACAGCTGGACCATGATGGCTGGACTCTGTCACCTTGCTGTTAACAAGAAAACCAAGCTCAAAGGCATGAAGACAATGAACAACAAACAGTTTACTTTCTGTTATGGTGAGTTGATAATAGGGCCGTTTAGACGATAGGGAAAAATCCACATGCGATCCGATCGAATCCGATTGTGGTTCAAAACTCTTGCGTGTAAACGCTACCCAATGCGGTCCAATGTGGATTTAAAATGGTCCCCATTCCACATTGGCATGATTGGACCGCATTTGACCACATACGACCACATTCAAATCTCATCTAAACGCAAATGAGACCCGATGCGGGTCGATCGGATTGAATCTGAATGTGTTTTTGGCTTGTCGTCTAAACGGCCCTATTAACAGTGGATTCCTTTGATTCTTCAGGCATTTTCTGGCTCAGCTGCATGAAGGCCAAATTCTAAACGAAAAACATTTTTACGAACTAACTACATGTACATAAGTTGGCATGCATGTGTTCATTGTATAATGGTCTACGTCGTCTCGTATCTCCATTTATGCCTTTGATTTTACCTGAGGTAGGCCTCCATGAAGCATCAGTCACGATTTACAATTCACTTTTTAATTACATGTAAGCTTACACCGTCTTCGCAGGACTTCGTTGACGTTGGGCGTTGCTGGTTTTTCATGTGATCGTTAGGGCAAGCAAAAAAATCTTCAGTTTATCGTCCGAGTGGTTCTTGAAAATAGGCAAGGGGGCACTTTTTATTTTTTTATTTTTTATTTTACTCTGGTACGAAGAAATTACAAAATCAGATCCTCCTGAGCATGTAATGTCACCACCCCGACCCTCTAAGACTGGATTTTGTCACAAAAGTGCTGAAAATGCAGGAACAGCACACTTTGGAAACTGTTGTTTACAGATCTACCACTTGGCGGCGCTGAGATAGGCAGGGCGGCGCGAAATTCAAACTGATAAAAAATTTAAAAAACTTCTGCACGGCACTGAAAATTGTCGCGGGCGGAGGACGATAAACTAAAGATTTTTTTGCTTGCCCTAATATCACAATGTAGACTACATTATATTCACTTTTGCTTTCATTTTCTTGCTGTAGGTAATATCCGCTGTAATAAAGGTAGGCAAGACTTGCGTGAAATGATAGCAAACCATTGTTATCGCCTACGAGATTTGCACATCATATAAGGTCATCGGCTCACTCATGACCCCGCTCACCGCCTGTACATACATGTTCGTGTAATTATAGTGTTGTAGACAAATTTCAAGTTTAGTCATATGAATAAAGACTAGGCTAAATTCTTTCACTTGAACTTTGCACTACGCAGTGCTGCACAGATCTGAAGTAAAAGCATTTGCTAGTCATTCATATGAGTATGACCCACTGACTATTTCTTTGTACGTCACAGTGCTTTTTTCTGTCAGGAACTGAAAGCGTGCATCACAAGAAAATGAACAAGATGTCCGAGTGCAAAGATGCTTGCACAGCGACTGCATTCTGTTCCGGAATGTACTACCTCCCCCAACGCAAGCTGTGCACACTGAAGATGTGTACACTACGGACCAGCTTAGTTCCTGCTGTGCCAGTTGACAAGTCGTTCAAACCGTGCCGTCACAAGCCTTGCCTAGGTGGGATTTTGAGGTGGAGGGGGAGGCTTTTATTTGCATGAGCCCTTTCCTACCAGTAGGCCTACTAGTTTGGGTGTACAGGCTCATTTTGCATACTATTTCATAACATAAAATTTCCCAGTAATGATTCAAGCTTAGGACTTTGTCATACATAACGTGAATCTTATCCCGCAGAAAATCAAGGGTGCAAAGTAGTTTTAGAACAAGAGCTACATTGGTCGCAGATAAAGTTTGGCCAGTTTCGTGTTGTTTTGATGGGAATAATATCGACCGGACCCCGGTAGGGTGTCATGGTTTCGTGATGTTGTTCTTGCATAGCCTACTTCTGTTCTAAATAGCCTAAATAACAGGGACCTGTTTCAAAAAGTGACTTTAAGCTAATGGTACCTTTAACCAAATGGAAAATGCGTTGAAGTTAAACAGGCCCCGGGCTTTATTCTTTGCGGTGCCGAAATTTGTTATCTCATTCCCTAAGAGAGCTCTACCACTTTGTTTGGTTTTTAGGCAAACAGTTTAAGAAGAGGAAACCAGTTTGTAAGTAACTGTGGATTCTTTCCTTCGTGACAAAACCTTTAGGGCCGAATTCACCAAGGGTGATCATCGCGCGATTAAGACTTAGACGCGTGTAACTTCACTAAATGCACACACTTCCACCATCCTTTTGAAGAAGGTACACGCGTCTAAGTCTTAATCGCGCGATGATCACCCTTGGTGAATTCGGCCCTTAGTGTTCTGAATGTTTTTTTTTCCTGACATGACTCATGACGTGTGTGATATGGATTTAAAGAGGGTCGGATGCGAAATTATAGGAACATATTCTCTATTAATGATGCTAATCTTATTCTCAGCCAATCAGAATAATCGCTGCTGAGTAACAAGCACTCTGATTGGTTCCCATGATATCGCACGCTGGTGAAGCAACAGTAGCCGAACAAAAATGGTTTCGGTCCGTGAGAGTTGAATTGGGCCTTCCCCCACGTTTGGGGTGAGAATCGGGTATAGAGTCTATCAACTATGCTTCATATTCAATAGTTGCGCTTCCACTACAAAAAAGCCGGTATTTGTCCGCTCTTATTCTGCTTCCATTAGGGAATTGCCGGGTTTAATAAGTCCGGTTCTATTAAGTGCGGATCTGTTTAGTTCGGATAGCATAAGTTGCGCTTCCACTACAAAAAAAGCCGGTATTTGTCCGCTCTTATTCTGCTTCCATTACAGAATTGCCGGGTTTAATAAGTCCGGTTCTATTAAGTGCGGATCTATTTAGTTCGGATAGCATAGCCGATCATACTCCGAATCTAGATGCGGATAAATTTTGTAGTGGAATGGCAATAACACCGGATCTATTTGTAGTATTATGCTCGGCTACAGGTGGCTCCACGGTCGCTTGCGACTGTGCATGACCTATCCAAACTAAATAGATCCGCACTAATAGAACCGGACTTATTAAACCCGGCAATTCTGTAATGGAAGCAGAACAAGAGCGGACAAATACCGGCTTTTTTGTAGTGGAAGCGCAACTAATGAAGGCAGGCCTAACCGTCAATCGCCAGAGTACTCGTTGCAAAATCTTATCAAAATGGAAAAGCACTATGATTCTAGTTTTCTCAATCTTATCGAAAACATGTTTGTTTATCCCAGGCCTCAGAAAAGGCTTCCACCTGTTAGAATCCACAAAGACGACGACCAGTGCCGCGTGCCAGGCCATGTGTACCAGTCAGAAGCACTGTTATCGGTGGACTATGATGGCGAACCTCTGCCATCTGTCCGTACCAGTGAACTCCAAGCACCTCAAGGGAATGACGACAATGAGTAAAAAGAAGTTTACTTTCTGTAAAGGTAAGCAAACCCTGAGGACGTACATGTATATCTCAGGTCGCTGACGGAAAGAAATGCGTGAATTGGAGTTCCTGGAGGTCGACGTCACGTCAAATTCTCCTCAAGAAGTTAAAATATACTTGTCCGATGGGAAACTTGGATGGGTTTTTGACGATATACCAGATTGTAATGACTATATTGGCCGAATTTTTGCGCGCCACGGTTTTGGAGAAACGTTCAAAAACCGCCTAGCCTTCACCGGTGACGGGCTGGTAAAAACTAGACCATATCCACAGGAAGTGGATATGCATGGTCTAAATATCGATCAGTCACGTAAGTTCATCCAACTTGATTGATTTAGTATAATAATTGTTCATGTAAATGTAAAAACGTAGCAGTTATCTAGCCAATTACATTTACTTGCGTGGCTGTAACTCAGTACTTTCCTCTTTTTAACAGGAGAAATGTACAAATGCCGAGGTGAGTTGAACGCTTCTCTCAGACGGGATACTAGGAAATTCATCTTCTGAATATGCAACATCTCCCGCAGATTCAAACCGCTACCGACTACATTACCTGCTCTGAAACTGTTTCAGTTGATGCGATCCTCAAAATATCACTAATAGACGGCGTTCCTGTCTGATTCGGGGAATCCCCGCTGGGGATCTGCCACGACTGTCTACTATAGACATGGCCCAGAATTAGCGGGCCTATGTTTACATAGATCGACATGACACCTATTTTCAGACAGCCAGTGCATAAAAGTATATAGGCTCTGAAGGGGGTCAGATGGAAGACCAGAAAAATGCTACTGCGGTGGCCAAAACACTAAAATTTTAGCACCTTTTCAAGGAAATCAACTTTTTTTGTGGTGAAGAGGTACATGAACCTGCCAACATGATGCTTTGAATTCCATTTCTGATGATAACTGAGCTATTTTCAGCACAACTAGTGTTCCATGTACAAATGTACGTCAGCCTATTCAAATGTACACCGATGACCCTGAACACACATCGTTCGTGGGGTTCTCATTAATTCAGACCTTTTGTATCATAAGATCAACTAGTCGGAATTCAACAAAATTTGCAGTGAATGTGCATGCAGAAGGGTCTTGCCTATCACAAGGAAACGTCAGAATGCAAATCTGTTGGGTTTTAAAGGGATATTGTCCACATTCATAAAATACTAAATTTGTCAGTTGAACCTTTATGGTGTCATCAGTAGCCTACCGGTGTGATTCCCTTCCGGAGTCCGTTCCATAGGTGGAGTAAAAGTAGGATTGACCAAGTGTGGGAGATTGGCCTGAAGGCAATGTTGTTTTGGAGGAAATGCATTCTTTGAGAAGGAAATCAAACATAGGCGAGTGCGGATGATGGAAATTGTCATTAAGTACATTTATTGACTGATACGATCGTTACTAAATCGGCCTAGGAATGCCCTGAATGGATCTCAAGTTCGATGTCCTTGGCCCCACCGCCTCAGGGCACGCCAGCATGGTCGGTGACCTTGAGAGGTGGATTTTTGATGGAACATTTGGCATCTTTTGAGTCGATTTGGGATAACATCGATAGCCTGTCGCTGAACATAGCCAACATAGCCGATGGTGGGTTACTGCTTTTCACTGGTATAGTGAAATTATTATATTCAATATACATGTACAGTCATGATTGTCACGGCAAAAGCCACTCGGTATGGAGTGTATGGATTAGGTACTGTGGAGATTATCTACGATAGAGGGCAGCACACCGAAACCAGGTCCAAACAATAGACGTCCTTTGTGTGTAGAAAATTGACCAAGCCATGATTTTCATTTCCATAGTTTTAACAGTGACACCTGGTGGTAGTGGGCTAGGGTACCCATTCAAAATGAAGGGGTTATTTTGAACACTAAGATGCGTAGTATGAAAGTACATGTATATGTCAACGTGCCAAGTGTTGCAGAATTTCTAAGCCCATTCACTTTAGTCCCATTTGGAGCTAAACATAACTTTTCAAACCCTTAAGATGTGAGCGGGTCAACTGTCACGGGCAACACCCCCGGGCCATCAACTCTCCATTACCGGATTAAACTAAGCCAAGTTGGGAACCAATATAAGAGATGTTGAGAAAAGAGATGTCACTTTACTTGCTGGTCACGGTCCGGAACCAGCAATGACACGACTTGCCACTACCGCGTTGATTGTAGCTCTTGTGGTCATTCTTTACTGTAAGTATACAGTTGTGTTTCTCGGATGTCTCCTTTTTGAAAACCCATGACTCATCATGCAAAAACCATTGAATTACATCTCTGTAGGATTTCATGCTGCTGTGCTTGAATGATAGGCCTACCGTCGATGCTGGGCAGCGGAGACATTGTTCGACAAGGTCGCCCTTACCAAGGAAATTGTTCAGCAGACCAGATCATTGCTATCGGAACTCGAGCAAATTTCCCCCGGAAATTTTCAAACTTCTGTCCCTTTTTCGTTTCCAGGTCCACAAGATGCCGAGTCCGCCTACAGAATGAACTGTAAGTTATACTACATGTAGTTGTGCACAGTC
This sequence comes from Notospermus geniculatus, assembly GCA_002633025.1. Classification (NCBI taxonomy): domain Eukaryota; kingdom Metazoa; phylum Nemertea; class Pilidiophora; order Heteronemertea; family Lineidae; genus Notospermus; species Notospermus geniculatus. The sequence goes on from NMRB01000538.1 coordinate 137,908, forward strand.
TCAGTCTGAAGTTCATTTCAAGACGCTGGCTTTCATCTTATTGTCAAGCAAGTAAAACGTTAACAATCTTTTGTACATGTATGTTTATTTCAGACGAATCAAATAATGTTTTAGTTTTTCTTCTCGTTTCAAGGTTGGTCAAAACACCTGAGGATCTGGGTTTCTGCATCAGTTAAGACTAACAAGGCATGCAAGCAGAGATGCATGCGATTTCAGAAGCACAAAAGGTGGCATCGAAAATGTTCTAGATGGACACTGATGGACAACACGTGTTACCTAACCGTATTACGTCAGTACAACAGGCCGATTTCAAAAGACTTGAAGAGACTGCATCCAAAGCAGGTTACCCGATGCACACCTTCCCGTCGTATGTAATGTACATGTACAACAGCTTATTGCAGTAAACGACTGTTCATGCTTGCCCTTTCCTTTTCTTGGACCATTGTGTTTTAAAGAGAGATCATTCAATGAGAGTGTCAGCCTGTCAGTTTTTGAGGAACACTTAAATTGAAACAGTAGGGAACTGAATTGCCCAGCACTGAAATTGTTTGTCCCAGTTGCAGGAGCTTGGTTCAGTTACGTAACTAGCACACTAAATTTGTATTTCAAGACCGCAGTTAAATTTTGTGAAATTAAATTGAATACCATTCGTCCTCTGTCTCAAACCTTGGTCAGAAAGTTCTCACTAAATTCACACAGTCACTTGTTTTTTTCTTCACACAGCAAAGAAAGAACGCATTATGTATCATTGCAATGGAAGTAAGTACGAAGAAACTTATCATAACCGTAGCCTACCGGTACCGGTTTTTGGTGAAAATTTAATTTAAAGCCACATTGTATTGAATTCAGAAAGTCCTTATACTTCCTCCGTCGTTAGTGTAGTGTAAAATGTATTATGCTCTATCTGAATACATTAGTGCTCTGTCCATAGTTTTTAGCCCGCTTGGCCGCAAGGCCCAGCAGGGCTTAAGCTGTGGTTGGGGTCATTGAGTGGTGGTCTGTCGTGCGTCAATACGTACGTACGTACGTACGTAAACTTTTGGTTTGTCAGCGCTCTAGCGCCTTTATTTTTTGAGGAATCTTTTTTATCTTTGGTGGGTGTGTATATGGGCCTAAGATCTAGGTCGAGTTCGATTTTGAGCGTGGTTGGATTCCAATTTTGGCCTCCAGGGGGCGTTTTGTGAAAAATTTCAAAGGGCTGTATTTTGATAATGGTTCGAACTACTNACATCTTCTCTTCTTTCCAGTGACAGGAATCGAAACCAAATACCACCTGTCGGGAAAGGGCATCAATCATTGTAAAAGAGCATGTGCAAATAACAAACATTGCACTGCGATTTATTACATAAAACCCCACAAACTGTGCAGCCTGAGGCTATGCAAGTTCAAGAATGATAAGACACCCATGAAGACACCCGAGTCTTTCAAACCTTGCAGCCACAAGCCGTGTACTGGTAAGAAAAGTCCGCAACAAACACTGTGCTTTAACGGGACCCTAGGCAGCTAGCTATATAGCATCATATCAGTGCGGTCACTTCATCACAGGTGGCGCTAGCAACTGACAACCTCCGGATTTGGGCCTAAAAGTGATGTTTAGTGTATTTTACGTGCAATAGCCTGCATTTCAGAGTTAGATTCTCATGCCAACCAATCGGTGTAGTGAGCACATCAAAATAGTTGTGAGGAGGCTGCCTGTAGGGACTCTTTAAGCTAGCAATGACACATGACATTACGGTTTCCAACCAATCGAATGGATCGAATTATTCTAAGAAATGCAAATTTGACAATGTTATCTAAAATGAGTTGACTTTATTTAAGCTTCTGATGAAATCTTGTGATTTTTATCACAGTCGGTGATAAAATGTCGTGCGTCAAAATTTGGCTTGCCTCACTCATGAACTCTTGAACTGGACTGTATTGGAATGTTTCTTTGCTTTCAGGTCGCGGATACGATTATACATATTGTACGTATTCATATCGACTTGCTCGAAGAATATTTGCCCAACATCCCAGCATGCAACAGAACCAGTCCAAATATGGCTGCCAGTCGGCCATTTTGATCAAGAACGAGAACAGCTGGAATGTTCTATCCTGATGGATTTGCAGATAAGATACACTCTGCATGTATGATATTGCCTAATCATTTTAACCATGATCAGCACTTTCGACTTCACATTTTTGTCATTTGTTCCTCTGGTAGCCTACAATTACACCCAGATAAGCACATGGTCGGTCCCTGGAACATTTCATTCTCCATTTGAATAGGCCCCAGATGGTTTCGTGTGTACGAATCACAGACCACCACGACCAGTTATTCGTGCAAAGCCAAATGCACACGAGAACACAAGTGCTACAGCTGGACCATGATGGCTGGACTCTGTCACCTTGCTGTTAACAAGAAAACCAAGCTCAAAGGCATGAAGACAATGAACAACAAACAGTATACTTTCTGTTATGGTGAGTTGATAAAGGGCCGTTTAGACGACAGGGAAAAATGCACATGCGATCCGATCCGATCGAATCCGATTGTGGTTCAAAACGCTTGCTTGTAAACGCTACCCAATGCGGTCCAATGTGGATTTAAAATGGTCCCGAATCCACATTGGCATGATTGGACCACATTCAAATCTCGTCTAATATATAAACGCAAATAAGACCCGATGCGGGTCGATCGGATCCAATCGGATTGAATCTGAATGTGTTTTTGGTTTGTCGTCTAAATAGCCCTATTAACAGTGGATTCCTTTGATTCTTCAGGCATTTTCTGGCGCAGCTACATGTACATGTATGTAGGCCAAATTCTAAACGAAAAACATTTTCACGAACTAACTACATTGTACCATAAAGGAATCAACCATAAAGGTTTAACTGCGAACGATGAGCTTACTGAGGGATACACTTCCTGTGTTGCCACCAGATGTCTCTCACTGCCTGAATTTTGGCTTTACGTAATAGGCACGAGCTTCAACTTTTTTTGTGGTGAAGAGGTACATGAACCTGCCAACATGATGCTTTGAATTCCATTTCTGACGATAACTGAGCTATTTTCAGCACAATTAGTGTTCCATGTACAAATGTACGTCAGCCTATTCAAATGTACACCGATGACCCTGAACACACATCGTTCGTGGGGTTCTCATTAATT
>NMRB01000538.1:141570-197842 GCA_002633025.1 Notospermus geniculatus
CATCAAAGTGCTGTAACTCAGGGACGACTTGACCCAAAGCGCTCCAATGTGCTATGTGGCCCTCTGCAGATGATCTTTATGTGCATGTGAAGTTCTGGCCCAATCGGACATCCAATATGGCCGCCAGGTGGCGTAAACCGAAAATCGTCAAAGTGCGGTAACTCAGGAACGACGTGTCCCAAAGTGCACCTACTCGGGAATGACTTGACCCAGATTGCTCATCCCTCTGTCATGTCTGTCATTATAGACTGTTATGTCCAACCCGGTGAGCACATGGTCCATGGACCATTTCATTTCCATGTGATCGTTAGGGCAAGCAAAAAAATCTTGAGTTTATCGTCCGAGTGGTTCTTGAAAATAGGCAAGGGGGCACTTTTTATTTTTTATTTTACTCTGGTACGAAGAAATTACAAAATCAGATCCTCCTGAGCATGTAATGTCACCACCCCGACCCTCTAAGACTGGATTTTGTCACAAAAGTGCTGAAAATGCATGAACAGCACACTTTGGAAACTGTTGTTTACAGATCTACCACTTGGCGGCGCTGAGATAGGCAGGGCGGCGCGAAATTCAGACTGATAAAAAATTTAAAAAATTTCTGCACGGCAATGAAAATTGTCGCGGGCGGAGGACGATAAACTAACGATTTTTTGCTTGCCCTAATATTACAATGTAGACTACATTACATGTATATTCACTTTTGCTTTCATTTTCTTGCTGTATATAGGTAATATCCGCTGTAATAAAGGTAGGCAAGACTTGCGTGAAATGATGGCAAACCATTGTTATCGCCTACGAGATTTGCACATCATATAAGGTCATCGGCTCACTCATGACCCCGCTCACCGCCTGTACATACATGTTCGTGTACTTATAGTGTTGTCGACAAATTTCAAGTTTAGTCATATGAATAAAGACTAAATTCTTTCACTTAAACTTTGCACTACGCAGTGCTGCACAGATCTGAAGTAAAAGCATTTGCTAGTCATATGACCCACTGACTATTTCTTTGTACGCCACAGTGCTTTTTTCTGTCGTCAGGAACTGAAAGCGTGCATCACAAGAAAATGAACAAGATGTCCGAGTGCAAAGATGCTTGCACAGCGACTGCATTCTGTTCCGGAATGTACTACCTCCCCCAACGCAAGCTGTGCACACTGAGGATGTGTAAACTATGGTCCAGCTTAGTTCCTGCTGTGCCAGTTGACAAGTCGTTCAAATCGTGCCGTCACAAGCCTTGCCTAGGTAGGATTTTGAGGTGGAGGGGGAGGCTTTAATTTGCATCTGTGCTTTCCTACCAGTAGGCCTAGTTTGAGTGTACAGGCTCATTTTGCATGCTATTTCATAACATAAAATTTCCCTGTAATGATTCAAGCTTACTTTGTCATACATAACGTGAATCTTATCCCGCAGAAAATCAAGGGCGCAAAGTAGTTTTAGAACAAGAGCTACATTGGTCGCAGATAAAGTTTGACCAGTTTCGTGTTATTTTGATGGGAATGTGATCGACCGGACCCCGGTAGGGTGTCATGGTTTCGTGATGTTGTTCTTGCATGGCCTACTTCTGTTCTAAATAGCCTAAATAACAGGGACCTGTTTCAAAAAGTGACTTTAAGCTAATGGTACCTTTAACCAAATGGAAAATGCGTTGAAGTTAAACAGGCCCCGGGCTTTATTCTTTGCGGTGCCGAAATTTGTTATCTCATTCCCTAAGAGAGCTCTACCACCTACCACTTTGTTTGGTTTTTAGGCAAACAGTTTAAGAAGAGGAAACCAGTTTGTAAGTAACTGTGGATTCTTTCCTTCCTGACATAACATTTAGTGTTCTGAACGTTTTTTTTTTCGTGACATGACTCATGACGTGTGTGATATGGGTTTAAAGAGGGTCGGATGCGAAATTATAGGAACATATTCTCTGGTGATGCTAATCTTATTCTCAGCCAATCAGAATAATCGCTGCTGAGTAACAAGCACTCTGATTGGTTCCCATGATTTCGCACGCTGGTGAAGCAACAGCAGCCCAACAAAAATGGTTTCGGTCCGTGAGAGTTGAATTGTGCCTACCCCCACGTTTGGGGTGAGAATCGGGTAGGCCTATATCAACTACTTTTGCTTCATATTCAATGAAGGCAGGCCTAACCGTCAATCGCCAGAGTACTCGTTGCAAAATCTTATCAAAATGGAAAAGCACTATTCTAGTTTTCTCAATCTTATCGAAAACATGTTTGTTTATCCCAGGCCTCAGAAAAGGCTTCCACTTGTTAGAATCCACAAAGACGACGACCAGTGCCGCGTGCCAGGCCATGTGTACCAGTCAGAAGCACTGTTATCGGTGGACTATGATGGCGAACCTCTGCCATCTTTCCGTACCAGTGAACTCCAAGCACCTCAAGGGAATGACGACAATGAGTAAAAAGAAGTTTACTTTCTGTAAAGGTAAGCAAAGCCTGAGGACGTACATGTACATGTATCTCAGGTCGCTGACGGAAAGAAATGCGTGAATTGGAGTTCTGGAGGTCGACGTCACGTCAAATTCTCCTCAAGAAGTTAAAATATACTGGTCCGATGGGAAACTTGGATGGGTTTTTGACGATATACCAGATTGTAATGACTATATTGGCCGAATTTTTGCGCGCCACGGTTTTGGAGAAACGTTCAAAAACCGCCTAGCCTTCACCGGTGACGGGCTTGTAAAAACTAGACCATATCCACAGGAAGTGGATATGCATGGTCTAAATGTCGATCAGTCACGTAAGTTCATCCAACTTGATTGATTTAGTATAATAATTGTTCATGTAAATGTAAAAACGTAGCAGTTATCTAGCCAACATTTACTTGCGTGGCTGTTACTCAGTACTTTCCTCTTTTTAACAGGAGAAATGTACAAATGCCGAGGTGAGTTGAACGCTTCTCTCAGACGGGATACTATAGGAAATTCATCTTCTGAAATGCAACATCTCCCGCAGATTCAAACCGCTACCGACTACATTACCCGCTCTGAAACTGTTTCAGTTGATGCGATCCTCAAAATATCACTAATAGACGGCGTTCCTGTCTGATTCGGGGAATCCCCGCTGGGGATCTGCCACGACTGTCTACTAACACTAGTGTAGGCCAACATTCTGTACACGTTTCTTAGCCAATCAGAAAGTGTTTTACGGCGGCGTCGGTTAATGCTGTGATGATATGGCTTGTGATTGGATCGCTCGTCAAACAGCGCCATCAATTGATGATCCTTCACTTCTGGCGCCAATCATACCAGTGTTGTGTCTATACCTATGGCCAACTGAACACTGGGGACGAGCGTAGGCCTACTTCTGCAACAGAACACTTGTTTCTATCGGATCATTGTCAAGATGACACGAATGTTTTAGTACGTTACGGGCAAATGTCCATTTCTTTCAGGATCTGAAATTATCTACCATAAGAAGGTGAAAACGTTCCACGAATGCCATGAGGCATGTTGGTTAACTCGAACATGTTCTGGGCTTTACTATCTCCCTGGCCGGAAGCTTTGTACCATAAGAACATGCCAAATAGAGGCCAAACCATCTGTCCCTAATTTCAAAAGATGCAAACACAGGCCATGTGCAGGTGAGCAATGCTTCTCGTCAAGGTTTCCGCTCCTGTCAGTATCTTTCTATTCATATTCTTAGGCGTAACGACGTTGCTGTTGCTGTTCCTTTCAAATAAAAATTATGAAGTAAATGCAAGTGTCCCCGAACTACGGCCGGCCTTGCAAGATGTTCAGATCTAATAATGAAAACATAGGAAAGAAACTTGCCAAGCTTGTGAACAAGATGTAATGTAAAAAATATATGTAGTTTATAAGGCAATAATGTTATCTGTTCCTATGATTTTGCGTCGACAAAACTTATTTCATTACGTTTTATGATCATCGTGTTACGTTCGTGTTTTCCCTTATTTTCTCAGGAAAAGCAAGGCCTCCAAAGAACAGGGGCAAGCAAACCAAGAAGAGAACTCAAACCAAGAAGAGAACTCAAACCAAGAAGAGAAATCAAACCAAGAAGAGAAATCAAACCAAGAAGAGAAATCAAACCAAGAAAAGGACCCAAAAGAAGAAGAGGCGCAAGAATAGGAGGAACCCAATGAATTGTGAGATTCTTCTGAATTAATTTGAAGCAGCCTATTTCAACGCGACCTCTGATTGGCAAATCTAGTCTTTGTCTGTACACAGGTAAACTCCCTACGCAGTTGTGTACCGCGCCCTACTTGCTCTCCACAACTGCTTAACTTCGTAAAATTCGCCGCGTTTGGTCAACAGGTGGCGCTGAGAGATTCGACAGATGAGAGCACCGAGCAACCCCGGTAACCAAGCTGGCCTGAGACACTCTTTCATTCATTGGCCGAGCGGTTCGTAACCATGGTAGCACAAGAACATCCGTTGCCAACGGGCCAAAGAGTTCTGAAAGCAGCGTGCTGATAGGCTGTAAAACTCGCGCCAGGCCCTGACGCCATCTGTTGACAAAACGCGGCAACTTCCACGAAGTAAAGCAGTTGTGGAGAGCGAGTGAACCGAAGGTGGCGCGACTCACAACTGCGTAGGGAGTTTAGTACACAGGATGGCCCAGAAAAAGAGTCCCTCGAACAAAAGGTAAACAACAGAAGTGCTACTGTTGGAGGGACACTTTTTAGGGCCACTCGAAATTGATGAGCAAAGAGAATGGTCGTCACGTGATTGGTCACTCGTGGTCCTGAAGGAGTAGTTTAACGTTGCATGCTACAATTTTCCTATTATTCTTGAAGGTGTTCGATATTCGTTTATGTTTCAATCGAGGAACATTAAGACTGGCAAGGCGTGCTTCGCGAAGTGCAACTCGTTGAAAAAGAGGTGCAGGAGATGGGTAATGGTGAAGAATGCTTGTCATATAATTACCTGGGGGAGGAACGCACCAAAGGGAATGAAGGCGGTTGCAAGGAAACAATTCAGATCGTGTTTCCGTAAATACTGTAAGTGTTGCCATAAAAGGGTCGCGATATTGCCACTTTTGTCGACAGCCGGCGCAACCGGCGGTGATTGCATCATTCTCCAATACCGTAGTTTTGCCTTTCGCCCCAGTGTTGCAGAAAGTATGATACGTGGATATCCAAGGAAGTAGAGTTACTCTACATGGGGCGAGGTTGATAAGCGGTAGTTTAACAACATTGTCAATAGAGGTCACCCTTAACGCTGGTATGCTCAGTGCAGGATAGGGAAGGAAGACAGTGCCCCTTTAAGTAAAATATTGACGGATAGTTCGCTCTTGGTTATTTGCAACGTATACGATGAGGAACCTGCGTGGTTTGTCCCCTACGCGGCACTAGTATCGACATGTGGGAACTGCCCATTTTACAAGGCTTTTTTCTTGACACAATTAGTTTGGGAGAAGGGGATTTTGTCAAAACTGTATGCCAGTTAAACTGCCAACGTTCAGCAAACGTTCCCTCTCGTTTCAAGACTTGCACAGTCATGGAGACGTGGTTTTGCTAAATTTCAGGCTCCAAAATCAGACGGTTGTTTTCCTGCAACAGAAGTGAGTATGACTGCAAAATGTACGAGGACACAGGAATGCATCTTGAAGTTGAATGCTCGCTGATCCCTTCTTCACTGCATGCATTGTGCGCGGTGACGAAGGGAGAGAGCCGCTGCGAACTTCTCATATTCTCAGATGCATGAATGGAACTAAATCCTGAATTTAACTTATCGGTTCAGAGTGCCACAAACCTTTAATTTGTATGTATCAATAGCGAGGTTTCGCAAGCGCCCGGTTAGGCCATACGACAACGTTTATCTATTGTTTGGGTACACCCACACAATAGATAAACATCGTCTTAGGGCCTAACCGGGCGCTTGCGAAACCTCACTAATGACTACCTTTTAGTGACTGCTGATTCGGCCATACGCTGTTCGAAACCGAGCGCCCATTCATACTTCCTCGCCGACAATATGCAGTATTCGGCAAAATATTCCGTCATTTCTCGCCTGTTCCAATGAGGAACAATGGCCATTTTTACCTTCGAATCAATTCTAAGTCAGTGATATCTCAAGTTTGAAAGCAAGTAACCTCTAAATTGTCGCTCAACGATTCAGGTTTGTATCGTCAATAATAGGGAGGTTTCGCAAGTCTGACGAAACAGGAAGTACGAAATACGAAAGTGGATTTCACTTCCATGACGTAATGTATTACAGGAGATACATGTAATTGGTACATGTACCACAAAATTAATATGCCTGCTGCAGGAGGGTCTTTTAGCGTGTGACGTTAGACCGATAGAGTTAAAAGTGTATATTAAACTTTGAAATTTGTTTTTCGTATCGACTTCGTAGATACATGTACGAAGTGGAAATTTAAGAATTCAAGATGCACCATAACTCTCTCGGTCTTACATGATATGCTAAAAGACGCACCTGCAGCAGGGACATTTGTGGTACCAACTATCTCCAGAAATACAAAAGGTCCTGGAAATGAAGTGGAATTTCATATTTCGTACTTCGTGTTTCGTCAGATTTGCGAAACTTCGCTATTACTCCACTGCAACGGAGCTTTCCCAATTAATTTTTCTTTATCCAGAGAATGGCGTTGAATATGTTTACCAGAAGGCCGTGAAGAGTGCAGCCGAGTGTCAGAAAGCGTGTGTAACAACTAAGTATTGTAAGGAAACGATCTACGTCAGCTCTGCGAAGGCGTGTAGCATGATACTGTGTAAGCAGAAGAAAATCAAGGGACCTGTAAATCCGACAGACAAGTCATTTAAGGTGTGCAGGCAGAAGCCTTGCACAGGAGGTAAGCTTGAATGGGAGGGGGGCATCTGGATTGAACCTCCTGAAAATGAGTTCTGAAATGCGTGGTAGTGTTTCTCGTTATCATTGAATTTTCGCAAAGCCCCCAAAACACCAACGCGAACGTCTATCCTTTTGTTCTTTGCTCTCTTCTTGGCATCGAACAATGGGTTTGGCGTTTCGGGGGCTTTGCGGAAAGTTCCCTATTGACTTCTACTTGTGAAAGATCAGCTTTGTCGCGAATTAACCAGCGCTTCCACTTCGAAGGTTCACTTCAGTAGGGCGCACTCGTAGCTGACGTTCCGAAGCAGGTAGGCTTGGAGATCAACAATTATTTTAACAGGATATTGTCCTCTTTTTAAGGTGGACCGCCACGCCGAATAACTATGGCCTGTAAGTGCAGTCTCTGTGCTACATTGCTCCGATATTTCCGTGGTCAGAAGGCGATGTTGCGGTTAAACAAACCTTCCTTCCTTTATATTCTCATCTCTCAGTGGGCCTACCCAAAACTAGAGCACTAAAGGCGACACACAAAATGATATAATAACCGAAGTCGTCCTCGAGAAATTTTAGCAAATATTCGACCCCAACCGGGGTCTTCTTCAGGATGGCACTCAAGTCGAGCTGGTAACTCGACTTGAAAGTTGAGTCCCATCGGTTGCGCCGGTGGGACATTTCGGTTCCTGTCGCTCTGCTGGTAATGGCCTTCAAGCACACGTATCCGTTCTCAAAAATGGAGAAAAAATCGTTTTAGTAAACCCACCGTCAATTCATTAGAGAGTGTTGATGAACCTTTGCAGCCATCTCAACATATCAGTCACCATTATTCGGACTGTTGTCCTCGCACGTGTAACGTGTAACGTATACGTATACGCAAATATTTTCGCGTGTAAAAATTCTCGCGAAAATCGCGAAATCAAAATTTCGCCGCGAATATTAATGCACGCCTAAAAGTTCCCCCAACAATCCAGTCAGTTCCCTTCCATGTCTTGACGGAACAAAAATGTTCAATTCGTGAAATATTATCCCCGCGAGAATATTTGCGTAATACAGTAATCCCGCAATTTCTTTTTCGCTCTACAAGGTCCCGCGAAGAACATGCTGATTTCGAAGAAGATCAAGACAGCATCTGCCTGCCAGGCCCAGTGCAAAAAGCTTTGGCGCCTTTGTTGGCGTTGGACCTTTATCAACAACGCTTGTCACCTAGTTATCGGACGCAAGATAAAGGCAAAAGACATGCAATGGATAGGTCGTAGACATTTTGTAGCTTGCACACGTTGTAAGTGTCACTCTGGCTGCCTGTCGAATCCGCCATGCAACCTCGTCTCCGGGGTTATTCGTTCCGTGTTCTTGGCTGCTGTCGCTCACAAATGGCCTCGGCTACACGGAGCTATACTTACTCCTGGGGAGGAGGTTCTCTGCCATGATAGGGAGCGTAGTACGTACCCTAAAATCGGGATTGCAGGTTTGATAGCTGCGCGCCAATACGATGCTGTGTCGAAACCCGGACCCCAGTGATAGGTGCCGCATTCCCCTCCTTTGGCACAGCACTGAATGCTACCTTCAAACTTACCCGGGCCTCATTCTTTCACCACTCATTAAATATCTTTTCAGTGAGAGGAGTGGCCAACTGTAACAAATGTAAGTTAAGGAATATTGTTATGCTCAGTCTTATACTACATGATGAATATGTTACCCTATTATCTTATTTTGTTTAACGGCTGAAATATTTTGTGATGTTACACCGGTCATTGTCGAAGGTTGAGCCCGCACTGTTCAGCGAGCCGGGCTCGATAAATAACCACTTTCATCATTAAAACGTCTCAGCATTAAAACATCTCAGCCCACTTGATCGAATCATTTTAAATCCACTATTCTGTCATTAGAGTATTTCTATCTTTTATTAGATACCGGGGTGGAAGCTGTCTACGAGAGCGTCGTCAGGAATTGGCAGCAGTGCAGTCAGGCCTGCTTAAAATCTAAATACTGCAAGGGTTTAACTTACATTAAATCTAGGTGCAGTCTAAGGGTCTGCAAGTTGAAGCAAAGCAAAGCGTCGTCAGCTCCTCCTGGAAAAGCATTCAAGAAGTGCAAATACACCCCTTGCACAGGTAAGGCGAGGCCTACCATCGATGGGCAGGGTTTTCCACGATTACAAGGAGTGGGGCATGAGGGAATGGAAGGGGCCGTTGCTTTTGGAATTTCGATTGGTTGCATATTCTCAGAGCAAATCATAGTCCGAACGTCTGACTCGTATTGCTATTTTTAGAATCTGCTGGACGCTAATACAGAGTCAGATGATGAGTAAATGAAGAACCAGATTTTGGTTCTACGTCATCAGCATGATCAGACCACCGATTGGTGGTTCGTATCACGTGACCTCAAACTGTAAAAAGATGGCGATGCTCTGCATTCGCCGATTCGGCTTTTCGAGAGGAATATTTTTCGTGATTTTGATAACAAATTGCGGTTTTCTTAATGTTTGTCTGGCTAAGAGTGAACAGAGAGCGTGATTGCGAGTGTAGCTGGTTGAAACAGCAAGTAAAATGCCTGAAAGCAGCGTTGTCAAGTGATGCGATTGCCGTGCACTAAATGTATTCAAAACACGACCTGGAGATGGACGGACCAATCAAAATAGACCCCCCGCGATAGGCTTCATCTGACTCTTGTTGCGGCCGTCAGTTCTGCAAATGAGCAACAGGAGGCAGTGTTCGGACTAAGCAAATCAGACATAGACTAGTTCCAGTCGTTGCCGCTGTATTCGCGTGGCGCTCTTTACACTGGAACGAACAGTGGCGCCGCGGGAGTGCAGCGGCAAGACGTAGTTCAAGTGGCATATAGATCCTTATGTCTTGGTTATATTTCAGGCCAAAACGATTATTCGAAACTCTACAGGGCCCAGGGCAAAATGAAAAGCATGGACTGCTGTAAGAAGTGCTCTTCAGCAAAGAAGAAACGAACAATGTTTTGTTTGAAATGGATATTACTTGGTGATACTTGTTACTTGTGGGTTAACGTTTACTCCAAAACTGTTCCGAAGATCCGGGGTGCATCTGTTGTGAAGAAAACTAACATCATCCAAAGCTATCGTGAGTATGCTTGTTTAAACTGTGTTCATCATTTCGATCCCCCCCCCCCCGCTATCTTGAATTTCTTGCCAACCACACGATGCGCGCGCAGTTATATCTGGTGAGCACATTCGTATCTCTTGACCAATCAGATGCGTTGGTTTATAGTGTCCACTAGACAAATCCGTGTGGTGCAAAAATCTTCATAAAAACCCAAGATGGTGGAGGGGGGCGTCGAAACGATAATGAACTCCTTCAACAAAAATGAAAGCAAAATTAATGAATTTTCGGGAAAATCGTAGCTCTGGTTAAACGCAAATCACCAAGATATTTTTATTATCATTCGTGCCTTTGATTTTACACCGGTACGTCACCTAATCCATCCCCTAATATTTTTTTCAATCTTAGATGGATTTAGAAGAGGCAAACGACGTGAGTATTAAGAATTTCTACAATGTGTGGGAAAGTCTTTCGCCATGCAGTTTCCAGTGTCAATTTGATATCCAAATTTGATATCCAAAGACCAGTTAACCTTGTGCCTTTGCAAGTAAAGACCCCCATCCAAGTGAGGAATATATGAGTACCTTGAGATGCCCTTACCAGGGCCAATAAAGCTATGTCTTAGGCCTGGCGGAAAATCTGATACAATACAGTACCAACTCAACCACTGACAGTGGACATCATTACTTCCCTCCACAATTATTTTTTACACCAGAAATACTCTCCCCTTTTCCGGCATGCACTCTCCATTGTCTCATTTTCAGAGAAATCGAAGAAAGGGCAAAGAGGTCGGTATCCGTGACGTCGTCAAACGCGAATTGCTTCTACATGTAATGACATGGAGTTCGATAGTGTAGCGATAACACTTTCAAAACAACGATTTATCATTGAAGAGTTTTAACTTAAAAGCCATCTTCAGTGTGGTAATCTTTCTCAATATCTCCTGGTACAACACTGGTTTTTTCATCAGGGACCTTATTCACGAAGTCCCGTATCCCCACGGGTTGCGTATCGTCCTTTTGTGGGATACCTACTTGTATTGTTCACTATCAGCCGACAAAGGATTTGCCTGCTCTTAAAGTACTGGGACTTTGTGAATAAGGTCCCAGGCCACCAGAGTCTTACCAAACAAGCAACCGAGGAAGTGGCACTTGAAGAAATGTGCCTTCCAAAGGTACATTGTAGTATCTCAGCCAGTGGGAGCATGAAGGAATAGCTGATTTGTACTTTCAGCTTTCCGAGGCTACTTTAAGAAGGAGAAGACAACATCAGCCGTGTGTTTCAGAGTGTGCTTAGCGACCAACACATGTCAAAAGTCCTTTTTCTACAACGATGTAAAGACCTGTGTTCTGAATATCTACAAACATCCTTATTTTGCTGGTCCAAAAGCACCGAAGGATAGGAGCTTCAAACCGTGCGGAAGGTTCGAATGCAGAGGTAGGTGTTTGTGTTCTGTTGTGTTCTGTTATAACTGTCGGTACAGGGCCTCGAGGATGGCCCTAGGCCTCGTAAAGCTACGGCATATCGAATGATGGATCTCTTTACCCACTGTCGATTTGCTCTGCACACAAAAGTTGCCGTGTACATGTACATGTGCTGAAGGGGTTATTGTCGTCCTGGGTACACATAAAGTGTACCCAGGTTCGATGTCGTCAAGTGAGATTGTACCCTGGGTCCACTTTCTTGTTACAAACTGTACCCAGGTTCTGATTTAGAGACCTCGGGGCGAGGTTGTTCTCGGTGAAGTCACATGATATTGTGCATGCAAGTTGGCCGTGCAAAAAGCTGAAGAAGAGAAGTTGGAAGAATTTTATTTTTGACTAGCTGGACAGTTTTCAACCTTGGATGGTTACAGAGAAAGTTAATCAACTCGCCAGCTAGACAAGAAAACGTGTCATTTCCATGTAGGCCTACATGTGCATGTGCCATTGTGCATGGCCATGACATAAGGGACACAGTCCGCGTGAGCTACTGCGAAACTAATGTATTAGGCCAGCCCTGCATACCACGATATATAAATACACACAGCACACCTGGATGACCTAATTTCTGTCCGCAGTGAAGTACACCTGACTGCGGACAAGATTTTGCAGTAGCTCATGCGGTGTGTGTCCCTAATGGATGGGTTTGTTTGATCATGTGTCATAGCTTGCTGGGCAAACACTGCGGGCCTCTGTGTTCCATTGTTTGGGGAGGTGTGAAAAAGGGATTATAGAGGGGCAATTAGCTCGCTGTTCCTCCTGTCAGTATAATTCCTCCAAGGTCATAGCAACAGGATCCTGGAACCAACATACGCTAATTCAGGTATCCCACGAAATCTTGAGAATGAGCTCGTCCCTAGGTCTCTAAATCAGAACCTGGGTACAGTTTGTGACAAGAAAGTGGACCCAGGGTACAATTTCACTTGACGACATCGAACCTGGGTACACTTTATGTGTACCCAGGACGACAATAACCCCTTCAGCTGTACATGTACATCTACTTTGAAACGGCCGCAGGAGAATCATCAATTACAACACAATCTTTCACAACCCGAACCCACCGCTAGGGCTAAAAGGGTTCGGTAATGGCTGATGAACGTTTCCTTTATGGCGTTGCTATTTTTAGAACTGGGGAATCACTTCCAGTTTACTATGAAAACATAGGCACGTGGTTGGCAAATGTCACTAAGCGAATTCAACATGTTCAATGGAAAAGCCTAATGTTTTGGGCCACTACACCTCGAAAAACAACTACGACCGACTGCATTGTTTGTGGGAACGCAACCATCGAGAGGCGGAGAAGTTTAATTGATTGATGTTGATGTCTCATGTCCGCCATTTGTCTACTGATCACATTATAACGGCGTGGGTTGGAGATTCTCTCGTGACGTCATAGAAATCTAGGTGCCAATGGAAGCCATTACCGAACCCTTTTAGCCCTGGCGGTGGGTTCTGGAACCAAACTAGGCAGGAGGAGCACCTACGACGCACTGTAAATAATTCAAGATTTAGTGGCGGGTTCTCGATCACAGTCCTCCATACCTGTCTTTCACCAACAGCTTAATGTTCGATGCAGAAAATGCCAATGCCATGACAAAAGAAACAAAAATAAGTTTAAGTCATTTTCAGATAATTTCAAGCGAAAAAGATGTACCGCCAGAAATGGTATGTAGTCTTTACCAGGGTTAATAGGAGCAGTCAGCCGCGCGAATTGCCAAAAGATGGCAGCAAAGTTCTCGCGGGCCAGTATACAGGAAAATCCACGTGATTGGTGGTGCTCGATCCAGAATGAATGGGTCCGCTGTATGCATTGAATTGGGCCGTAGTGACACCTATTGGTCAACTCACTGACAGCTCCTATTGTGTTGGAATTCTTCTCAGAATGGAGGAGATAAAGTGACTGCAGCATAGCTCGCCTGCTTTAATTTTGTCGTAAAAGAAATTGGTGAATCGCCATCTTTTGCTTCAGTATTAAACAGAATTCGATGCCCATTTGGAGCAGTGTTTTGTGGCTGAGATGCTTTTTTCTTCGTTTCAGCTGGTAAATAGATCGATGTCAGGAAAGAGATGATAAAAGAAGGATTGCACTGCATGGATGCATGCGAGGATGGATAACAAGTTAGGCGATTGAACCACATAGCATTACATGTAAATGATTGAATTGCAAAAGGAAATAAAAGTGTGCACAAGTTACTTCTGAAGTTCTTCGTTTTTCCATTTCCTCATTATATAAGATGTTTCCAGAAGAACATATGCTAATTGCGCACCGATGTTTTACTGACAATAGCCCTTTTTACACAAAGTCGGTTCGATCCGGTTCGAGGGCAGTTCACTTGCTTTTTGTACCGTGACAAAGCCATGCAACCTGTATAATTCTCACCTTTTCACAGTACAAAAAGTACGTGAACTAGCCTCAAACCGGATCGAACTGACTTCGTGTAAAAAGGGCTAGGGCTATATACAGTAGGCTCGAGTTTAAACCACCGGTTCAGGATGTTCATAAGCACACCCAAAGTAGGGTCAGTTTCACCCTAGGTCTTAAGCAACTATTCATTCCATCAGTGGGTTGTGATCGTTCTAGCAATTCTAGCCATTCAGCGTGGTAATTGGTGTGTATTATTCACTCCCATTTCGACTGTGGGTGTACTTATGAAGCGGTGGTTTAAACTCGAGTTTACTGTAGGTGTCTAAAGGGCGGCGCACACGAGCGACTAAATCTGGGCGACCGCCGACGAGACTGGTGGTGCGACTAGACATCAGCCAATCAGAAGCGCCAAATCTTGTCGCTTTGGCGGTCGGAAGCCAAGTCGGCCGACAAATCGGTCAAAATTGTCGCTCGTGTGCGCCGCCCTTAAGGAGTCGGATACCTTATAATCAACAAAACAGGTCTTCTCGATTGCGAGTTGTTTTGTTGTTACAATCAACAGTCACTGGACAAATATAACGTAATTCCTAATTTAGATATTGTTCGTTCAACCAAGTTCGACCATGGTAATCTGAAAATAGCGAAAAAGCAGAATTCTAAAACAGTTGCTTAGAGATAACCAAATCAATAAAGTGACACCTATTGGTCAACTCACTGACAGCTCCTATTGTGTTGGAATTCTTCTCAGAATGGAGGAGATAAAGTGACTGCAGCATAGCTCGCCCGCTTTAATTTTGTCGTAAAAGAAATTGGTGAATCGCCATCTTTTGCTTCACAGTATTAAACAGAATTCGATGCCCTTTTTTAGCAGTGTTTTGTGGCTGATATGCTTTTTTCTTCGTTTCAGCTGGTAAATAGATCGATGTCAGGAAAGAGATGATAAAAGAAGGATTGCACTGCATGGATGCATGCGAGGATGGATAACAAGTTAGGCGATTGAACCACATAGCATTACATGTAAATGATGGAATTGCAGAAGGAAATAAAAGTGTGCACAAGTTACTTCTGAAGTTCTTCGTTTTTCCATTTCCTCATTATATAAGATGTTTCCAGAAGAACATATGCTAATTGCGCACCGATGTTTAGGCCTACTGACAATAGCCCGTTTTACACGGAGTCGGTTCGACGGATCCGGTTCCAGGCCAGTTCACTTGCTTTTTGTACCGTGACAAAGTCATGAGACCTGTATACTTCTTACCTTTTCACGGTACAAGGGTAACGTTACGTGAAGTAGCCTCAAACCGGATCGAACTGACTTTGTGTAAAAAGGGCTATATAGGTGTCTAAGGAGTCGGATGCCTTAAAACATAATCACCTAAATAGGTCTTCTCGATTGCGAGTTGTTTTGTTGTTACAATCAACAGTCACTGGACAAATATAACGTAATTCTAAATTTGGATGTTGTTTGTTCAACCAAGTTCGACCATGGTAATCTGCAAATAGCGAAAAAGCAGAATTCTAAAACAGTTGCTTAGAGATATCCAAATCAATAAGGATTGCACAACAAAATCTGATGCCTACGTTTTTCAAAAGCAGAATGCAGGACGATTTTAATATTAACTTTCTTCCTGCATGGCTGTAGATGGGAACGTAAGCAAAATTGAGCTTGTGCAGAGAACTTCCGGTCGCTTAAACTACGGCGTTACTGAAACACAAAGCATTTCTTTTCGTTTTCGAGAAAAGTGACTTTGTCATGTCCATTGGTATAACACTTGGGCCTGTTGTGATTGAACAGGAATCATCCGAAATCACGATCGTGACGGATGCAGTTGTCTACGTCGTTAGTAGAGCGCGGTGGCATAATGGTTAGGGCTGTGGACTCATGATCGGAAGATCGTGGGTTCGATCCCTGGCCGATTCAATATTAACTTTCTTCCTGCATGGCTGTAGATGGGAACGTATTAAAGCAAAATTGAGCTTGTGCAGAGAACTTCCGGTCGCTTTAACTAAAGCGTTGCTGAAACACAAAGCATTTCTTTTCGTTTTCGAGAAAAGTGACTTTGTCATGTCCATTGGTATAACACTTCGGCCTGTTGTGATTGAACAGGAATCATCCGAAATCACGATCGTGACGGATGCAGTTGTCTACGTCGTTAGTAACTACCTAGCGCCGGTACTTGTTGTGTTCGGATCTTTCAGTAATGCATTAGTCCTTTTAATCATGACAAGAAAATGCTACAGGGAGAGTGTCAGTTGTTTATTTCTGCGATTCCTGGCTGTTTATGACACCTCTTATCTGTTACTATTCTACAGCCAATTTTACATCAGTGCTGTTTTTTCCTACATGGCATTAACGCTCGGGGATACGTATTGCGGAGTCGAGTTATTCGTCGCTTACTTCATACCGAATCTACAAAACTGGACAATCGTCACGATGACTCTATCACGATTCATTGCAGTCGTATTTCCTCTGAAAGCATCCACATTCTGCACTAAAAGGACAGCAAACATTGTCATGTTCATTATAAACACACTTTGTTTTCTTTGGGCTCTTCCCTGCGGTATCTTTCAAAAGGCACAACAACCAGGGCAGACGGCACTATCGTTTTATGCTTGTGTTTTTGACGTCCCTGTCAGGATATCAATTCTCTACGAATTAATTCACTCAGTAATCTGTCAGTTGATTCCATTTGCTCTGCTGGTGATTCTTAATTTTTCCATTGGTTACAAGATGCATCGCCGTGGTAAAGAGATGAAGACTCTGGAATCCACGGCGCCAGGAAATGATGACCGGGCTGTGATTAGAATGGTCCTAACTGTGACGACAGTTTTCATGATATGCGAACTCCCGTACGTGGTGTACGTCTGTTATTGGGACTTTGCGATGGGTAACACCCGGTTGAATCAGTTACAAGGCAAAATGGTCTCATTCACGATTCACATTAGCGGTTTTATGCATGCAGTGAATTCTTGCATCAACCTGTATCTTTACTGCATATGCTCAAGGAAATTTCGGTTGAAGCTGAAAGTTCTCTTATTTCGATCATGTCTGAAATCCAGCGAGTAGAACATGGCCAATTTACACGATACGATTTTTACATCCGATTGTCGGATCCGACATGTGATCGTACGTCCAAATCGGTTCGTGTAAACTGCACATACGACAAAATTTTGTGGCCTTTGCGACGTCGGATGCACAAGGCGGATGTTCTTTTTTTCCAGTGTCGGACGAAGGACGCGTTAGCGGTTTCTGCATTTTCTGCATTTGGGGGCGAGTTGTCCAAATGGCGATTTGTCCTAGTGACGAGTTGTCCCGTATAGGCGAGTTATGCCCGCTGTACACGATCCCTCAAAGTTTAATCGAATGAAAAAAACTTGACCAAAAGGTTTGATCGTGTACGGCGGGAAATTGGATGAAATATTTTGCGTCAATCACAGATTGATGGAATAGAGTCGGTCCTAGTTTTGAATGACGAATGGATATGGATATTTATTGAACAATTAACCCCTGAATTGGAGTTTTCCGATTACGAATGTTATTTTATGAATGGAGGTTATGCAATTGGACGGATTTTGTAACGCCAATTTGTGAAAGATTGGATGAAAATGATTGACCGTGTATGGCGGGGCCCGCTACATAAAAATTTGACCAAAATGATTGACGAAAAAGTTTGATGAGAATGATTGATCGTGTACAGCGGCCATTATCCTAGTGGCGAGTTGTCCTGTGGACAAATATAAAGTAATTCTAAATTTGGATGTTGTTCGTTCAACCAAGTTCGACCATGGAAATCTGAAAATAGCGAAAAAGCATAATTCTAAAACAGTTGCTTAGAGATAACCAAATCAATAAGGATTGCACAACAAAATCCGATGTCTACGTTTTTCAAAAGCAGAATGCAGGGTGGTTTCATACTAACTTTCTTCCTGCATGGCTGTAGATGGGAACGTAAGCAAAATTGAGCTTGTGCAGAGAACTTCCGGTCGCTTTAACTAAAGCGTTGCTGAAACACAAAGCAGTTCTTTTCGTTTTCGAGAAAAGTGACTTTGTCATGTCCATTGGTATAACACTTCGGCCTGTTGTGATTGAACAGGAATCATCCGAAATCACGATCGTGACGGATGCAGTTGTCTACGTCGTTAGTAACTACCTAGCGCCGGTGCTTGTTGTGTTCGGATGTTTCAGTAATGCATTAGTCCTTTTAATCATGACAAGAAAATGCTACAGGGGGAGTGTCAGTTGTTTATTTCTGCGATTCCTGGCTGTTTATGACACCTCTTATCTGTTACTATTCTACAGCCAATTTTACATCAGTGCTGTTTTTTCCTACATGGCATTAACGCTCGGGGATACGTATTGCGGAGTCGAGTTATTCGTCGCTTTCTTCATACCGAATCTACAAAACTGGACAGTCGTCACGATGACTCTATCACGATTCATTGCAGTCGTATTTCCTCTGAAAGCATCCACATTCTGCACTAAAAGGACAGCAAACATTGTCATGAATTAGCGGTTTTATGTATGCAGTGAATTCCTGCATCAACCTATATCTTTACTGCATATGCTCAAGGAAATTTCGGTTGAAGCTGAAAGTTCTGTTATTTCGATCATGCCTGAAGTCCAGCGAGTAGAACTGGATGATAAAGTCGTGGGAAGCGCACATTTGCGACAAAACTCAATGCGTTAGGGGTGTTTTTTAAGTCGACTGACCCAACCGCTGTTGACTCGTCATTCAGCCGGGTCAGTCGATTTTAACGGACACCCCTGACGCATTGAGTTTTTTCGCAAATGTGCGCTTGGCTTTATGACCTTTGCGACGTCGGATGCACAAGACGGATGTTCTTTTTTTCCGATGTCGGACGAAGGACGCATGAACTCGACCAATCAGGTGGCTGCATTGGAGGTCTTGTACTCGGCGCGCTCGACAAAAAAAGTGTCTCTCTGTATTGACGGAAGAATGAATCGGATCGTGTTTAGGCCTACATACAGAATTTCCATCCTGACAAAATCCCACGACAAAATCGCGTATAACGCGTGCCGATAAATAATCAGACTAGTACCTGGTCCTACCGATGGTGTCGCTTTTGAATGGTAGGACCAGTCTTGGCCGCCATTTGTGGAGGAATTCTTACAGTGACGTCACTTGAAAATTTTATGTAAATTATATAAATTTATTCAATTCTCAAAACGGCTGACGTACCAGAATGCAGATAGAAGGTGACCGACCTTTGACCCAGGAAATTCACCAATCACGCCTGGGGTTTTCCAAGTTAAAAATAGAAAATCTATCAACATAATAGTTCAGATACTTACCAACTGCGCCAGCACCGACCAATCAGAGGCACGAAGGCGGTAGGCACGCCCGGTCCTAACATATGCAAAAGCCCGATGTAAAATAGTTAGGATCGGGTACCAGTCTAATAAATAATTGGAAAATGGCTTGGAACGATCAGACTGCGGGATTCGCACATCGTTACGTCGTATCGCATAACGGATAACGGATGTCAGGTAAACACGGCTTCGACGACCACATTCGTGTTAACTGAATGACGAGAAATGAACATCGAACCAAAAGTTACCGGTACGCTAAACTCCTCCCGCAGTTTCAAACCGCTACCCACTCCGTTATCCGCGCTCTGAAACTGCTTCGGTAAATGCGATCCTCCATCACTTATACATGTAGACGGCGATAGCTCTCCGATTCGGGGAATTCCCGCTTAAGCCAAGCGCACATGTCCGACAAAACTCAATGCGTTAGGGGTGTTTTTAAAGTCGACTGGCCCAACGCTGTCGACTGGTCATTTAGCCAGGTCAGTCGATTTTAACTGACATCCCTAACGGACTGAGTTTTGTCGCAAATGTGCGCTAGGCTTTAGACTGGTACACTGAAAAAATTCTCGCTCATGTTGAGTACTTTGGACTACTCATCAGTCATTTTGTCCGTGAGATGAGTAGAAAGGTACTCATCGGGTACTCATCCAGCCAAGGACCTGCATTTGGAGTTCCTCGCTACTCGCTATGAGTACCTTTCTACTCGCTATGAGTACCATTCTACTCAATATGAGTACCTTTCTACTCATCTCAGGGATAAAATGAGTACCCCGAAGTACTCAGCATGAATAGGATTTTTTTAAACAATTTTACATAGGACTTTTGCATACATGTATGTAAGGACCGGTAGTGCCTATCGCGTTTGTGAGTCTGATTGGCCAGTGCTGGCGCAGGTGATAAATATAGGAACTATTATGTTGATGTATTACCGATTGGCGAGTACACACGCGGGAATGTCCCTCTTCCCCACCGAAACGGGGTGGATGTCCTCAGGGCATTGAGGGAGGGTACGACCGTAAATGACCTGAGATTCTCAGGATGAAGCAGTAAAGAACCCTGACCAAACTCATACTCGGGTTTCAACTTATCGGTAGCCTAGTAAGTCTATCAGGTTCTGTCATTTGGACGCTGTCTCTTGATGTGTCTCGATTGGAAGTCTGAGTTTGAATACAGTAGCGCCACCAAATAGGCCGGTAGTCTATGTTCTGGAGGTACTTCGAAGGGCGTTCGCACTTCTGTAGCCCACCGTACCGCGGCGCTGTGGTGTTTTTGTTCATGCTACGCAGTTCAGCTTTAATGCCAACTTGCGCGAAAAAACTCACGTAGCCTTTGAGCTTTTAAACGAACTGCACAGTTCCACACTCACATGGTTCTGCCAATAGGAGCAGTCAGCCGCGCGTATTGCCAAAAGATGGCAGCAAAGTTTTTTGCGGACCAATACACAGGAAAATCCACGTGACTGGTGCTCGGTCAAGAATGAATGGGTCCGCTGTATGAGGCCTGTTAAGATATAAGGCTGACCCTAACAATCACCTTTCCCATCAGCCAGTCATCTACTCCTTAGTGAGTAACAGGTCTTCTGATTGGTTCCCACGATTAGGCACTCGCCAGTGGTGGTATGCATTGAATTGGGCCGTAGTGACACCTATACATGTATTGGTCAACTCACTGACAACTCCTATTGGTCCCACCTTTATATCGACCGAGTTTTCAGAATCTGACGTTTTTGCCTCGAAGCATGTCTCGAAATCATAGAACATTAATATGGTGATGCTTTTTTTACTGAATGGGATGGTATTGTTGAAATATGAGGATTTGTTGTCCTGACTAATTGGTTTACAGTGCGGTCTGACATGCCTTGTGGGTGGGTGGTCCCAGCGAAATGGAATTCCCAGTTTCAATATTCGCACCATGCATCTGGATCGGTTTCACGGCAACGCCCGTCATTCACATTGGCAGTGCACCTACCCATCCCATCACGGCCGTTACCCATATTCGCACTTAATACTCGCCCTCGCCATTGCAACCCCGGGATGCGAATTTTTTTTTCCCAACCAGTATAGATTCCTAACCAGTATATCCATTACGAAATGAAGTTTACGAAGTGAATGGTGGGTTAATGGTTGGGTTAGTGTAAGGGTTAGGGTTAGGGTTAGGGTTAGTGTTGGGAGTAGTATTAGGATTAGGATTAAAATTAGGATTAGGATTAGCTTTTGCTATATAGGTTGGGAAAAAAAGTTGGTCGTAATGGATATATCAGTTGGGAAGAAAAAAATCGCCCCCGGGATTGCAAAAACCATTCACGGGAAATAATGGCCCTACAGCCAGACCTACCTCCGTCTGCTGACCTCATCGGGAGCTCTTAGTCCTGTTTGCTCATCAATTATTGGATCAAATACCATCCTAAAACGTTCCAAATGGACACATAATGACGTCCCCAGGTGGATACATTTGATTGGCCATTTGAGTTATTTCATCCCTGAACAATCAGTATCAACAGTTCTTCATATTGCACGACTCAGATTTTTCTGGCAGACTTTCAGAGGACGTAAACGGAGAAAGAAGACATGGGGTGTCTCTCTTCTCTTGTAGTTGCGCTTGTTCTGGTGATCGGTTAGTATTCGCCAAGCCTTCCTTTCGTTTTTTTTTCCTGACACTGAACCGTCATTTTATCACCCGAACCACACGTTTCTGATCTTTCCTCTTGAAATCATATAGCAAACAATGGGTGGATGTATGCCTATAAACAACCCATCATTTCACAGATCGACCTTATTCACGAAGCTTCCGTAACTACGGGAGTGCGCAAACTATTGTCCTTTTGCGGACAACCTATTGTTCACTATCAGCCTGACAAAGGATTTGCGTACCCTTAAAGTTAATAGGAGAGCTTTGTGAATAAGGTCCCTGGGACCTTATTCACGAAGCTTCCGTAGTTTCGGGAGTGCGCAAACTAGTCCATTTGCGGATAACCTATTGTTCACTATCAGCCAGACAAAGGAGCTTTGTGAATAAGGTCCCTGAGCCGGAATATTTCTTTCTGTGAACGAACGGGTGGGGGGGGGGGGNGGAGGGGTAGAAATACGCGCGCCTCCTTGTCCATTCACTTTACCACCGATATCCGTGATTCAAAGTCTCATAATTATACTTTGTCTTCTTAGCAACCGAATATTCACCCGCTGAAGCCGTAAAATGTAAGTATGGTACTTGGAAGGTATAAGTCCGCATGCACGGGCCCTGTGGTCTTCAATACCAACCATGCATCAACGCCATGTTAACGCAAACTGCGCGTTCTTTCTCTTTGACCGTTAGGCCTGCTTTCCATTGGAGCGTTTCCGTGCGCGGAAACGCTCGAAAGCATTGTTTGTTTCCGCTTCATTGGTCACGGCGCGAAAAAAAACAATGAATGGAAAGCAGGCCTACTCGAGTGTCTTCAGAACTCGGTCCGATATTAACCAATCCTTCTCATCCAACTTTGATATCAACTATTATTAAAAAAGTCTGCCCCGGTTTGTCTTTTTGCTTCACTCGTTACCAGAGATCGTAAACCTGCAGATCTGTATAGGATAGGACGAAATCATGTCGTGAGATGAAAATACATTTGTACTAAGTATATAGTACTGTGTACAGTTCCAGATAATGGTTTCGTCTCTTCTAGGCTGCAACCGCTGGTTCGCTCCGTTTGGGGCCGTTATGCCCAACAAATACGCTTGCAGAGACGGCTGTACCAATACCCCCAAATGCTTCAGATACATTTATGATGGCACAAATTGTCTGTTGTTCACCCGAGGTGGATCTCGGGCCGCCAAGGGGTTCAAGCCGCTGAGCAGAAGCGCGTTTTCGTTCTGTTGTAAGTATCGAGAATCATTTTACTGATTGCCAGACCTTACATCACCTGTAGAGCGCATGCAGGAACGATCTCGAAGTTAATGAGCAGTGTACATTTTAGACTAAAACTTGGTTGATTAAGTCAATTTCCAAATAACAAGGGAAATGCAAATATATGCAGTCAGGGTTGTCCTAAAAGTAATGGGACTACTTCGGATTCGTGCAGAAACATTTCACTTGCTAACATCACTTGTACGACTCGACTCGTGCGGCTGATTTTCCTTATCTTGCCAAACTTATGGAGGTTTTAAATTCATTTGTAGGGAAATACGGAAAATGTCGAGGTAAGTCTGAATTTACTTAACAATCTTGATCATTCGTATGCGGGATGTCACCAATCGCATCAAACGGCGCATCTCTAAGAAAGGTCTGCCGTGCTTGTTGCCCAAAAAATGGCAGCAGAGCGGACGAACACAATATGAAATTCTTCTGATTGGTGCTCAGTCAACCATGAATGGAACCGCTAGCATTGAATTGGGCCGTAGTGACTCCTATTGGTCAACCGACTGACATTTCTATTGCGATCAAATGAATGCTGAGCACTGTCATGTCAACTCCACTTACTATTTCCAGGAAGTAACAACAAACAGGGAATCTTTAAAAAGGTCCAGGCGAATGAACAGCAGTGCTCTCAGATGTGCGATCAATCGAATGATTGTGCATCCAACTACTTCAGGAAAGACAGCCAAGAATGCCTCCTTATCTCATGCAAGAACGGCAAGAAACCGAGCACACCCAAGAAAACTAAGGACTGCACGAAGAAGTGTGGTAGCGGTACGTATTCACTGAAAGTCTTTGCATAGGCAAGTGGCCTAATAATAGGTTAGGCATCCCCGCATTGTCTCATCCCCAGAATATCTACAATACAAATGTACATGTTTAGGCATTTTGCGTAATATTCCTTAGACAATGCCTAAGGCAGATCACCTTATGTAAAGATTGGTCATACATGTAGGTCGTCTTGGCTTTCTCTCCGACTGAGATGTCATCAACGACGCTGATTTGCTGAGTAATTTGCTTAATTAATGCTCATCATTTGTCCTTCTTTCCCCAAGCGAATGGAGACCGCTACAAAGTGCAAAAACAGGTGCAGGGAAAGAATCCGTTTTCAAATCCACCGGGGAAGAAGCCGGGGCCCCCACCCACGCCACCACCGCCAAACCACCCGAAGATGTGCTGCAAGAAATGCAAGTTGTTGAAAAGTAAATGCCGGTATTTCATCTACTTTGACGGGCAATGTATGCTGTATACAACGAAAGACGCCAAGTTGCCAGGTTTTAAAAACTGCCAGGAAATGACAGGATGCAAGAAGAGGAGTAAGGATATTTATATTTTATGATGATGGCTGAGAAAATCTATGATATCCCTAATTGCAGGCAATGGCAAAGATGGGAGAAAAATATCGTTCAACCCAAAACAAATGCTGGTCCGCTCAGCAAAGCTCTGATTTTAATTGGGAGAGGGATACGCGATATGTGATCCTGCACCAATAATTGGGCTTATGAACTAGAATCGTGAAATACAGTTGGAAGACTCATGCTGCTCATCCTACAAAACTACAATGTAATGCCCCAAATATAAACCACCTCTCGGCGCGTTGGTCGTCGCCCCAGCGAAGACACGATCAGCATCAGAGTCGAGTGATAAAACTGACATGGCAGTGATCTTTTAGATAGTTTTCGATGTGCATCAGTAAAAATGATACATTTTAATTAAAACTTATTCCGATTTCTGTATTCAGAGGGACCAAATACGAAGTATGGGTGTAAGTAAAATCATCACTCGCTTATCAATTTTTGGTAAACAACATATCACATTAATAATTATAGAGATAGCCGTGTTGATCGTTGAATGAATGAGAAGAAATGAGATAGGTAACACCGTCTTTTGAATCAACTTGGTTGTATTGAGACAAGCTTTCGACCCTATCGGGCCTTCATCAGGTCATGACCTGATGAAGGCCCGATAGGGTCGAAAGCTTGTCTCAATACAACCAAGTTGATTCAAAAGACGGTGTTACCTATCTCATTTCTTCTCATTCATTCAACGATCAACACGGCTATCTCTATAATTATTAATGTGATATGTTGTTTACCAAAAATTGATAAGCGAGTGATGATTTTACTTACACCCNTCCGCTCGCCGCAAGACGCGGCAGAATCCGCTAAGTGGAAACGGGCCTTTCCACTACCGCGGCGCAACTGTTGTGGAATGAGTGCCACGAGTGTAGCGGCAAAGACGGGAACCGTTCTACTGCTGATCAACAGTGGAGCTGCTGCCTTTTCCCATTGGAGGTGTTCCAATATGTAGGCCTACTCTCGGAATTGAGTCGAACTGTTCGACAAAAAAAACGGTTAACTAATCGATGGTCCTTTTTCACAAATCTCTTCTTCTTTTTCAGGGGGCAGAAAGAAGTTCTTCAAGAAAGTGGAAACTAACAACAAAGATTGCCAGAAGACCTGTGGAAAATCCGAGAATTGTCGAGAATCATTGTTCCTTAGTGAACAAGCCACTTGTATCATTGAATCTTTCAAGCCCAGGAGTCAGCGGAAACGAACCCCAATCAAGGGTAAACGTTACGAAAGTTGCGACGAAAACAGCGATTGCCAAGTTGGTAAGTGCCAGTGCATTCTTTCTGTTGCAACCGAGAAGCATACAGCAACAACTCTCCATGTGGTTCGGTTAGATTTCCACATTGCGGAAATCCAATCCCTAAACCGCCCGTTGTTCATCGTTGACGACCCCTGCCATCTTGGATTTTTTGCAAACTGCACATGCGCAGCGAATATCTGGTGGGCAAATTTGCATCTCACGACCAATCACATGCTTTGATTTGCCTACCAGACATGCGCACGCATAAAATCTCTGTATAGAAACCAAGATGGCGGGTGTCGTCGAAACGATGAATACTACCACGAAGTGAAAGATGCAAGACTAGTGGAATATCAGATATAGGTCTGTTAATTAAATTTAAATTTTCATTTTTCTACATTTGCCGTTCTTTTCTTTTCAGGCCCACCAAGTAAGTGTTAGTAATCGATGAAGTCGACACTTTTCAACAAGGCCAAAGACGATGCAATTCACCCACCTCGGCTGTTAGTCAACACAACATATATACCAACCTACAACACAACTTGCAGCAAAGAGTCTTAAGAAAAGGGTCGTTCTTCCACACCACTGACAAGCAGTTATTAGGCCTACCTTGTAAACAATAGGTCCACTGAAGCACTTGACAAAATTAAAGAATACATGTACCGGTAGATGAATTATAGCCTTTTGTCTGATGTTTTTTACACAAGATTTTCCACATGACTCTCGTACGTTGTTGTCCGAAAGTTGATTCTCTTCAGTGACAGAGTGACAGTGTTTTCTGTTCTCCATTCACTCTTCGAAGTGATTTCCTGGCTTAATTTCCATTCCTTCCGTCCGTCAGCCGAGTGCGTGAGTGGATGACCGTACCCACAACGAGGAAGAAGATGGCAAAGAACCCGGCACTGTACAAGGAGATTCTTGACTTCATTGTGTAATCGACTGCCGTGCAGTCGGAATCCATCTGTTCAATTTCATCATCTGAAAGAGTCAATGGGGTAAGCGAGGTAGTGCAGAATACCAAGAGAAGCACATGTAGGCCTACCGATAGATTTTTGCAAGAAGATGTTGTACGTTGGTGTCGCCGTGCAAAATTTTCCCCAGAAGGCAGCGGTAAGAAGCTGAGAAATATCATTGGTTGAACCATCTAACGAGAGTCTCGCGTGATCGCGTGAGATAATGTCGGCAAAGCGTTGTGATGAAACACAACCTATTACGGGCAAAAAATCAAGATGGGAAAAGATATTTGGCCCCAGGGCCTTGGAGACGTTCCCATGGAAGCACCTACCAGTATCCCTCCTTTTTCTTTTCTTCGATGTTGCCGTAGATGAACCACCGGCCATGGTTGGCACAGAAGTGGTTGTCGTTGTTGTTATGGGCACTGGTGGCCCATGAACACCAACCTCACACAGGATTAATGGATTTCCTGTCGCTTTGGACTCGATGATGAGAAGGTACTGCCCAGAAGAACCAGCAGCGCATGGAACAGTTAGAAACTGGCCACCAGACACCGTCCCTTGGTATTGGCCGCATTTCCTAACCTTACTTCCCGATGGGACTGGATTTGATGTCGTGGTCGCTGTATTCGAAGACGTCGCACCCGTAGCCATGGTCGTTGAAATATTTGAGGCTAATGTTGTTGCCGTTGTCATTGTTAGTCCAAGAGATGTAAGAAGGCTTGTGGAAAAGGTATCCGATAGGAGTAACGAGAGATCGAGAATGCGTTTGTCTGAAAGAGAAAGTTGGTGATTGAAGAAATGATAATGAAGATATCAAATGCGAAAGATGTACATTAGAGGAAAATAAATGGCAATATTTCGAACGATTGATCAGTCCTCGGAACACCATCTAACCAGCAAGGTTTGATGATTCATTGGCTCACTTGCCAAGCAGCATCCTGGGTCACCAAGGGAAGTTGCGGCGCCTTCGATCCACGCTGAGTTGACGTAGACGCCAAGCAGGGGATTGAAAATTCCTTGACACACTCGTCAAGCAGGACAAGAAGCCAATCAATACCCCCACCTGACTTAGTGCTTGTAGAGGGCGCTGGACGCGTCAACACTGACGTGACGCTGCGCCTTGACTGCGTTTGGCCTGAAGACGTTGTTCCCAATCAACTGCAACGATCTATAGTGTAGGCCAACATTCTGTACACGTTTCTTAGCCAATCAGAAAGTGTTTTACGGCGGCGTCGGTTAATGCTGTGATGATATGGCTTGTGATTGGATCGCTCGTCAAACAGCGCCATCAATTGATGATCCTTCACTTCTGGCGCCAATCATGCCAGTGTTGTGTCTGTAGGCTACATGTACCTATGGCCAACTGAACACTGGGGACGAGCGTAGGCCTGCTTCTGCAACAGAACACCTGTTTCTATCGGATCATTGTCAAGATGACACGAATGTTTTAGTACGTTACGGGCAAATACTAGTATCCATTTCTTTCAGGATCTGAAATTATCTACCATAAGAAGGTGAAAACGTTCCACGAATGCCATGAGGCATGTTGGTTAACTCGAACATGTTCTGGGCTTTACTATCTCCCTGGCCGGAAGCTTTGTACCATAAGAACATGCCAAATAGAGGCCAAACCATCTGTCCCTAATTTCAAAAGATGCAAACACAGGCCATGTGCAGGTGAGAAATGCTTCTCGTCAAGGTTTCCGCTCCTGTCAGTATCTTTCTGTTCATATTTCTTAGGCGTAACGACGTTGCTGTTCCTTTCAAATAAAAATTATGAAGTAAATGCAAGTGTCCCCGAACTACAACTACGGCCGGCCTTGCAAGATGTTCAGATCTAATATTAGTAATAATGAAAACATAGGAATGAAACTTGCCAAGCTTGTGAACAAGATGTAATGTAAAAAATAGTTTATAAGGCAATAATGTTACTCTGTTCCTGTGACTTTGCATCGACAAATAACTTATTTCATTACGTTTTATGATCATCGTGTTTTTCGTGTTTTTCCCTTATTTTCTCAGGAAAAGCAAGGCCTCCAAAGAACAGGGGCAAGCAAAACAAGAAGAGAAATCAAACCAAGAAGAGAAATCAAACCAAGAAGAGAAATCAAACCAAGAAAAGGACCCAAAAGAAGAAGAGGCGCAAGAATAGGAGGAACCCAATGAATTGTGAGATTCTTCTGAATTAATTTAGAAGCAACCTATTTCAACGCGACCTCTGATTGGCAAATCTAGTCTTTGTCTGTACACAGGTAAACTCCCTACGCAGTTGTGTACCGCGCCGTACTCGCTCTCCACAACTGCTTAACTTCGTAAAATTCGCCGCGTTTGGTCAACAGGTGGCGCTGAGAGATTCGACAGATGAGAGCACCGAGCAACCCCGGTAACCAAGCTGGCCTGAGACACTCTTTCATTGGCCGAGCGGTTCGTAGCCATGGTAGCACAAAAACATCCGTTGCCAACGGACCAAAGAGTTCTGAAAGCAGCTTGCTGATAGGCTGTAAAACCCGCGCCAGGCCCTGACGCCATCTGTTGACCAAACGCGGCGACTTCCACGAAGTAAAGCAGGTGTGGAGAGCGAGTAAACCGAAGGTGGCGCGACTCACAACTGCGTAGGGAGTTTAGTACACAGGATGGCCCAGAAAAAGGGTCCCTCGAACAAAAGGTAAACAACAGAAGTGCTATTGTTCGAGGGACACTTTTTAGGGCCACACTACAGTTAATTCCAAATCCCAGTGGCGCGAGGTTTTCAGGCGATATCTCTGCAACGGCTGGGTCAAATTCAACATACCGTACATCAATTAACTTGTCTTTCTTGCCGGTATCTTTCTGCTATCTTCATTTTTCGCGTAAGGCCTGCATAACGGATCCCTTTCTCAAAACCCATTTCATTTCGCTATGCTGTTCAGTGCAGTTTACACGTGCGCGATGCATTGCGTCATTTCAAAATGGCCGCCATTTCGGCCGTAAACACGAACTGTGATTTGTGAAAGAACTTTTTTCTGTCACGTTTTTCGGGAAAATGACAGTGATGATGGCTGTACCGCCAAGAAAGACAAGTCGATTGACGTATGTTTCATCAAAATCGGCCCAGGCGTTGCGGAGCTATTGTTGATAAACCTCGCGCCAATCGGAGGTGGAATGAAGAGTAGGAAAAGGTTGATTTTCGCGCATGGAGTACTCCTTTCTCGAGTGACATCACGTTCCTCCCATTTCTCTTGATGATGGAGAACTGGGGCATTCGTCTTAGAGAAATGAGACAGATCGAATCGCCAGTTCCTAAATGGTAAGGGTGGGGTGGGAGGGCAAACCGGAAGACATCTTGACAACCGCCCCGACATTCTGAATTGCTGCCTTGACAATTCACCTTCACCTTTCTACCTTCCCATCTCGAAATTGATGAGCAAAGAGAATGGTCGTCACGTGATTGGTCACTCGTGATCCTGAAGGAGTAGTTTAACGTTGCATGCTACAATTTTCCTATTCTTCTTGAAGGTCCTCGAAATGCGTTTATGTTTCAATCGAGGAACATTAAGACTGGCAAGGCGTGCTTCGCGAAGTGCAACTCGTTGAAAAAGAGGTGCAGGAGATGGGTAATGATGAAGAATACTTGTCATATAATTGCCTGGGGGAAGAAGGTACCAAAGGGAATGAAGGCGGTTCCAAGGAAACAATCCAGCTGGTGTTTCCGTAAATACTGTAAGTGTTGCCATAAAAGGGTCGCGATATTGCCACTTTTGTCGACAGACGGCGCAACCGGCGGTGATTGCATCATTCTCCAATACCGTAGTTTTGCCTTTCGCCCCAGTGTTGGAGAAAGTATGATACGTGGATATCCAAGGAAATAGAGTTACTCTACATGGAGCGAGGTTGATAAGCGGTAGTTTAACAACATTGTCAATAGAGGTCACCCTTAACGCTGGTGTGTTCAGTGCAGGATAGGGAAGGAAGACAGTGGCCCTTTAAGTAACATACTGACGGATAGTTCGCTCTTCTGGGTTATTTGCAACGTATACGATGAGGAACCTGCGTGGTTTGTCCCCTACGCGGCACTAGTAACGCATGATTGTGGGAACTGCCCATTTTACAAGGCTTTTTTCTTGACACAATTAGTTTGGGAGAAGGGATTTGTGTCAAAACTGAAATGAGAGTTAAACTGCCAACGTTCAGCAAACGTTCCCTGTCGTTTCAAGACTTGCACAGTCATGGAGAGACGTTGTTTTGCTAAATTTCAGGCGCCAAAATCAAACGGTGGTTTTTCTGCAACAGAAGTGAGTATGACTGCAAAATGTACGAGGACACATGAATGCATCATGAAGTTGAATACTATCCTGAATTTAACTTATCGGTTCAGAGTGCACAAACCGTCAATCTACATGTATCAATGACTACCTTTTATTGACTGCTGATTCGGCCAGACGCTGTTTGAAACTAAGCGCCCATTCATACTTCCTCCCCGACAATATGCAGTATTCGGCAAAATATTCCGTCATTTCTCGCCTGTTCCAATGAGGAACAATGGCCATTTTTACCTTCGAATCAATTCTAAGTCAGTGATATCTCAAGTTTGAAAGCAAGTGACCTCTAAATTGTCGCTCAAGGATTCAGGTTTGTGTCGTCAATAATAGGGAGGTTTCGCAAGTCTGACGAAACAGGAAGTACGAAATACGAAAGTGGATTTCACTTCCATGACGTAATGTATTACAGGAGATAATTGGTACATGTACCACAAATATGCCTGCTGCAGGAGGGTCTTTTAGCGTGTGACGTTAGACCGAGAGAGTTAAAAGTGAATATTAAACTATGGAATTTATTTTTCGTATCGACTTCGTACATACGAAGTGGAAATTTAAGAATTCAAGATGCACCATAACTCTCTCGGTCTTACATGATATGCTAAAAGACGCACCTGCAGCAGGGACATTTGTGGTACCATGGAGGTAGTATTGAGAAGGAGCGAACACGGACCCCACATCAAACAGTACAATCATCGTTCCGCTGTTTGCTAAAGTGATTAGGGGGACAATAGGCTAATAACGCCGCACGATGGTCGGAAAAAGCCGATCTAATCTTCGGTAATTTCCGTGTGCAGTCAGCACTTCCCTTGTACAATGGTCAGAGTCCAAACAATAGAAGGGAACAATGGCAGTGGACGTTGCCTACGCACGAAAACTGAAAAATTCATCGTTTTCATCGCGTCAAAAACAGCACCTCGCAGCATCTCGCACTGAAACGACCACCCGTATATGTTACCTGAACTAATCATCTTTTAAACTATCATAACGCAATCCTCTTCAAACTTTTCAGATGCGAAGAATCTCATTATCATTATCATTATCATGTTTACCTTAAAACGTAGATATCTTTATTGGAAATTGGTCTTTTTCGATGATTTTTTCACTAAAATACAGCGGAGAGTTTACCAAATTGAGTTGTCTTCGAAATAGCCGGTTATCTAATTCCNAATATTGTATTTTGTACAATCATTGCGCGGTTTGGCGCGACAAAGTCACGTGCACGTTTTCATCACGGTATCGCGTGACGGCCCAGTCTGTTCAAGGAGCTCAGCGTGCGTACCGGACAATAGGCGGGAACAAAGGCAAACAATGGGGGCGTGGAATTGTGGTCACAGCGATTAGGGCCGTGCTCGCTCCTTCTCAATACTACCTCCATGGTGGTACCAACTATCTCCAGAAATACAAAAGGTCCTGGAAATGAAGTGGAATTTCGTATTTCGTACTTCGTGTTTCGTCAGACTTGCGAAACTTCGCTATTACTCCACTGCAACGGAGCTTTCCCAATCAATTTTTCTTTATCCAGAGAATGGCGTTGAATATGTTTACCAGAAGGCCGTGAAGAGTGCAGCCGAGTGTCAGAAAGCGTGTGTAACAACTAAGTATTGTAAGGAAACGATCTACGTCAGCTCTGCGAAGGCGTGTAGCATGATACTGTGTAAGCAGAAGAGAATCAAAGGATCTGTAAATCCGACAGACAGGTCATTTAAGGTGTGCAGACAGAAGCCTTGCACAGGAGGTAAGCTTGAATGGGGGGCGGGCATCTGTATTGAACCACCTGAAAATGAGTTCTGAAATGCATGGTAGTGTTTCTCGTTATCATTGAATTTTCGCAAAGCCCCCGAAACACCAACGCGAACGTCTTAGGCTGAGTTTACATCGAGGCACACGCGACACGAACACGCAGGCGAACAAAGGTTTCATGGGGATGAATCCTTTGTGAAGCCATTGTTCGCCTGCGTTTCCGTGTCGCGTGTACTTCGATGTAAACTCAGCCTTATCCTTTTGTTCTTTGCTCTCTTCTTGGCATCGAACAATGGGTTTGGCGTTCGCGTTGGCGTTTCGGGGGATTTGCGAAAGTTCCCTATTGACTTCTACTTGTGAAAGATCAGCTTTGTCGCGAATTAAACAGCGCTTCCACTTCGAAGGCTCACTTCAGTTGGGCGCACTCGTAGCTGACGTTCCGAAGCAGGTAGGCTTGGAGATCAACAATTATTTTAACAGGATATTGTCCTCTTTTTAAGGTGGACCGCCACGCCGAATAACTATGACTTGTAAGTGCAGTCT
Source organism: Notospermus geniculatus (assembly GCA_002633025.1). Classification (NCBI taxonomy): domain Eukaryota; kingdom Metazoa; phylum Nemertea; class Pilidiophora; order Heteronemertea; family Lineidae; genus Notospermus; species Notospermus geniculatus. Next base: position 174,615 of record NMRB01000538.1, read on the forward strand.
TTGTGCTACATTGCTCCGATATTTCCGTGGTCAGAAGGCGATGTTGCGGTTAAACGAACTTTCCTTCCGTTATATTCTCATCTCTCAGTGGGCCTACCCAAAAATAGAGCACTAAGGCGACACACAAAATGATATAATAATAACCGAAGTCGTCCTCCAGAAATTTTAGCAAATATTCGACCCCAACCGGGGTCTTCTTCAGGCTGGCACTCAAGTCGAGCTACCAGGAGTTAGCTCGACTTCTGGTACATTTGTAGCTCGACTTGAAAATGCCAGCCTGACGTAGACCCCGGTTGGGGGTCGAAAATTTACTAAAATTTCTGGAGGACAACTTCGGTTATTATCTCATCCTTCAGTACGGATAACCTGCTCCGTCACTAGGTTGCGCCGATGGGACATTTCGGTTCCTGTCGCTCTGCTCGTATGGTCTGCATGCACTGTATCCATTCTCAAAAATGGAGAAAAAATCGTTTTAGTAAAACCCACCGTCAATTCATTAGAGTGTTGATGAACCTTTGCAGCCATCTCAACATATCAGTCACCATTATTCGGACTGTTGTCCTCGCACGTGTACGCAAATATTTTCGCGTGTAAAAATTCTCGCGAAAATCGCGAAATCAAAATTTCGCCGCGAATATTAATGCACGCCTAAAAGTTCCCCCATCCAGTCAGTTCCCTTCCGTGGCTTGACGGAACAAAAATGTTCAATTCGTGAAATATTATCCCACGAGAATATTTGCGTAATCCCGCAATTTCTTTTTCGCTCTACAAGGTCCCGCGAAGAACATGCTGATTTCGAAGAAGATCAAGACAGCATCTGCCTGCCAGGCCCAGTGCAAAAAGCTTAGGCTCCTTTGCCGGCGTTGGACCTTTATCAACAACGCCTGTCACATAATTATCGGACGCAAGATGAAGGCAAAAGACATGCAATGGATAGGTCGTAGACATTTTGTAGCTTGCATACGTTGTAAGTGTCACTCTGGCTGCCTGTCGAATCCGCATGCAACCTCGTCTCCGGGGTTATTCGTTCCGTGTTCTTGACTGCTGTCGCTCACAAATGGCCTCGGCTACACGGAGCTATACTTATTCCTGGGGAAGAGGTTCTCTGCCATGATAGGGAGCGTAATACATACCCTATATAAAATCGGGATTGCAGGTTTGAAAGCTGCGCGCCAATACGATGCTGTATCGAAACAGGTGTGAAGGGAAAGAATGTTCTCCTTTGGCACAGCACTGAATGCTACCTTCAAACTTACCCGGGCCTCATTCTTTCACCACTCATTAAATATCTTTTCAGTGGGAGGAGTGGCCAACTGTAACAAATGTAAGTTAAGGAATATTGTTATTATACTCAGTGCTTATACATGTACTACATGATGAAGTAACCCTAGCTTATTTTGTTTAACGGCTGATAAATATTTTGTGACGTTACACCGGTTATTGTCGAATGCGGCTGAGCCCGCACTGTTCAGCGAGCCGGGCTCGATATATAACCACTTTCATCATTAAAACGTCTCAGCATTAAAACATCTCAGCCCACTTGATCGAATCATTTTAAATACACTATTCTGTCTTAAGAGTATTTCTTTCTTTTATTAGATACCGGGGTGGAAGCTGTCTACGAGAGCGTCATCAGGAAATGGCAGCAGTGCAGTCAGGCCTGCTTAAAATCTAAATACTGCAAGGGTTTAACTTACATTAAATCTAGTAAAAGGTGCAGTCTAAGGGTCTGCAAGTTGAAGCAAATAAAAGCGTCGTCAGCTCCTCCTGGAAAAGCATTCCAGAAGTGCAGATACACCCCTTGCACAGGTAAGGCGAGGCCTACCATCGATGGGCAGGGTTTTCCACGGTTACAAGGAGTGGGGCATGAGGGAATGGAAGGGGCCGTTGCTTTTGGAATTTCGATTGGTTGCATATTCTCAGAGCAAGTCCGACATAGACTAGTTCCAGTCTTTGCCGCTGTATTCCCGTGGCGCTCTTTACACTGGAACGGACAGTGGCGCCGCGGGAGTGGAGCGGCAAGACGTAGTTCAAGTGGCATATAGATCCTTATGTCTTTGTCATATTTCAGGCCAAAACGATTATTCGAAACTCTACAGGGCGCAGGGCAAAATGAAAAGCATGGACTGCTGTAAGAAGTGTTCTTCAGCAAAGAAGAAACGAACAATGGTTTGTTTCAAATGGATATTACTTGGTGATACTTGTTACTTGTGGGTTAACGTTTACTCCAAAACTGTTCCGAAGATCCGGGGTGCATCTGTTGTGAAGAAAACTAACATCATCCAACGCTATCGTGAGTATACTTGTTTAAGCTGTATTCATCGTTTCGACCACCCCCCCCCCTTCCCCGCTATCTTGAATTTTTTTGCCAACCACACATGCGCGTGCAGTTACATGTACATCTGGTGAGCACATTGGTATCTCTTGACCAATCATCAGATGCGTTGGTTTGTCTACCAGACAAATGCGTGCGCGAAAATCTTCGTAAAAAACCAATATGACGAGGGGGCCATCGAAACGATGAATTCCTTCAACAAAAATGAAAGCAAAATTAATGAATTTTCGGGAAAATCGTAGCGCTGCTCTGGTTAAACGCAAATCATCAAGATATTTTTGTTATCATTCGTGCCTTTGATTTTACCGGTACGTCACCTAATCCATCCCCTAATATTTTTTTCAATCTTAGATGGATTTAGAAGAGGCAAACGACGTGAGTATTAAGAATTTCTACAATGTGTGGGAGCCGTTACGGCTCGATAGTTATAGCTCCTGTTCGCCATGCAGTTTCCAGTGTCAATTTGATATCCAAAGACCAGTTAACCTTGTGCCTTGGCAAGTAAAGACCCCCATCCAAGTGAGGAATATATGAGTACCTTGAGATGCCATTTTACCAGGGCCAATAAAGCTATGTCTTAGGCCTGGCGGAAAATCTGATACAATACAGTACCAACTGAACCACAGGGGACATCATTACTTCCCTCCACAATTATTTTTTACACCAGAAATACTCTCCCCTTTTCCGGCATGCGCTCTCCATTGTCTCCTTTTCAGAGAAACCGAAGAAAGGGCAAAGAGGTCGGTATCCGTGACGTCGTCAAACGCGAATTGCTTCTAACTAAATTACAATGACATGGAGTTCGAGAGTGTAGCGATAAGACTTTCAAAACAACGATTTATCATTGAAGAGTTATAAGCCATCTTCAGTGTGGTAATCTTTCTCAATATCTCCTGGTACAACACTGGTTTTTTCATCAGGGACCTTATTCACGAAGTCCGGTATCCCCACGGGTTGCGTATCGTCCTTTTGTGGGAAACCTACTTGTATTGTTCACTATCAGCCGACAAAGGATTTGCCTGCTCTTAAAGTACTGGGACTTTGTGAATAAGGTCCCAGGGCACCAGTCTTAATACCAAACCAGCAACCGAGGAAGTGGCACTTGAAGAAATGTGCCTTCCAAAGGTACATTGTAGTATCTCAGCCAGTGGGAGCATGGTTTATTGAAGGAACAGCTGATTTGTACTTTCAGCTTTCCAAGGCTACTTTAAGAAGGAGAAGACAACATCAGCCGTGTGTTTCAGAGTGTGCTTAGCGACCAACACATGTCAAAAGTCCTTTTTCTACAACGATGTAAAGACCTGTGTTCTGTATATCTACAAACATCCTTATTTTGCTGGTCCAAAGGCACCGAAGGATAGGAGCTTCAAACCGTGCGGAAGGTTCGAATGCAGAGGTAGGTGTTTGTGTTCTGTTGTAGCTGTCGGTACAGGGCCTCGAGGATGGCCCTAGGCCTTGTAAAGCTACGGCATATCGAATGATGGATCTCTTTACCCACTGATTTGCTCTGCACACAAAAGTTGCCGTGTACATGTACATCTGTACATCTACTTTGAAACGGCCGCAGGAGAATCATCAATTAACACAATCCTTTCGCGACCCGAACCCACCGCTAGGGCTAAAAGGGTTCGGTAATGGTTGATGAACGTTTCCTTTTATGGCGTTACTATTTTTAGAACTGGGGAATCCCTTCCAGTTTACTATGAAAACATAGGCACGTGGTTGGCAAATGTCACTAGCGAATTCAACATGTTCAATGGAAAAGCCTAATGTTTTGGGCCACTACACCTCGAAAAACAACTACGACCGACTGCGTTGTTTGTGGGAACGCAACCATCGAGAAGCGGAGAAGTTTAATTGATTGATGTTGATGTCGCATGTCCGCCATTTTGTCTACTGATCACATGATAACGGCGTGGGTTGGAGATTCTCTCGTGACGTCATAGAAATCTTGGCGCCAATGGAAGCCATTACCGAACCCTTTTAGCCCTGGCGGTGGGTTCTGGAACCAAACTAGGCAGGAGGAGCACCTACGACGCACTGTAAATAATTCAAGATTTAGTGACGGGTTCTCGATCACAGTTCTCCATACCTGTCTTTCACCAACAGCTTAATGTTCGATGCAGAAAATGCCAATGCCATGACAAAAGAAACAAAAAATAAGTTTTAGTCATTTTCAGATAATATCAAGCGAAAAAGATGTTCCGCCAGAAATGGTATGTAGTCTTTACCAGGGTTAATAGGAGCAGTCAGCCGCGCGAATTGCCAAAAGATGGCAGCAAAGTTCTAGCGGGCCAATACACAGGAAAATCCACGTGATTGGTGGTGCTCGATCAAGAATGAATGGGTCCGCTATATGCATTGAATTGGGCCGTAGTGACACCTATTGGTCAACTCACTGACAGCTCCTATTGTGTTGGAATTCTTCTCAAAATGGAGGAGATAAAGTGACTGCAGCATAGCTCGCCCGCTTTAATTTTTAGCCCGCTTGGCCGCAAGGCCCAGCAGGGCTTAAGCTGTGGTTGGGGCCATTGAGTCAGGTGGTCTGTCGTGCGTTAGTACGTACGGCGGTACGTCCGTAAACTTTTGGTTTGTTAGCGCTCTAGCGCCTTTATTTTTTGACGAATCTTTTTGGTCTTTGATGGGTGTATATATGGGCCTAAGATCTAGGTCGAGTTCGATTTTGAGCGCGGTTGGATTCCTAGTTTGGCCTCCAGGGGGCGTTTTGTGAAAAACTTCAAAGGGCTATATTTTGATAATGGTTTGAACTATCGTGTTGAAACTTTGTACACATGTACCTCTAGGTTATAGCAACCTACAGACAAAATTTTCACGAAATCTGATTCTTGACTTTGCTACTAGGGGGCCAAAACCAAAATCACTGAAAGTACTATTTCTTCCTTACCAACAGATGGATCTTTGTCAAATTTTTATCATGGATATATCTAATAGGGATACATAAGATACAGTACTCAAGTTTTTAATTTGACCTACTTTTCAAGTTCACAGAGGTCAACGTTCACCTGAAATTACGAAATTGGCTCTTTATAATGGTTTGACCGACCTATTGCTTTGAAACTTTGCACATACATGTATCTACATGTACCTCTAGGCTGTAACAACTCAGATGAATTTTCGGCAAAATCTGATTCTTGACTTTGGCACTAGGGGGCCAAACTGCTTCAAGCCAAGCGGGCACAGTGCCATTGGCACTATTTTGTCGTAAAAGAAATTGGTGAATCGCCATCTTTTGCTTCACAGTATTAAACAGAATTCGATGCCCTTTTTTAGCAGTGTTTTGTGGCTGAGATGCTTTTTTCTTCGTTTCAGCTGGTAAATAGATCGATGTCAGGAAAGAGATGATAAAAGAAGGATTGCACTGCATGGATACATGCCAGGATGGATAACAAGTTAGGCGATTGAACCACATAGCATTACATGTAAATGATTGGATTGCAAAAGGAAATAAAAGTGTGCACAAGTTACTTCTGAAGTTCTTCGTTTTTCCATTTCCTCATTATATAAGATGTTTCCAGTAGAACATGGTAAATGCTAATTGCACACCAATGTTTACTGACAATAGCCCTTTTTACACGGAGTCGGTTCGATCAGGTGTAACATCTGTGAGTGTTCCTGTAGGTCAGTGTTCCCCAACAATAGACGCGGCCTAGAATGGTTATTGTTGGGTTAGCTGCCGCTTAATCCGTCAGGAGGGAAACAATAAGAAAAACACAGAAATACGGGGAACACTGATCGACGTTACACCGGTTCCAGGGCAGTTCACTTGCTTTTTGTACCGTGACAAAGTCATGCAACCTGTATAATTCTCGCCTTTTCACAGTACAAAAAGTACGTGAACTAGCCTCAAACCGGATCGAACTGACTTCGTGTAAAAAAGGCTAGGGCTATATAGGTGTCTAAGGAGTCGGATACCTTATACATGTAATCACCAAAACAGGTCTTCTCGATTGCGAGTTGTTTTGTTGTTACAATCAACAGTCACTGGACAAATATATCGTAATTCCTAATTTAGATGTTGTTCGTTCAACCAAGTTCGACCATGGTAATCTGAAAATAGCGAAAAAGCAGAATTCTAAAACAGTTGCTTAGAGATAACCAAATCAATAAGGACTGCACAACAAAATCCGATGTCTACGTTTTTCAAAAGCAGAATGCAGGGTGATTTCAATATTAACTTTCTTCCTGCATGGCTGTAGATGGGAACGTATTAAAGCAAAATTGAGCTTGTGCAGAGAACTTCCGGTCGCTTTAACTACAGCGTTGCTGAAACACAAAGCAGTTCTTTTCGTTTTCGAGAAAAGTGACTTTGTCATGTCCATTGGTATAACACTTTGGCCTGTTGTGATTGAACAGGAATCATCCGAAATCACGATCGTGACGGATGCAGTTGTCTACGTCGTTAGTAACTACCTAGCGCCGGTGCTTGTTGTGTTCGGATGTTTCAGTAATGCATTAGTCCTTGTAATCATGACAAGAAAATGCTACAGGGAGAATGTCAGTTGTTTATTTCTACGATTCCTGGCTGTTTATGACACCTCTTGTCTGTTACTATTCTATAGCCAATTTTACATCAGTGATGTTTATTCCTACATGGCATTAACGCTGGGGGATACGTATTGCGGAGTAGTGGTATTCATCGCTTTCTTCATAACGAATCTACAAAACTGGACAATCGTCACGATGACTCTATCACGATTCATTGCAGTCGTATTTCCTCTGAAAGCATCCACATTCTGCACGAAAAGGACAGCAAACATTGTCATGTTCATTATAAACACACTTTGTTTTCTTTGGGCTCTTCCCTGCGGTATCTTTCAAAAGGCACAACAACCAGGGCAGACGGCACTATCGTTTTATGCTTGTTTTTTTGACGTCCCTGTCAGGATATCAATTCTCTACGAATTAATTCACTCAGTAGTCTGTCAGTTGATTCCATTTGCTCTGCTGGTGATTCTTAATTTTTCCATTGGTTACAAGATGCATCGCCGTGGTAAAGAGATGAAGACTCTGGAATCCACGGCGCCAGGAAATGATGACCGGGCTGTGATTAGAATGGTCCTAACTGTGACGACAGTTTTCATGATATGCGAACTCCCCTACGTGGTGTACGTCTGTTATTGGGACTTTGCGATGGGTAACACCCCGTTGAATCAGTTGCAAGGCAAAATGGTCTCATTCACGGTTCACATTAGCGGTTTTATGTATGCAGTGAATTCCTGCATCAACCTATATCTTTACTGCATATGCTCAAGGAAATTTCGGTTGAAGCTGAAAGTTCTCTTATTTCGATCATGTCTGAAGTCCAGCGAGTAGAACTGGATGATAAAGCCGTGGGAAGCCAAGCGCACATTTGCGACAAAACTCAATGCGTTAGGGGTGTTTTTTAAGTCGACTGACCCAACGCTGTTCACAGAAAAAAGAAATCAACTCGAGTGGAGACTCAGAGTCTCACTTTAGGGACAAAATAGTTCGAAACACTTTTTGACTCAAAATGAAACAGAGAATATTTCAGCCCGAGACAATGACACCTCGTTCCGAGGGAAAATATTTCGGGCCGAGTTGTTATTGTCTCGGGCCGAAATATTTTCTGTTTCATTTTGAGTCAAAAAGTGTTTCGAACCATTTTGTCCCTAAAGTGAGACTCTGAGTCTCCACTCGAGTTGATTTTTTTTTCTGTGTTGACTCGTCAGTCAGCCGGGTCAGTCGATTTTAACGGACACCCCTGACGGATTGAGTTTTGTCGCCAATGTGCGCTTGGCTTTATGACCTTTGCGACGTCGGATGCACAAGACGGATGTTCTTTTTTTCCGATGTCGGACGAAGGACGCATGAACTCGACCAATCAGGTGGCTGCATTGGAGGTCTTGTACTCGGCGCGCTCGACAAAGAATGAGTCTCTCTGTATTGACGGAAGAATGAATCGGATCGTGTTTAGGCCTACATACAGAATTTCCATCCTGACAAAATCCCACGACAAAATCGCGTATAACGCCTGCCGATAAATAATTAGACTAGTACCTGGTCCTACCGATGGTGTCGCTTTTGAATGGTAGGACCAGTCTTGGCCGCCATTTGTGGAGGAATTCTTACAGTGACGTCACTTGAAAATTTTATGTAAATTATGTAAATTTATTCAATTCTCAATACGGCTGACGTACCAGAATGCAGATAGAAGGTGACCGACCTTTGACCCAGGAAATTCACCAATCACGCCTGGGGGTTTTCCATGTTAAAAATAGAAAATCTATCAACATAATAGTTCACATACTTACGACCTGCGCCAGCACCGACCAATCAGAGGCACGAAGGCGGTAGGCACGCCCGGTCCTAACATATGCAAAAGCCCGATGTAAATAAAATAGTTAGGATCGGGTACCAGTCTAATAAATAATTGGAAAATGGCTTGGAACGATCAGACTGCGGGATTCGCACATCGTTACGTCGTATCGCATAACGGATAACGGATCAGGTAAACACGGCTTCGACGACCACATTCGTGTTAACTGAATGACGAGAAATGAACATCGAACTTCAAAAGTTACCGGTACGGTAAACTCCTCCCGCAGTTTCAAACCGCTACCCACTCCGTTATCCGCGCTCTGAAACTGCTTCGGTTAATGCGATCCTCTAAGTATCACTAATAGACGGCGATAGCTCTCCGATTCGGGGAATTCCCGCTTAGACTGGTATACTGAAAAATTCTCGCTCATGTTGAGTACTTTGGACTACTCATCAGTCATTTTGTCCGTGAGATGAGTAGAAAGGTACTCATCGGGTACTCATCCAACCAAGGAGCTGCATTTGGAGTTCCTTGCTACTCGCTATGAGTACCTTTCTACTCGCTATGAGTACCATTCTACTCAATATGAGTACCTTTCTACTCATCTCAGGGATAAAATGAGTACCCCGAAGTACAAATGTACATGTACTCAGCATGAATAGGATTTTTTAAACAATTTTACATGGGACTTTTGCATACATGTACGTATGTAAGGACCGGTAGTGCCTATCGCGTTCGTGAGTCTGATTGGCCAGTGCTGGCGCAGGTGATAAGTATAGGAACTACTATGTTGATGTATTACCGATTGGCGAGTACACACGAGGGAATGTCCCTCTTCCCCACCGAAACGGGGTGGATGTCCTCAGGGCATTGAGGGAGGGTACGACCGTAAATGACCTGAGATTCTCAGGATGAAGCAGTAAAGAACCCTGACCAAACTTATACTCGGGTTTCAACTTATCGGTAGTAAGTATATCAGGTTCTGTCATTTGGACGCTGTCTCTTGATGTGTCTCGATTGGAAGTCTGAGTTTGAATACAGTAGCGCCACCAAATAGGCCGGTAGTCTATCATGTCCTGGAGGTACTTCGAAGGGCGTTCGCACTTCTGCAGACCACCGTACTGCGGCGCTGTGGTGTTTTTGTTCATGCTACGCAGTTCAGCTTTAATGCCAACTTGCGCGAAAAACCTCACGTAGCCTTTGAGCTTTTAAACGAACTGCACAGTTCCACACTCACATTGGTTCCGCCAATAGGAGCAGTCAGCCGCGCGTATTGCCAAAAGATGGCAGCAAAGTTTTTGCGGACCAATACACAGGAAAATCCACGTGACTGTAGACTCCATATGCAGTTGTCTCAACAACGCTAACTCGCCATTTAGTGGCGCGTGGATTGAAAAGAGGTGCGGCACTCACTACGGCTGCCCCGGGAGACTACGTGACTGGTGCTCGGTCAAGAATGAATGGGTCCGCTGTATGAGGCCTGTCGAGTGCCTAATCGTGGAACGTGTATCCTCTGTGTTAAGATATAAGGCTGACCCTAACAATGACCTTTCCCATCAGCCAATCATTCTACTCCTTAGTGAGTAACAGGTCTTCTGATTGGTTCCCGCGATTAGGCACTCGCCAGTGGGGGTATGCATTGAATTGGGCCGTAGTGACACCTACATGTATTGGCCAACTCACTGACAGCTCCTATTGGTCCCACCTTTATATCGACCGAGTTTTGAGAATCTGATGTTTTTGCCTTGAAGCATGTCTCGAAATCACATAGAACATTAATATGGTGATGCTTTTTTTACTGAATGGGATGGTATTGTTGAAATATGAGGATTTGTTGTCCTGACTAATTGGTTTACAGTGCGGTCTGATATGCCTTGTGGGTGGGTGGTCCCAGCGAAAAGGAATTCCCAGTTTCAATATTCGCACCATGCATCTGGATCGGTTTCACGGCAACGCCCGTCATTCACATTGGCAGTCCACCTACCCATCCCATCACGGCCGTTACCCATATTCGCACTTAATACCCGCCCTCGCCCTTGCGACCCCGGGATTGCAAAGACCATTCACGGGAAATAATGGCCCTACAGCCAGACCTACCTCCGTCTGCTGACCTCATCGGGAGCTCTTAGTCCTGTTTGCTCATCAATTATTGGATCAAATACCATCCTTATAAGACGTTCCAAATGGACACATAATGACGCCCCCAGGTGGATACATTTGATTGGCCATTTGAGTTATTTCATCCCTGAACAATCAGTATCAACAGTTCTTCATATTGCACGACTCAGATTTTTCTGGCAGACTTTCAGAGGACGTAAACGGAGAAAGAAGACATGGGGTGTCTCTCTTCTCTTGTAGTTGCTCTTGTCCTGGTGATTGGTACGTACTCACCAAGCCTTCCTTTCGTTTTTTTCCTGACACTGAACCGTCATTTTATCACCCGAACCACACGTTTCTAATCTTTCCTCACAGCAAACAATGGGTGGATGTGTGCCTATAAACAACCCATCGTTTCAGAGATCAGGGGCCGGATTCACGAAGCCCTCTTAGCGTACGTATTATCTTAGTACTGCCCATCTATTGTTCTTCGACTTACTGACAATAGATACGGGCAGTGCTGAGATCATACTTAAGCTAAGAGGGCTTTGTGAATCAGACCCCTGAGCCGGAATATTTCTTTCTGTAAACGAACGGGGGAGGGGTAGAAATACGCGCGCCTCCTTGTCCATTCACTTTACCACCGATATCCGTGATTCAAAGTCTGATAATTATACTTTGTCTTCTTAGCAACCGAATATTCACCCGCTGAAGCCGTAAAATGTAAGTATGGTACTTGGAAGGTAGTCCGCATGCACGGGCCCTGTGGTCTTCAATACCAACCATGCATCAACACCATGTTAACGCAAACTGCGCGTTCTTTCTCTTTGACCGTAACTACTCGAGTGTCTTCAGAACTCGGTCCGATATTAACCAATCCTTCTCATCCAACTTTGATATCAACTATTATTAAAAAAGTCTGCCCCAGTTTGTCTTTTTGCTTCACTCGTCACCAGAGATCGTAAACCTGCAGATCTGTAGGATAGGACGGGATCATGTCATGAGATGAAAATACATTTTTACTATAATAGTACTGTGTGCAGTTCCAGATAATGGTTTCGTCTCTTCTAGGCTGCAACCGCTGGTTCGCTCCGTTTGGGGCCGTTATGCCCAACAAATACGCTTGCAGAGACGGCTGTACCAATACCCCCAAATGCTTCAGATACATTTATGATGGCACAAATTGTCTGTTGTTCACCCGAGGTGGATCTCGGGCCGCCAAGGGGTTCAAGCCGCTGAGCAGAAGCGCGTTTTCGTTCTGTTGTAAGTATCGAGAATCATTTTACTGATTGCCAGACCTTACATCATCTGTAGAGCGCATGCAGGAAAGATCTCAAAGTTAATGAGCAGTGTACATTTTAGACTAAACCTTGGTTGATAAGCCAATTTCCAAATAACAAGGGAAATGCAAATACATGTATATGCAGTCAGGGTTGTCCTAAAAGTAATGGGACTACTTCGGATTCGTGCAGAAACATTTCACTTGCTAACATCACTTGTACGACTCGACTCGTGCGGCTGATTTTCCTTATCTTGCCAAACTTATGGAGGTTTTAAATTCATTTGTAGGGAAATACGGAAAATGTCGAGGTAAGTCTGAATTAACTTAACAATCTTGATCATTCGTATGCGGGATGTAGTCATTCGCAGCAAACGGCGCACCTCTAAAGGCCCGTTTACACATGCAACTTTTCATATGCAACTTCATGCAACTTGTTGCATAAACCTGATGAGACCAAAAAGTTTCATAAAAGTTGCATGTGTAAACAGGCATGCAACTTGTTGCAACTCAATCATGCTGGATGTTGCATCGATTTTTCTATGTGTAAACCATCCCAGGTAGTTTGCAACAAGTTGGAAGTTGCTGCAACTTGCAACTTGGTGCAACCTAGTGTAAACCGCCCTTTAGAAAAGTCTGCCGCGCTTGTTGCCCAAAAAATGGCAGCAGAGTATTCTAGCGGACGAACACAATATGAAATTCTTCTGATTGGTGCTCAATCAACCATGAATGGAACCGCTAGCATTGAATTGGGCCGTAGTGACTCCTATTGGTCAACCGACTGACAGCTTCTATTCCGATCTAAAGGAATGCTGAGGACTGTCATGTCAACTCCACTTATTATTTCCAGGAAGTAACAACAAACAGGGAATCTTTAAAAAAGTCCAGGCGAATGAACAGCAGTGCTCTCAGATGTGCGATCAATCGAATGATTGTGCATCCAACTACTTCAGGAAAGACAGCCAAGAATGCCTCCTTATCTCATGCAAGAACGGCAAGAAACCGAACACACCCAAGAAAACTAAGGACTGCACGGACAAGTGTGGCAGCGGTACGTATTCACTGAAAGTCTTTGCATACAGTCAAGTGGCCTAATAATAGGTTAGGCATTGTCTCATCCCCAGAATATCTACAATACAAATGTACATGTATTAGACATTTTGCCTAATATTCCTTAGACAATGCCTAAGGCAGATCACCTTATGTAAAGATTGGTCATACATGTAGGTCCTCTTGGCTTTCTCTCCGACTGAGATGTCATCAACGACGCTGATTTGCTGTCGAGTAATTTGCTTAACAATGCTCATCATTTTGTCCTTCTTTCCCCAAGCGAACGGAGATCGCTACAAAGTGCAAAAACAGGTGCAGGGAAAGAATCCATTTGCAAATCCACCGGGGAAGAAGCCTGGGCCCCCACCCACGCCACCACCGCCAAACCACCCGAAGATGTGCTGCAAGAAATGCAAGTTGTTGAAAAGTAAATGCCGGTATTTCATCTACTTTGACGGGCAATGTATGCTGTATACAACGAAAGACGCCAAGTTGCCAGGTTTTAAAAACTGCCAGGAAATGACAGGATGCAAGAAGAGGAGTAAGGATATTTATATTTTATGATGATGACTGAGAAAATCTGCGATATCCCTAATTGCAGGCAAAATGATGGGAGCAAAATACTAGTATCGTTCAACCCAAAACAAATGCTGGTCCGCTCAGCAAACCTCTGATTTTAATTGGGAGAGGGATACGGGATACGTGATCCGCACCAAAAATTGGGGTTGTGTGAACTAGAATCGTGAAATACAGTTGGAATACTCATGCTGCTCATCCCACGAAACTAATGCCCCAAATATGAACCACCTCTGGGCGCGTTGGTCGTCGCCCCAGCGAAGATACGATCAGCATCAGAGTCGAGTGATAAAACATGGCAGTGATCTTTTAGATAGTTTCCGATATGCAGTAAAAATGATACATTTTAATTAAAACTTATTCCTATTTCTGTATTCAGAGGGACCAAATACGAAGTATGGATGTAAGTAAAATCATGACTCTGTTATCACTTTTTGGTAAACATATCACATTTGCTGCCAGCTTCCGTTTGTGTCAATTTCTCCAGCCAAGTTTTTTACGGCGTTCGTCGACACCTGCCTATAGTCCGACACCATCATACAGGCGGTATTTACGGTAAAAACCATTGGGTGAGAAAGAAGCAATACATGTAGTTACAGTATATTCTACACAGCAGTTTACTTGGCGGTGCACGATTGAGCTAACATCAATCAACCAGTGTTCCTGTTGGTCTAGACTGGTTTTCGTCTTTGCCGCACCACTACCGCTGTGGGATGAGCGCCATGGAGTGGCGGGAAGACGGGAACGAGTCTATACTGCCGATCACAGCTGTACAAGTACCTACTCAACTGCCTTTAGTGCCAATGGTGACCATTGGCAGTGTTGCAGCACGTAGAGGACTTAGTACTCTCGGAGTTGAGTCAAACTATTTGACAAACCCCCATCAGTGAACTCATCGATGTTTTTTTTTCACAAATCCCTGCTTCTTTTTCAGGGGGCAGAAAGAAGTTCTTCAAGAAAGTGGAAACTAACAACAAAGATTGCCAGAAGACCTGTGGAAAATCGGAGAATTGTCGAGAATCATTGTTCCTTAGTGAACAAGCCACTTGTATCATTGAATCTTTCAAGCCCAGGAGTCAGCGGAAACGGACCCCGATCAAGGGTAAACGTTACGAAAGTTGCGACGAAAACAGCGATTGCCAAGTTGGTAAGTACCACTACATTCTTTGTGTTGCAGCCGAGAAGCATACTGCAACAACTCTCCATGTGGTTAGGTTAGATTCTCACATATTTCGGACGCCCATGAGGAGATCCAATCCTAAACCTAGCCGCTATTCATCGTTTCGACGGCCCCCTGCCATCTTGGATTTTTTGCAAACTACACATGTGCAGCCAATATCTGGTGGGCAAATTTGCATCTCACGACCAATCACATGCTTTGATTTGCCTACCAGCATAAAATCTCTGTAGAAACCAAGATGGCGGGTGCCGTCGAAACGATGAATAAAGTGCAAGATCCAAGACTAGTGGAATATCTGAATTAGTGATATATAGTCAGTTATATTTAAATTTTCATTTTTCTACATTTTCTTTTCAGGCCCACCAAGTAAGTGTTAGTAATCGATGAAGTCGACCCACCTCGGCTGTTTTAAAGTCAACACAACATACACCAACCTACAACACAACTTGCAGCAAAGAGTCTTAAGAAATGGGCCGTTCTTCCACACCACTGACAAGCAGTTAACCTTGTAAACAATAGGTCCACTAAAGCACATGACAAAATTAAAGAATACATGTAGATGAATAATAGACTTATGTCTGTTGTTTTTTTCACAAGATTTTCCACATGACTCTCGTACATTGTTGTCCCAAAGTTGATTCTCTTCAATGACAGAGTGACAGTGTTTTCTGTTCTCCATTCACTCTCTGAAGTGCTTTCTTGGCTTAATTTCCATTCCTTCCGTCCGTCAGCCGAGTGCGTGAGTGGATGACCGTACCCACAACGAGGAAGAAGATGGCAAAGAACCCGGCACTGTACAAGGAGATTCTTGACTTCATTGTGTAATCGACTGCCGTGCAGTCGGAATCCATCTGTTCAATTTCATCATCTGAAAGAGTCAATGGGGTAAAGCGAGGTAGTGCAGACCAAGAGAAGCACATGTACCGATAAATTTTTGCAAGAAGATGTTGTACGTGGGTGTCGCCGTGCAAAATTTTCCCCAGAAGGCAGCGGAAAACGAAGCTGAGAAATATCATTGGTTGAACTATCTAACGAGAGTCTCGCGTGATCGCGTGAGATAATGTCGGCAAAGCTTTGTGATGAAACACAGCCTATTACGGGCAAAAAATCAAGATGGGAAAAGATATTTGGCCCCAGGGCCTTGGAGAACGTTCCCATGGACCTACCAGTATCCCTCCTTTTTCTTTTCTTCGATGTTGCCGTAGATGAACTACCGGCCAGGGTTGGCACAGAAGTGGTTGTGGTTGTTGTTATGGGCACCGGTGGCCCATGAACACCAACCTCACACAGGATTAATGGATTTCCTGTCGCTTTGGACTCGATGATGAGAAGGTACTGCCCAGAAGAACCAGCAGTGCATGGAACAGTTAGAAACTGGCCACCAGACACCGTCCCTTGGTATTGCCCGCATTTCCTAACCTTACTTCCCGATGGGACTGGATTTGATGTTGTGGTCGCTGTATTCGAAGATGTCGCACCCGTCGCCATGGTTGTTGAAATATTTGAGGCTAATGTTGTTGCCGTTGTCATTGTTAGTCCAAGAGATGTAAGAAGGCTTGTGGAAAATGTATCCGATAGGAGTAACGAGAGATCGAGAACGCGTTTGTCTGAAAGAAAAAGTGTTGGTGATTAAGAAAATGGCGCCCGCCATGGAGGGGGACAGACCGAAATGTCACCCCGAGAAAACATTGTTGACCGAGGCCGCCGAGGTCAACAATGTTTTTCGAGGGGTGACATTTCGGTCTGTCCCCCGACATGAAAGGGTGCCATTTTCTATATCGTACCGGTGTACATGTATGTGTCACAACCCGTCTCTGCGGCTGTGCCCGGCAGCGGCGGAATGCGTGAAGACGACATGGTCAACCACGATTTGAAAAAAAAATTCTTTGCTAAAAAGCTGTGCTAGTCTAGACCTAAATGAGTTAAATGACAAAGGAAGTGGTAATATTCTTCCANTGATGTCGTGGTCGCTGTATTCGAAGACGTCGCACCCGTAGCCATGGTCGTTGAAATATTTGAGGCTAATGTTGTTGCCGTTGTCATTGTTAGTCCAAGAGATGTAAGAAGGCTTGTGGAAAAGGTATCCGATAGGAGTAACGAGAGATCGAGAATGCGTTTGTCTGAAAGAGAAAGTTGGTGATTGAAGAAATGATAATGAAGATATCAAATGCGAAAGATGTACATTAGAGGAAAATAAATGGCAATATTTCGAACGATTGATCAGTCCTCGGAACACCATCTAACCAGCAAGGTTTGATGATTCATTGGCTCACTTGCCAAGCAGCATCCTGGGTCACCAAGGGAAGTTGCGGCGCCTTCGATCCACGCTGAGTTGACGTAGACGCCAAGCAGGGGATTGAAAATTCCTTGACACACTCGTCAAGCAGGACAAGAAGCCAATCAATACCCCCACCTGACTTAGTGCTTGTAGCAATGATCACACTGTTGACATTCACGGCACTTTGCAGATCAACCATCCACCATTCCTTTGCCTCGACGCCAGGCGATTCGAAACATTTGGCGATCCCCGTCCCAATGTCTCCGTCCACCGCGAGGTCAGAGGATGTAGAGTACGGATCACTGTCCAGTGTGGGTTTACCGAGGGCATGATTAGTGCCTGAAAGAATCATGGTTGGATGTTGGGTTGGTTTCCCGACAACAGTTTTGCGACTTTGTACGGAATCTGTTTCATGGAGTACATATCAATATGGGTGCTCTTTACTTTGGTTCCAGGGAAACACGATGCATTTATGTCCCTCGCAGGTAACTCAGCCGACATAACTCACCTGACTGCGTTGTTGGTTCACTACCATAGACCTCCACCTCACACAAAGTCAATGATTCGCCAAGAGTGTCATCCTTAACTATGCTCAGGAACTGACCGAACGATCCGGTGTTGCACTTGACCTTGATCAAGTCCCCACCCATTGCCGTTCGCTTGTCACTACACAAGTTGTAGGCTATGCCCAGTATGTCCTTCTGGTTTAGAGAACCGGCGAGGATGATGCGATAGTTCCGAAGGCGTTCGGCTGTAATTGTAGTACATGCAAATCTGCAGTAAGCATGGGCTAATATGGATTGCGGACGCCTAAAATGGCTTTCACACAAGATGCATTCTACTCTGAACGTCCACCATGCTGACAAGACGAACTTTTCGACGGAACGTAGAACGTGCCTTCCAGTTACCAAGTTTGGTGCTTTTCCAAGCTCTTTCGCCGATGGAAGGTAACGTTCAATGGATCGTGTGTTCAATGAATCGATTCTTACTTACCACAGCAATCGGCTCTGTTTGTTATGATCACCCTATCAACGACGTACACCTTGCCCAAGTCCACGCTCCACCATTGCCTGGTAAGTCCGGATGTTGTTGTCGCACAGGAGCCATCAAAGTAGCTTGGACTCGTCAAGCCATCGACAGCTTTGTGTTTCGTTGGCGTTGATAGGTCTGAACTCTGGTAGGCAGTCTTCCGCCACGCAATATTTGCTAGCAGAAGGATGATGCATTAGTATATAGGCTACTGCGGACATTGCCTCCGAATTTGTTTAAGACTACATTCTCTCTACTGCTGCTTTATCGACCCTTGAAATAAAGCGACGTACATGTACTCACTTTCGGATGGCGTGCCGTACACCTCAACTTCACACAACGTCAGCGGCTCGGGGAGTTGTCCCTGTTCTTTCACGATGGTAACATGCCTTCCTATCGGTCGATTAGGGCAGTAGATGGTCTTGATTTCGCCAGGTTTGAGGGGTGCAGGTTGTGAGAAGCAGAGTGTCGATGGAATCTTGCTCAGTTCGTACGGTATGAAGATTTTGGTGATGATGACGTTGAACTTCTTCAGCCTCTCGCCTAGAGGAGAGTAATACGAAAAGCACGATTGGAAGAAGGTCGGTGAGATGAGGCAGTGCAATGGCAACTGACCGTGGCCCTCAGGGATCGAGAAGCCTGTTGCTGTTCTCTGACCGCAGCACTGTATGCTGTTGCAGTTGACTGCAGAGGGGCGAAATCTCCGCCAGACCGACATCCGTAGCGACAGCCACCAAGGTATACTTGGCAGCTAAAACCATCCTGTCTATGCGAAGACTGCATGAAAAGGGCAGCAGCCACCTCTCTCACTGCACGATTGTAGACTTACTCAGAGCGTCCCCGCGGTTCACGATGACAATCTTCTTGATCTGATAGATGTCCATCAGATCAACATGCCACCATGACTCCTTCATCTTACTCCCTGTCAAGGTGCACGACCCGTGGTAGAGGTTGGTAAGTCTCATTCCATCATTGGCCTTGTCACAATGACCTATCACTAGGTCACCGTCACTGCTTTGGCTGCAGGGCTTGCCGAGAGCCACGTTATCACCCATGTCGTTCCTCTCATACACCTCTACCTCACATATTGTCAGTGGGACTGACCCAGGAGCAATTATCACAAGATGGCGTCCCTTAGCAGCTGGTCCGCAGTACACTTTCTTCACCTGGCCCTCTTGGAGGGCATTTGGATGACTGTAGCAGGACTTGTATTTACTTTTGTCGACATTCTTCGGGTCGAACTTGTCCGTTAACAAGATTTCAAACGCCTGGAGGCACTCACCTGAAAGGATGCTCTACTATATTACCCCGCTGCAGTGAACAGGTCGGCAGACCCAAAAAGCCAAAGACGAACCTGGACGAACTTCCCTACCTCGTGAGGATCACGTTGGTAGAACATTCTAAAGCACCGTGCTCAAACGAGTGGCGTCAGTGATATGCGGGTGATCCACTGACTTCACGACGAGTTTGCGATTAGTTGACGACGAAAAATCCTAGCCGGTGGATCATCGTTCACGACGAGTTTGCGACTCGTTCACGACTGAATTTTGTTGACGACTAGTTTGCGACGAGTTTGCGATTCTTTGACGACTGCCGTCGTGAACAGGTCGCAAACTGATCGTTAACTCGTCGTAAAGTCAGTGGATCACCCGCAATACGATGATAGAATGTTCTTTATCTTCCACTGCTTGAGGATGACTACTGCTAGTCTAGTGAAGGCAGAAGAAGACCGTAAGACGAAAACTATTCTACGAATATCTGATTCCAAAGAGGTACCGGAGAGATTTCTGAGGGGCACAGCGGCACCATCGGTACCTGCTTCCTCTACAAGTCAATACGGTACTTACAGCCGCAGTTCAGGTGTGATACAACAACCACCCGACCAACATCAACAGTTTCTCCGAGGTCGACGCTCCACCAGTTTTGTTGAGCTTTTCCCGCCAGTGTCTGTGAGCAGGATGCATGCCTCGTGAAGTTGAAGCGTTTATCACCGTCCACGGCAAGACCAGCGTTATAGTGCCAGTACGTAGAGCTTTGGATGGCTTTCTTCCCGTATGCAAGATTCCCTAAATGATGCAGAACAAGGAACATCATGGTCCCACGCTAGACATTAGAATACGCGTACGGGGGATGTCGTGCGTTGACAGGTCTTGCGTGGTTGGATGTAGCTCGGACTAGCTGACTTACATGAAGTCAGTGTACGCTGTGTTCGATCTACGCACAAGGAGGGGAGACTTCTCACGACTGCAAGATGCGGCATTACCACAGAAAGGAGCTCGCTTACCATCAAAAGGCTCTCCGTACACCTCCAACTCACAGAACTTCAGTGGCGTAATCGTTCCCACACTCGTCTTCTCAATGGAGACATAACGAGCCAGTGGTCTTCCTTTGCAGTGTAAAGGTCTGATATACGCCGGGGGAAATTCTTCCTTCTGAGAGTGGCAGAGGGTGAACTTGTTCTTGGAGTAGTTTAGAGGGTCGAACTCCAGGGATGTGTGGACTTTAAAGTTCTCCAGAGTGCTCCCTGTAGGAAGAAGACATGTGCACGTCTATTTACCGGTATTTTTAGAATGCTCATCATTCCTTGTCGCGTAGAAATGTGCTGGTTGTCGAGTGACGGTAAACGACAATGTTTCACCGACTGCTTTTCTTGAAGATGGTGACGTAGAGATCGAATACTCGCACTTACCAGTGTTGGGGTCACAACCGTGGAATTCTACCTTCGCGCACCCCCAGCCTTGGTAGGAGACTGGATGGACCCTGATTACTCTTAGTAGGAGGGGCTTCGGGAACCAAGACGTTCGGACATCCAAAAACCACGATGGCGAGGCAGAAAACAGCTACGAATGTAGAAGAATATTTTCAAGTCCAAGGGGATCAAACCGTTCACGTTGCCAACAAGACAGCTCGAACCTCTGCGTTTTACCGAGTCTAAAGATGGATAGACGAGTCATACCTACCAGGTTTTTGCCCTTGTAATCTTTTATGTATTGGTACTTAGTACCATCCGAGCTGTAGGAGACATATGCGGTAGTGGCGTAATTAGGATAGCCGCCTGCAAAAACAAGTTGGAAGACTCTTTGAAAGTGGTCCAACCTTTCAGAATTTGGCTTCTGCAGGCGAGCGAAACATTTCCTCTCATTTTGTTCCATTCAAATTAAGGGGTTTTAACAACGTCGTCATTGAAAAGGCACTTTACCTGCAATTGACATTCCGGTGAGGCGTACCAACTTCTTGAAGTCTGTCTGGAGATACTCCTGACTACCAGCCTTGCCAGGACACCAAGCTTGGGCCGCTGGGCTCCCACCAGTTACATATGGTGCCCAAAGTCGGCCATATTTTGCTGCGAAAGCGCCATATGTTGAGGATGCGCTTATCTGATTATCGGGTATCTTCCGTACGTTATGCGCCACGCCCATCGGTTTTTGGCATGATCCTATAAAAGGAAAGCAGTTATTGCATCTGAAAATGGGTCCAGTCTTGCAAAATACGGAGATAACATTGCTGTGACCGGCCTGACTAGCTAGGGGATATCTGACCTTTCGTAAAAACTCCTAGAGACAGCGTACCAAGAATATGACGACTTGGGAGCGAATAATGATTCCAAGATGGACCCTACTCACGCGACTCCCCCGTATTCACAATGACGACGTTCCGGACTTTGTACAGACCGACCAGGTCGACCATCCACCATTCCGTTTTGTCGACACCAGGGGACTGAATGCACGACCCAGCTCCCATTTCTGTGCTGAGGATTCCATCTACAGCTTTACCAGATGTTTTTACTCGTTTGCCGACTTCACCACTCATCAAAGACACTTTGTTCAAGGCGACATTCGCTGAAACAGATTGAATCGACAGTGAGAAAGAAGTCTTGTTGCGGATGTCCCAGGGTGCGGCGTACGGTACCTTCAAACCTTTACGCAGTTAGTGTCCTCTTCAGTTGAATGACCGAAATGCCTTGTCGTCTAACTCGCAGACTACACCTTTGTTGCAGACGTTACCGCAAAGATGCGGCATAATTCACCACCGCATTTTGTGCGCTGTGGATGATAGTCGCAAAATGTCCGTCACCGGTGTTTGAGAATACTTCGTCTGCTACTACGACAAGATGGAGACGAGGTCGGAGCTTGCGCCTTCTTGGAAACCGGGGAACTAAATCAAGCGACAACCTCACAACGACAGTATCTATCTATCTACCTTCGACTGGCACTGCCATCACTTCCACTTCACACACCAGTATCCCTTGGCTCTGGGCGTTGTATTTGAGCAGGAGCACGTACCGCCCGACCGCGTCGTAATTGCAAATTGCCTCGATGGGCTCCATCTCTGTCAGCGGTGTCCGCTGGTGGAAGCACTCGATGAACTCAGTGTTTTTAAGGTTCCAGGGATGGAATTCCGACGTGATGAGGTAACGGAACTTCTTCAAATAGCCACCGACATCTATGAAAAAGGAATTACATAAAAACATTTTCTTTGTGGATCAGCTTATGAATGGCTTCACTCGCTTTTGAATTTTTGATGGCTACATGATCATCAAATGAGAAACTATCATTTCTGTTCAAGTCAACGCGGATATTTCGGTGTTAACAGACTTACTGTAAAACCCATCCCCTGCGTTCGTCACCACGATCCGTCTGATTCTCATCTCCCTGCCGAGATCAACCGACCAATACTCCTTGTCTATGAAACCGTTGTTCGACGAATGTATACACGTCATATCCGGTTTCGACTTGGTCATGCCAGCAACTCTGAATGTTGACTGGCCGTCGTTTCCGGCATGTGATACTTTGTAGCCTTTCACGTGTGATTCACCTTCGTAGTTTGTCATCATGGCGGACGGTTTGTTAAGGGCAACGTTGGCTGCAAGAAGAATGCGACGTACACTTTGGAAGACAAGACAAAAGAGAACACCTGTTTTTTACTGGTACAGCCATTTGGTTCGTGCAGAACGGGTGACAACTTACGCGGCAACATCTTCTTGAAGCAGGATGATAAAGAACTAAGTGCTTTTTGGATTTGGGAGATGTTTCTAGCACGGACCAAGACGTAGGCTACTACAAGCATCATAACTGAAACTAGGCCAATTACGTACCATAACTA